>CM069860.1:94016848-94376848 GCA_036172795.1 Pelodytes ibericus
GACCTTAATGTGCTTCTTCTTGAGCCAATCCTTTGTTGCCTTGGCTGTGTGTTTTGGGTAATTTTCATGCTGGAATACCCATCCACAACCTATTTTCAATACCCTGGGTGAGGGAAGGAAGTTATCTCCCAAGATGAAGGTACATGGCCCCATCCATAGTCCCTTTGATGCGGTGCAGTTGTCCTGTCCCAGAAAAACACCCCCAAGCATAATGTTTCCATCTCCATGTTTGATGGTGGGGATGGTGTTCTTGGGGTCATAGGCAGCATTCCTCCTCCTCCAAACACGGCGAGTTGAGTTGATGCCATAGAGCTTGATTTTGGTCTCATCTGACCACAACACTTTCAGTCAGTTCTCCTCTGAATTATTCAAATGTTTGTTGGCAAACGCAGACGGGCCTGTACATGTGCTTTCTTGAGCAGGGGGACCTTGCGGGCTCTGCAGGATTTCAGTCCTTCACTTCATAGTGTGTTATCAATTGTTTTATTGATGACTATGGTCCCAGCTGCTTTGAGATCATTAACAAGATACTCCCGTGTAGTTCTGGGCTGATTCCTCACCGTTCTCATGATCATTGAAACCCCACGAGGTGAGATCTTGCATGGAGCACCAGACCAAGGGAGACTGACAGTTATTTTGTGTTTCTTCCATTTGAGAATAATCGCACCATCTATTGTCACCTTCTCACCAAGTTGCTTGGCGATGGTCTTGTAGCCCATTCCAGGCTTGTGTTTAAGAGAGTGCTCCTAATCTCAGCTCGTTACCTGTATAAAAGACACCTGGGAGCCATAAATCTTGATGATGATAGGGAATCAAATACTTAATTCACTCATTGACATGCAAATCAAATTATAACTTTTTTCACATGCATTTTTCTGGATTTTTTTTTGTTATTCTGTCTCTCATTGTTAAAATACACCTACCGTTTGTCAGTGGGCAAACGTTCAAAATCAGCAGGGGAACTCACATTCACACAGCCAGGTTCACCACCCCTCACCACTTATCTGATCTTTCCAGTGCAGTCATCAGTGGGTAAAAGGGTGACAGCCAGTACCTACTGGTACAGTATATAATCATCCCAAGGAAATGTAAATATGTTAATGAAACCAATACATAATATTAATTTCCTGACAGAGAGAAACACATGAATTACATATAATACAACCTGCTTGCTGATGCCCCCTGGTGTTAAATATATATATGTACACTATTAAAGGGAATCTGTCACATGACCATTGTTTTTACTGTCAAGGTAGAGAACACAAAATATACAATTTGTTCTATAGCTTGTGTTAGCAGGATTGCAAGAAAATGCACTGAATAAGAGAAACGTTATAAACAGGAGACTCCACATACATGTTTAAAAAAAACATCACCTGAAGCTTAATATGCACATTATATGTTTCCTATTAAAAGGTACTTGTGCTATGGTTGCATTGATGAGAATGAAGCCTGGTCTACTTTTTATAGTTGATGCACTTAGTATTTATAGGCTCACCTGAATAACATATCATTGTGGACCTTATAAGTAGAATGGGATATTAAATGAATGCAGTTGACCCCTTTTGTGTTCAAGGAAGACCTCCAATAAAAGTGGTTGTAACAGTATTGTCACATAACTTTATTATTTAAACAATTCCTCAAGCAGGGATCACAATGTTGTTTTATGTTTTTTTTTTTTTTTAATTCTCTCATTTAGCCACTAAATGTATATGACCTTTACACAACTTTACTTATTTTTCACAGATAATAAAAAATATGTAACCGCCCTTTTTATCTAGTCTGTCTAGCCCCTCTCCAATCATTTGCTACCTGTTATAAAATCTGTGTTTACAAATAAGATAATATGTAATGCCCACAATCACATTACTTGCATTATTCCCACTGTGTCCACTAGATGGCAGAGCTTATCCTACTTTTTCAACATAGTCACCTAAGATTACCTTAGTTACAGTGGCTAAGAACTCTTACTTGGCCAGTCATGAGATGTCTGGTATGTGAGATTTATGTAAAAATGGAAAGAGGGATTACACCCTAAAAAAAAATGCTATATCATAGAGTTTCCCTAATGCTTAGCTTTTATCCTGGTCTAATGTGCTGGAACAAACAACTTGACAATAAATGCAACTCCCTCCCTCTTTCTCATACTTCAAAAAGTCCATCAAACACTGTTTGACATACCAGTGCTTACCAGTCATCCAACAAGAACACACATAATTAATCTCTGGCCAAATCCCACCTAGCTCCAACCATCCATAATAATGTTACTACCACCACCTTCCCTTTCACCTCTTTCTTCCCTTATATGTCTTTCTTAGTATGTAGTCCACCTCTGTGCTTTGTAGTTAGTTAAATATTGGCACTATTTACAATAAATGTTAATTTAATGAAAAGTTATAAATCTTCAGCATGTTCTGTGATCCTTCTAATACTACACTGCTGTCATTTTTTGACTTATGATTAAGCGTGTGTTCACGCGAAACGCGTCAAGTTTTTTCCCTCCGTCTACTGCTGTTATATCTATCATCATTTTTTGCCATTAAAATCATCACGGATTTATCACCAAAGATCCTGAGTGCGGATTCTTCCTTCTTTTTCTATTTCAATTTGTTGGTCTTTAAAACGCTGGGTTAGCGTGGGAAGCTGGCACCTGGATCTCACGCACAGCTGAAACACCCTTTCAGTGCTTGAGAGGCACTGTGCGAGGGCGGTGGAGCCCGGACCCTCTCCCCTTGTCTTAGGGGTTATCTTTGTCTCTCACTATCTGCCTACTCCCTCCTACTACAGGCATTTGCATTCATACGTCCATTTTCATTTATATTGCCATTTGCAAACACTTTCCTCCCTCACACCATGATTGACATATTGACACCCAGACAAGAGTCAGATGTATTTTGGCACAGAGCAGGGGAGCGCAAGGTTTGACGTCTGTGCCAGCTGAATTGGCCGGTATAATGACATATGATGTACTATGACACATGATTTAGCATTTTTTTTAAATAAAATATTGGATGAATATTTATAAAGATGGGAGCCGCCCCATTTTGTTTTCATTCATTATTTTTGTTTCTTTAGTTCCATTCGGATGAATAGAAATTTTGCTTAAGTTCATTCAGAAAGAGCTATGTAGTTGGGGGATTTGGATAAAAAGAGTAGAATTTTGACCGAATTTCATCTGATAATGAATATAGGGCTATATAGCTTCTCTCGTAATTTTCTCGAAAGAAATGAAATTGAATAAAACCAAATTCATAATATGATATATAATATGTTAGTTAAATATAATAATATATTATATTTTCATTACGCAATAAGTAAAAATATTTTTATAAAGGTTACTGGCATTTTATAGGTGACAAAGTGAAAATAAAATAATATTAAGAAACCTGTATAAAACAATATTTCAGATGATGCATATTAAAATGTTTTGGTTTTTAAAAAAAAAAAATACTTGCTGTTTGTATGATATTCACAGTTGACAGCTCCACATGTTATTTGTTGGCCACAGTAGCAGAGTTAAAAAAAAATACCAGTGCAACTAAATGGAAGACTTTTTCCAACTCAGCTACTTTGGCCTTAAGTTTGAAATTACCATCTCAGTTCCCTGCAATTCTCTCTTTATGAGTAGACCCTTTAAGACATATAGTTCGGCTTGCTTTAGCAGTATCATTGGTTGAACTGAGTAATTCACAGTACATGCTCTGAGTAATATGTCGTGAGAATATCCTTGGCTGCAGGGGCGTCACTAGGGTTGGTGTCACCCGGTGTGGAAACTCATGGTGTCACCCCCCTGGATTTTCTCCAATACCATGCCAAACAGATTCCTTAGTAATGCCAGTTAGATAGCCTATTGACTATGCCAGACACAGGAGCCCCATAACTATGCCACACACCGGAGCCTCATAAATTATGCCACACCAGAGCCCCATAAATTATGCCACACCAGAGCCCCACTAATTATGCCACACCAGAGCCCCACTTTTTATGCCTCACCTCTGCCCAATTAATTATGCCACACACACAGGTGCCCCATAACTATGCCACACAAAAGAGTCCCCATAATTATGCCACTCACACACAGGTGCCCCATAATTATGCCACACAAAAGAGTCCCTTAATTATGCAACACAAAAGAGTCCCTTAATTATGCCACACATGGGGCCCAAAAAATATGCCACACACAAGCGCCCCATAATTATGCACACATGGGACTGCCATTAATTATACAACACACAGGAGCCCCACGAGGTGACAAATTGTACAAGTCTAAAACAATACATATCTATACATACAGACATCTCTCTCTCTCTCTCTCTCTCTCTCTCTCTCTCTCTCTCTCTATAACAGCCAATTTTCCCAATTATATGCCAGTATCATTTTGTCATTAATAAGCCACAGCCAATTTTCCCATTAATATGCCAGTATTATTGTGCCAGATGCCAATACCATTGTGCCATTAAGATGCCAGTATTATTGTGCCATTCATATGCCAGTAATATTGTGCGATTCAGATACCAGTAATATTGTGCCAGTCAGAGCCCAGGAATATTGTGCCAGTCAGATACCAAGAATATTGTGCCAGTCAGATACCAAGAATATTGTGCCAGTCAGAGCCCAGTAATATTGTGCCAGTCAGAGCCCAGTAATATTGTGCCATGCAGAGCCCAGGAATATTGTGCCATGCAGAGCCTCGGAATATTGTGTCAGTCAGAGCCCAGTAATATTGTGCCAGTCAGAGCCCAGGAATACTGTGCCAGTCAGAGCCCAGGAATATTGTGCCAGTCAGAGCCCAGGAATATTGTGCCATTCAGAGCCCAGGAATATTGTGCCAAGGCATGCATTGATCCATTACTCAGTCTCACAGTATGTTACCGGTGTATTACTGCATTCAGCCAGGGATACTCACACACCATGCATTGATCCATTACCCTGTCTCATAGTATGTTACTGGTGTATTACTGCATTCAGCCAGAGATACTCACAAGGCATGCACTGATCCATTACTCAGTCTCACAGTATGTTACCGGTGTATTACTGCATTCAGCCAGGGATACTCACAAACCATGCATTGATCCATTACCCTGTCTCACAGTATATTACTGGTGTATTACTGCATTCAGCCAGGGATACTCACAAGGCATGAATTATATGTTATACGTTAAAAAAGTATATACATTTCCCATCCAGAATTATCAAAATACTGCTTAATACATGATACCAAATTAACAGATAGAGACAGATATATATATTTTTTAATTCCGACTCCATTTGTCTGAATCTAACCCTACACTAATATTGTTTCAACTTGGCATTTGAATATATGCCTAAACCATATTTAGTGGAAATGCACCAAACCTAAGTGGTCAAGCCTTGAAATCCACATTGTAGCCTATGGGAGGAATTTTGCACTACAAAATAGCCCTGAACTACTGAAATTCATCCAAAATTCATCCGAATCTCCATAAAAAAAAAGCCCAGGTAACGTTAATCTGTGTAATTCGTCCATTCAGCACTTCGGCTTAAGTAATGGCTGCACCTTTGTGCAAATGCCGGCATCTGAATGAACAAATGAACCGGACTGATGAATGAATTTCGCTCACTTCACATTTGTTCATTCGGTGTTCGTTTGATTACATTTTTTTCACCCGTTATTTGGACAAATGGACCAAAGAGACGATTTTTCATCCAAAAATGCATTCATCTGAAAACGATTTCACATGTCTAATAATTTTCTGTATTTACCAGTTTTGCCGCTAATATTCCAGTATCTGTAAGAAAATACATAGTTTGCTTCACAAATTCCAGACATTAGATTCCACCATAAACCTAAATATAAAAAATGCATGAAATTAATTTCTACAATGGCCAGTGAAGAAAGATTTATTGCAATTCATTTGTTCGTTTCTCTAGGAGCTATTCACTAAAAAGTGAGATTAGGTGAGTTGAAATTAACATTTCATCTCACCAATTTAGCTATACATTGTGCAGGGACAAACCTGGTAAGTTTTCCCCACTAAGCAAAGTCACCAGGTTTGTCCCTGTACAATGTATAGCTAAACTGGTGAGGTAAAATGTTCATCTCACCTCATCTCACCTTTTAGTAAATAGCCTGCTCTGACTAGGTACATCAGGATATTGATGATCAATGCAGAACCACAATAATACATGGGACATCTAATTGGTACGGGAAAAAGTAATAGTGAAAATGCAGAGGGCACTGCCACATTCATGTAGTACAAACTGTTGAGTGCTCAAGGGGTTAAATAAACCAATATAACGTATTGATTGAGACCTTTCTATGAGCAAACAGAACATAATGAGCTATTATTATAATAATTGTGGATGTCTGTTGAAAGTCCATTGTATTTAGATCCATCACATTGACTCATTTTTGAGAGAGGCTGCACTATGCAAATACACAGTGGGAAAATGGGTAACTCTGAGAAAACCTGAGTGCTTTTCTGGCCAGCTGCCATTTTATAATGACTAAGCAATGAAAACAAATTGCCTTTCAATAGAGTTAAATTCCACCCCCTATTCACATTATATGCTTCTTATGTATGCGCTATCTTACAGAAAATCAATGCATGATCTGAATCTGTTGACAGCAATCTAATTCTATAATTTGATTCTATATGTAAGGAAATGAAAACTATCAGGTCACCAATAATTGTTCTTTAATAAGCTCTTGCATAAAATAGCAAGATACAGTACTGGATGGTTTTATGGCATAGCCTTTAGAATTAAAAGATCATTTGCAGTCATAACTCATTGGCTATTGCAAAGGTGGGCAACCTATACTATCACAAAACCTTTTCTGGATGCTCCACATTGAATCCATCTACATGACATGGCATCTACACTCTGGTTACAGACCTTGGCCAGTGCTTTGCTTGTTACAGATTTCAATCCTGGACTTTCACACCAGAATATACCAAAGCTTGCATGCCCCCACATTGATCTGTGATGGTTTTTATCTTAAGGTCTTAGCTATGGCCAACTTTGTGCTGATAGATGAATGTAGTCACATTTTTTTATTTGAAAGTTAAAATATACCAGTATTTATGTGGCTCTCTGTAGAGTATCCAACCCACCAAGGCATCCCTCCCTCCATTCCTTCATTGAATTACCCTTATAAATAAAAACATTTAGGGAGAAAATTAGACTAAAAGATATGACCATACTCACCCTACATAAGAAATTCTGGTGTATCATCCAGTATCATACCTACTGAGTTGCTAAATTGATAAACCCCCTAATTATAGCACCCAATTCAATACCTTGGTTCTATCCTAACGTTACATTTTTACAGTTTGTATAGAGACAAAGCTTGATTACACAGATATTAATTTTGGTTAGTCAGAAAATGAATAGTTCACCAAATAAGGTTAAAGACATGACCATACTTGCCTTACATTCATGGCACACCAGTTATAGGTGTCACAGAGTGTGATGTGCCATCAGAAATACTAGACTAATCTTAAAGGGACTGTATCACCTATACATTGTGTTGTCAAAATTGCAAACAAAAGCCTAAATTAGGAGAAAATGTGTTTTAAATATGTCTGTGTAGTCTCTCGTTTATGACTTCATCTGTGTTTTAATATGCAAAATACACATTTCCCATTGAAAAGCAATTTATTTGCATATCAGGCCACAGGTGATGTCATAACCAGGAGAATCACAGCCATATTTAAAACACATGTTTCTCCTAATTTTGCTAACAAAATGTTTAGATCATGTTTTATTCTCTAAGTTCACAGTAAAAACAATGTTTAGGTGATACAGTCCCTTTAAGTTTCTACACATTTCGGGGGAAAGACAGGCAGCAGATAACATGTCAGTGTATAACTGCCTTGTTATACTACTGGTATGTTTTGTCTATTGAAGTATGCTGCGCAATATAATAGTGCTAAATGTTTCATAGATCTATAGCAATTGTATACATCCAGGCAGAATTAAGGCATAATCAAATGGGGACATATATAAAGTGTGGATTTTAAAAATACTAATTGTATTAAATGATGCTTGAAAGAAAAAATGTTATGGTAATTATGTCATCATGTTCTGCATCTGGACCTCTTTTTCCTGACCAAACTTATTCTTCTAAATATAGGTTTGTATAAACACAGGCAAAAGAAATCCCTTGAAAAAGTATCTGGCCCATAACAAAGAAACACACAATTCATTTGTTAGAATTGTTGCATTTGGAAAAATCTTCAAGTAAAAAAAAAAAAGAAAAGAGTTACATTCCCCAGCTGTTTACTAATCAAAGCCTTCAAAAACACAACTATACACAAAGCTTTGCTATAATACCCCCTGTCAGCAAACTGAAAGGCACAGTGTTAGAATTCATGACCTATGTTTGTAAGAGCAATATTTCCTGTCTTCTTTCAAATGTCCAGGGATGTGAGGTATATATTCTAAAGGGGCCTCCACTTTATTTTTCAAGGACAGTGGAGAATCTGACCCTTGTTGTTTAAATAAGCAAAGAGACATCATGACACCTTACTTGTCTCATAGCTTTTTATAGCTGAAAGGAAGCAATTGGAGTTTTAGTACTATTTTCCAGATGTGTAGTTATGGTATATTACACAACATCTTAATGTACAGTATATTATATAATATATACCACTGAGTGCTCAGGGCTGTGATTAATGCATTGTCTGGCAGCTTGCAATCTACAGATTGCAAATTATCTAGCATGATGTATATATGAAAACAAAAAATAAAAACTCAGCCTTCTTTAGTACATTTAAATGGCATCAATGTTAATAATAAAGTAGGCATTTACTAATACTTTTAATAGCATTTGCCTAACCCTAAGACTATTCTTTTATTATTATCCAACTTAATAGAAGTTATTTTAGCAAATCCTAAGACTAAGTTAACCCTGTCAGGTACTGAACCAGATATTCTGAAATCTGAAAATACACTGCAGAGAATTTATCAACAGGGCTATCTTACAGACATATGCAAACTCATCTCTCACACTCCTATCCTGCAACTCATTCAGACAGACACATACAATCCACCTTTTTCACACTCCCATCCTGCCACTCATTCAGACACACTTGTACACAGTGGCGGCTCTAGACTTTGTGAGGCCTTAGGCGAAAGTCGAACATGAGGCCCTCACGGACACACATTATTAAATAAAATATATGCAAGTGATAATAAAAATGAACTGTAGAAATAGCATATTTCAAGATCAGACTCAAATCCCAGCTTCTAGAAATGAACAGCTCCTAGAATTTTATTTGTCTCATAATTATTCTACAAACATCTATAAACATTTGGTATAGATAAAATTGTGTGCGGCTGACTAACTCTCATTGTTATTGCTGTGTCCTAAATGTGAACACTAACACATATCACACAGTCATTCATAGACACACTCAGTGAGCACACACTGACTCACAGACACACTCAGTCAGCACACAATCACACTCAGCCAGCACACACTCACAGATACACTCAGCCAGCACACACTGACTCACAGACACACTCAGAAAGCACACAATCACACACTAAGAGAAACACTCAGCCAGAAGGAAAGGTGCTCAATGTTGAAAGTGGTCTCACAGACCACGTTGTGCTAGAAGATTGGCACTTTGTTCTTCCTCACAGCACCGGATGCACTGTGATTTAGCCATTCAAAATGCCAGAATTTTGCCACTCAATATGCCAGGATTTAGCCATTTAATATGCCAGGATTTACCCCCTCAATATGCCAGGATTTAGTCCCTCAATATGCCAGGATTAAGCCATTCAATATGCCAGGATTTTGCCCCTCAATATGCCAGGATTGTGCCCCTCAATATGCCAGGATTGTGCCACTCAATCTGCCAGGATTTTGCCCCTCAATATGCCAGGATTTTTCCACTCTATGCCAGGATTGTGCCCCACAATTTGCCAGGATTTTGCCACTCTATGCCAGGATCTTGCCCCTCAATTTGCCAGGATTTTGCCACTCTATGCCAGGATTTTGTCCCTCAATATGCAAGAATTTTGCCCCTCAATATGCAAGAATTTTGCCACTCTGTGCCAGGATTTTGCCCCTCATTATGCCACAATTTAGCCCCTCATTATGCCACAATTTTGCCCCTCAATATGCCAGGATTTTGCCACTGTATGCCAGGATATTGCCTCTCACTATGCCAGGATTTTGCCCCTCACCTCATTATGCCAGGATTTTGCCCCACACTGTGCCAAGTCTTTGCTCGTTTGTACCACCCTCCTCCCCCCTTCCCTAGTACTTACCTCCATGCTGCTCTCCGTTGTTTCCTCCGTGCATCTTCCCTCCTGCACGGAGGAAGGAAGTTCCGGTCGCGTTTTTTATTTTTTTTTAAACTTTATTGAAGCTGCGCGGGTTCAATAAAGTTTAAAAAAAAAAAAAAACGCGACCGGAACTTCCTTCCTCCGTGCAGGAGAGAAGATGCACGGAGGAAACGTCCCAGGTTAGTGTAACAGGGAGCTTAACGGCAGCGTTAAGCTCCCTGTTACATCAAAGGTAATAAGGTGAGTTAGGCAGCCGCGAGGCCCCCGTGAGTGCGAGGCCTTAGGCGGCTGCCTAACTCGCCTAATTAGAGAGCCGCCTCTGCTTGTACACCATCCTCTCACTATCCCATCCTGCCACTCCGTCAGACATGCTTGTAAACCAGCCTTTCTGACTCACATCCTACCACTCACTCTGACACACATGTAAACCATCTTCTCACACTCCCATCCTGCCACTCTCTGAGACTGACACATACAAACCCACCTCTCTCACACTCCCATTCTACCACTCACTCTGACACACATGTAAACCCATCTCTCTCACACTCCCATCCTGCCACTCACTCAGACACACTTGTAAACCATACATATATATAGATATTGATAATTTTTCATAATTTAACAAAACAGAATAACTGGTTATTTAGGGCATTACTCATGAAAGAGAAAATTGAAGAGAAATAGAAACATAGAAACATAGAATGTGTCGGCAGATAAGAACCATTCGGTCCATCTAGTCTGCCCAACTTTTTTTGAATACTTTTATAAGTCCCCCGTTCCTTGTGTCTATCCCACGCATGCTTAAAATCCTTGACTGTCTTTACCTCTACCACTTCCGCTGGAAGGCTATTCCATACATCCACTACCCTCTCAGTAAAGTAATACTTCCTGATATTACTTTTAAATCGTTGCCCCTCTAATTTAAGACTATGTCCTCTAGTTGTGGTAGTTTTTCTTCTTTTAAGTATACTCTCTTCCTTTACTGTGTTGATTCCCTTTATGTATTTAAATGTTTCTATCATATCCCCCCTGTTTCGTCTTTCCTCCAAGCTATACATGTTAAGATGCTTTAACCTTTCCTGGTAAGTTTTATCCTTCAACCCATGAACCAGTTTAGTAGCCCTTCTCTGAACTCTCTCCAAAGTATCAATATCCTTCTGGAGATACGGTCTCCAGTACTGCGTACAATACTCCAAGTGAGGTCTCACCAGTGCTCTATACAATGGCATGAGCACTTCCCGCTTCCTACTGCTAATACCTCTCCCTATGCAACCAAACATTCTGCTAGCATTTCCTGCTGCTCTATTGCATTGCATACCTACCTTTAAGTCGTCTGAAATTATTACTCCTAAATCCCTTTCCTCAGATGTTGAGGTTAGGACTGTACCAAATAGTCTATATTCTGCTTTTGGGTTTTTACGCCCAAGGTGCATAATCTTGCACTTGTCCACATTAAATGTCAGTTGCCACTGCTCTGACCATTTTTCTAGTTTAGCTAAATCATTTGCCATTTGGCTTATCCCTCCATGAATATCAACCCTGCTGCAAATATTTGTATCATCAGCAAAAAGACATACTTTGCCAACAAGACCTTATGCAACATTGCTAATAAAAATATTAAAGAGAATGGGTCCAAGTACAGATCCCTGAGGTACCCCACTAGTAACAAGACCATGCATCAAATATATCCCATTGACTACAACCCTCTGTTGCCTGTCACTCAGCCATTGTCTAATCCATTCAACAATATTGAAATCCAAACTTAAAGATTTCAGTTTATTGATAAGCCTTCTATGTGCGACAGTGTCAAAAGCCTTACTGAAATCTAGGTAAGCAATGTCTACTGCACCACCCTGTTCTATTATTTTAGTCACCCAATCAAAAAAATCAATAAGATTAGTTTGGCATGATCTCCCTGAAGTAAACCCATGTTGTCTCTGATCTTGAAATCCAAGCGACTTTAGATGTTCAACAATCCTATTCTTTAACAAGGTTTCCATTATTTTCCCCACTACTGATGTAAGACTTACTGATCTATAGTTGCCCGCCTCCTCCCTACTACCTTTCTTGTGAATGGGCACAACATTTGCTAATTTCCAATCTTCTGGAACTACTCCCGTTAACAATGATTGGTTAAATAAATCTGTTAACGGTTTTGCTAGTACACCACTAAGTACTTTTAATAACTGTGGATGTATCCCATCAGGTCCCATCGACTTATTTGTCTTTACTTTAGACAGCTGAAGTAAAACCTCTTCCTCTGTAAACTTATATGCATCAAAAGACTCATTAGTCTTTTTCCCTAAATGAGGTCCCTTACCCTCATATTCATTTGTAAAAACTGAACAAAAATATTAATTAAAGCAGTCTGCTAAGCCTTTATCCTCTTCTACATAGCATCCTTCTTTTGTTTTTAATCTAACTAATCCTTGTTTTACATTCCTTTTCTCATTTATGTATCTAAAAAATGTTTTATCACCCTTTTTCACTGACTGGGCTATAGTCTCTTTTGTGTGTGTTTTGGAAGCTCTTATAGCTTGCTTGGCCTCTTTCTGCCTACTCTTATAGATCTTTCTATCTTCCTCACTGAGTATTTTCATAATTACTAAATGCTAGCTTTTTATTTTTTACTATTTCGGCCACCTCTGCAGAGTACCACAGTGGTTTCTTCAATTTTTTGCTCTTACTGACAAGCCTAATGCAATTTTCTGTTGCCTTCAGTAGTGCAATTTTTAGATAATCCCATTTCTCCTGGACTCCATTTAAATTGCTCCAGTCTGATAATGACTCCTTTACACATAATCTAATTTTAGAATAGTCTGTTTTTCTAAAATCTAAAACTTTTGTTTTTGTGTGGTGTGACTGCGTCACTGTTCTTATATTAAACCACACTGTCTGGTGACCACTAGATCCTAAACTTTCACCTACGGTAATATCTGATAACAAATCTCCATTTGTGAACACTAAGTCTAGTATGGCCTGCTTTCGAGTTGGCTCCTCCACTACTTGTTTTAGAGATAATCCCAGTAGGGAGTTTAGGATATGCGTTCTCCTGGCACAAGTAGCTATTTTGTATTTCCAGTTCACATCAGGAAGATTAAAGTCACCCATGATGATCACTTCCCCCTTCATTGTCATTTTAGCTATTTCCTCAACTAGTAGATTATCTAACTCCTCTATTTGTCCAGGGGGCCTATAAATCACACCTACCGAGTTAACATATGATTACCAAATTCTAATGTAACCCAAACTGACTCTATGTTCGCCTCACTAACTTGTATTACATTACATTTTAAGCTATCCCTCACATACAGGGCAACCCCTCCCCCTTTTTTACCTTCTCTGTCTTTTCTATATAAAGAGTACCCTGGTATTGATATGTCCCAGTCATGTTTTTCATTATACCATGTCTCAGTAACAGCCACTAAATCTACATTCTCAGTTGCCAATATTGCCACAAGTTCATGGATCTTATTCCCTAAACTGCGAGCATTTGTAGACATGACCATAAGCTTATCATTTTTCAGCACACTGACTACAGGCAATTGGATTGATGTTTTATAACCATTTTGCCCCCCTCTTTTAGTTTAAAAACCTCCTAGCAAAACCTCTGAACTGCTCACTGAGAACATCCGTTCCCTTTTGAGAAAGATGCAAACCATCTTTTTTTGTACAGTTCCTTTCTATCCCATAGTGAACTTCCATGAGAAACAAAGCCATGTTTACAAATACGATTCAAATTTCCAACTCTGCCAATTAGCAGAGTAGGAATTTTTTCCCCCCAACTCTTCTACTTTAGCCTCAGGTTTAACAAAAAGAGAGGTTAAAAAAAGTGAAACCCAATAAGATTACTAGGAGAAAATGTGTTTAATCATTATTATTCATACCGAATGTGATAATCAAGTGTGATAAATAAATGCCATCATCTCAGACTTTTTTTTATCTTTATTTTCACACTTGATTGTCATATGCAATAGAAATAATAGTGATTAATCACATTTTCTCCTAGTAATCACACTGGGTTTTATGTTTTTTTAACCACTCTTTTAAAAAAAAATAATTTTTTGATAATGTATTCAAAAGAGTAGTTAAAAACAGTGAAACCCAGTATGATTTCTAGGAGAAAAGGTGATTAATCACTGTTATTCATATTGAACATAATAAATCAAGTGTAAAAAATAAAAATAAATAAAAAATAATATAGCATTATTTTAATTTTCATACTTGATTATCATATTCAACATGAATAATAGTGATGAATCACTGGGTTTCATGGTTTTTAACCACTTTAAAAAAATAAAAAAAAATAAAGATTATTTAAAAACAGTGTTATCATCTTATATTTTTTATTTTCACACTTTATTATCACATTCAATATAAATAATAGAGATTATACAATTTACTGTGCCCACCACCATTCATTTTGCCGTTGCAGGGGGCGGGGTCACGTAAATGCATGGTACATGTGACCCATACCCCTGCATTGACGGTGGAGAATTCTGTTGAAGTCCTCCTCCATTGATCACATGATTTAAAAGGCATTTATTGTGTGGAAAAGGTGGCAACCCTAGTTGGAGGATGCATTTTGGGCACCAGACAGTCCCTTTAATGCACTCATCAAAAGAGCATAAATAAATAAGCTCTAATCTCTTTGACACATTTGAGGCTTGCTTGGATAGAATATTGGTTCATTCGTGCTTGATTGCTGCTTGTTAAACTGTTCTGTTGAAGACAATTATCATCATACACATTCTGCCGTTTGCGCCTAAAGAACCTTTGGTACAAATGGTTTTGTGGACTAAATTTCCCTCGAATCTTAGCTGGCAGAGAATCTTTCATAATACTACCGTTGCAATCATTAAAAAAATGCACAGAGTAAACAAATAATAACCATCAATTCACCACCAGGTAATGTGGTTCACATGGCATATTTTGCGGGGTGTATAACATTTGTCATTTTACAACAGTCATTACTGACATGAAAGCTGGAACTAGCTATTGCTGTTTATGTGTTCTGTGGTGAATGTGCTGAAGCGAATCTAAAAGAGAGACGATCTCAGTGTGGAATCTGCTGCTCTGAAATGATTGATTTCGGTGCTGCAGGAACTGAAAGCCAGAAGTTATATGTGTCTCCTGAACAAGTGCTGTCCCAGAGCTAGCAGCCAGCGAGCATGCACTGTACTTGGTGAGTGCGATGATGTATGCACACATAATACTCTGCAGTTGTTGTCTAAAATAACACTCAGAAAACAAGCTTTGTGTATCCCAAGAGTGTGAGGCAAATTGGCAATATCACTTTGTTTCATATCTCTGCTCGCATTTTCCTTATTAACCCTGAAGTGAAACTCAGTAATAACTACACATAATAACCAGAATGTAGAACAAACGAGTATGGGGTAAGGTTCTAAATGTGGAGTCATTATCACGATAACCAGTGAATTTTTTTTTTGCATATTACACCATTATACATCCCAATATGTTTTGTAGCTAAAATGAAGCTTATGGTGGAGATTTTCAGTGCAATGTTAGATACACACCTGTGCCGTGTTTTTTTTTTTTAATTTTATTATCATTTTTATTGTATTTTATTTATCATGTACAACATATACATTTAACAGTAATAAATCCAAGCACATTAATATTATGTAGAGTTGTTGCAGACATGCAAAGCTTTTTTTTCTGTTCAAGATGTATTAAACCGGGTCATGTAATGTATCATATCCAATAAAATTTCAGTCTTGATTGATTCACCAAATGTATTTAAAAACATGTGCATTAACTAATCAGGAATGTCAGTATTTTAGTTAGAGGGGCAAATATGAGTAGATACCAGCAGGGCCGCCACCAGGAATTTCAGGGCCCCTTACTGAACAAATTTAATGACCCCCCCCCTCCCCCAATATCTCCCACTCACCCCACCTACCCTCACAAGCATGTTATCCCGGGTATATGTAAAGTAGGTGTGTGTGAGGTGTTTGTATATATGGGAATATGTAAAGTAGGTGTGTGTGAGGTGTTTGTGTATATATGTGTATATGTAAAGTAGGTGTGTGTGAGGTGTTTGTATATATGCGTAAATGTAAAGTAGGTGTGTGTGAGGTGTTTGTATATATGTGTATATGTAAAAAAGTGTGTGAGGTGTTTGTATATATGTGTATATGTAAAGTAGGTGTGTGTGAGGTGTTTGTGTATATGTAAAGTAGGTGTGCGAGGTGTTTGTATATATGTGTATATGTAAAGTAGGTGTGTGTGTGAGGTGTTTGTATATATGTGTATATGTAAAGTAGGTGTGTGTGAGGTGTTTGTATATATGGGTATATGTAAAGGAGGTGTGTGTGAGGTGTTTGTATATATGGGTATATGTAAAGTTGGTGCGTGTGAGGTGTTTGTATATATGTAAAGAAGCCGTGTGTGTTTATCAATTGCGTGTATTCTTGCGTGATTGTCTGGCTCCTAATTTTTTTTGCTGGCTCCTAAAATCTAATTACATTTGTCAAACCCTGGCTTAGAGGGTTGAAGTTTGGGGAGTTTAGATGGGTTATACTGGCCTAAACAGCACAGTAGCAATACAGAAGTTGTCAGACAGCCCAACATGCTTTTGGTAGGAGTCAGTGTTCTACATTTGCATCACTGTTGACCAGTATTTCTGTGTGTGACCATTTTTTTCAATCTCAACCACTTTGAGATTTCTTAACCCATTCGTCACATCATGCATTAAAAATAGCAAAGAAAGAGGCCAAAGGCTGCTTTCTTTACTCTTTCAGTGTTTCTATAATGCCTCTATGTAGATTCATTGAGCAACACTGAAAAAGTACAGAGTCGCCCTACGATCACTCCGCAGAATGATTGTAGCAGCCATTAAAAAATGGCACCACCAGCTGCACACGTGTGCTTAGGAAGCAAACTAAAGTTCACTTCCTCAGCACCAATGGTGTTGATAGCAACACCAAAATAACATACCTTCTACTGGCAAGTGCAACGGAAGTGATGTTTTTTCACTTTGACAAGTGTAGATCTGCCGCCCTCTCCTCACTTTAGTTTTAGTGAGGGAGAGAGACAGATCTGATCATTTAATTTTTAATTGTAATAAATTAAATAAAATGTAATCAAATTGTGTATAGTATACCCTGTGTATTAACCCCTTCCCTGCCACTGATTACTGTACAGCAACACATTTTTTCTCATCTGTTTATTTTTGTGATAATAAATTAAATAATATTTAATAATATTTTAATAACCAAGGGCTTTTATAAAATCCATTCCCTGTGTGTAACCCCTTTCCAGCCATTGATCACAGCATCATTTTAAGAGCCCTTGCTTGCTGTAGATCACTGCATAAGCAGTGATATGGCCGTAGAAGCGCTTTTTTGCTATCTGCTTTTTGTTTTGTTTTTAGTTACACCTGCCAGGGCATTACGTGTAACGTAAAAAATCTTTTAAGCTGTCTGAGCGCATGTATAGTGATCAGTAACAACCGAACAGTAGCAAAGGCGGTTTGGTGATTGCTCAGATGATCATCACCATTTACCTAGTCAGATCAATACCTGTAAATATTGATCTGACCCGTGAAGATCTGCCTCCCTCTCCTCACTTTTTTTTAATGTTTAATGTTTTAATGAGGTAGAGAGACATCTCAATAATGTAAGTTTTTGATTTTAATAAATAAAATAAAATGTAATCAAATTTTGTATACTATACTCTGTGTATTAACCCCTTCCCTGTGACTGATCACTGCACAGCAGCACAGTTTTTCTTGTCTCATTTTTTGGGGTTCATTTTTTTTTGTACTGTAATTTATTACAGGGGGGCATTTCCGTTCCAGGTTGGTTTGTGCCTCTAACATAGGCACATACCATTGTTGCTTCTAGCCCTGCACTCGGGCATTATATTGCGCTGGGTGAGGGGGCGGAGCAGGAAGTCTGTGCAGCCAGTGCACACACTCTGTTCCCTTGTACGTCGCTAGATTAAAGTAAAAAAAAAAAAACCCTTTCCTTATAACTAAAACTTTCCATTTCCCTTATTAGTTTTGTACCCTCCCTCTACATTCTCTAGTTCCATAATATATTTTCTTACAAAAAGGCACCCAAAATTGAACCACATATTCAAGGGGGAATCTTCGCATCGACCTGTAAAAAAGCAGAATAATATCTTCCTCCTGTGGGACAAATACCCCTTTTAATACATCCCAATATCTCATTGGCCTTTGCAGCCACCAGCTGGCATTGTGCTTCTAAGTCTATTGTCTACAGTTACTCCCAAATCGTTTTTGTTAGTAGATTTCCCCAAGGAAAAAGCATTTCAACTATATGTTGCATTTTTATTATTATACACAAATGCATAATTTGAGTGCCAGTCTGGGGCAGAAACTAAGTGTCAATCGGGGGCCTCGGGCAGATACTGAGTGCAGAGGAAAGAATTTTTTCCCAAAAAACTGTTTTATTATGTGATAATGTCACCTGTGACTGGCAAGGAAGGGATGAGGAAAATATATATGTTAAAAATAAAGAATAGACTCTTCTCATTTGCGAACGAGGCAAAATTTTTTTTTTAGGGGTTTCATGGTTTGGTACACAAGTGTAAAAGTTCACCAAGGCAACATTTCATTGGAAAACACTGCCCAAGAGAGAGTGTAGTTAAGGTCTCCTCTGGTTAAGGTCCCCTCTGCTGATCCCATGTAAAAACGAGCAGAGAGAAAAACAGTCACCGACCAGACCGGGCTCCCTGCTTCACATTGAAGCATGGTAGCTGTCAATCAGGGGATAAATTGGCATGTACTATTAAACTTACATGCCAATTTATCCTCATACTAGGGACAATGATTTTGGTGCATGTGCTTTTGTAATAGACACACACGAGGAAAAAAAAAAGGTTTAGTTGTCCTCTAAGAACAGAGACAGAGTAAGATTCAGTGGTGTTTAGTTCTGGTTATTGGGAAGGCTATGTAAATCATTTAACGCGATCCTGTTTCTCAGAAGATCCATTTTGAATTTGTTTAGCAGTGTGTATTGGGACATCATCATGGAATATGGTGAACCTGTTGACAGAACAGTATTGCACATGAGGTAGAGAGCACTGCTCACAACATTACAATCTAGAGGGTGCTGCTAAGTCTATTGTCTACAGCAGGGGTCCTCAAACCTTTTAAACAGGGGGCCAGTTCACTGTCCCTCAGACCGTTGGAGGGCCGGACTATAGTAAAAACAAAAACTATGAACAAATTCCTATGCACACTGCATATATCTTATTTTGAAGTGAAGAAACAAAACGGGAACAAATACAATATTTAAAATGAAGTAAAGTTAAATCAACAAACTTACCAGTATTTCAATGGGAATAGTGTGCCAGTCAGATGCCCAGGGATATTATGCCAGTCAGAGTCCAGTAATATTATGCCATTCAGAGCCCAGTAATATTGTGCCAGTCAGATGCCCAGGAATATTATGCCAGTCAGATGCCCAGGAATATTATGCCAGTCAGATGCCCAGGAATATTATGCCAGTCAGATGCCCAGGAATATTATGCCAGTCAGAGCCCAGGAATATTATGCCAGTCAGATGCCCAGGAATATTATGCCATTCAGATGCCCAGGAATATTATGCCAGTCAGATGCCCAGGAATATTATGCCATTCAGATGCCCAGGAATAGTGTGCCATTCAGATGCCCAGGAATATTATGCCATTCAGATGCCCAGGAATATTATGCCATTCAGATGCCCAGGAATATTATGCCATTCAGATGCCCAGGAATAGAGTGCCAGTAAGAGCCCAGGAATATTATGCCAGTCAGATGCCGAGGAATATTATGCCAGTCAGAGCCCAAGAAAATTATGCCAGTCAGAGCTCAAGAAAATTATGCCAGTCAGATGCCCAGGAATAGTGTGCCAGTCAGATGCCCAGGAATAGTGTGCCAGTCAGATGCCTAGGAATATTATGCCATTCAGATGCCCAGGAATAGTGTGCCAGTCAGAGCCCAGGAATAGTGTGCCAGTCAGATGCCCAGGAATATTATGCCAGTCAGAGCCCAAGAAAATTATGCCAGTCAGAGCCCAAGAAAATTATGCCAGTCAGATGCCCAGGAATAGTGTGCCAGTCAGATGCCCAGGAATAGTGTGCCAGTCAGATGCCTAGGAATATTATGCCATTCAGATGCCCAGGAATAGTGTGCCAGTCAGAGCCCAGGAATAGTGTGCCAGTCAGATGCCCAGGAATAGTGTGCCAGTCAGATGCCCAGGAATAGTGTGCCAGTCAGATGCCTAGGAATATTATGCCATTCAGATGCCCAGGAATAGTGTGCCAGTCAGATGCCTAGGAATATTATGCCATTCAGATGCCCAGGAATAGTGTGCCAGTCAGATGCCCAAGAATAGTGTGCCAGTCAGATGCCCAGGAATAGTGTGCCTGTCAGATGTCCAGGAATATTATGCCATTCAGATGCCCAGGTATAGTGTGCCAGTCAGAGCCCAGGAATAGTGTGCCAGTCAGATGCCCAGGAATATTATGCCAGTCAGATGCTCAGGAATAGTGTGCCTGTCAGATGCCCAGGAATATTATGCCATTCAGATGCCCAGGAATATTATGCCATTCAGATGCCCAGGAATAGTGTGCCAGTCAGATGCCCAAGAATAGTGTGCCTGTCAGATGCCCAGGAATATTATGCCATTCAGATGCCCAGGAATATTATGCCATTCAGATGCCCAGGAATAGTGTGCCAGTCAGATGCCCAGGAATAGTGTGCCAGTCAGATGCCCAGAAATAGTGTGCCAGTCAGATGCCCAGGAATAGTGTGCCTGTCAGATGCCCAGGAATATTATGCCATTCAGATGCCCAGGTATAGTGTGCCATTCAGATGCCAAGGAATATTATGCCATTCAGATGCCCAGGAATAGTGTGCCAGTCAGAGCCCAGGAATATTATGCCACTCAGATGCCCAGGAATAGAGTGCCAGTAAGAGCCCAGGAATATTATGCCAGTCAGATGCCCAGTAATAGTGTGCCTGTCAGATGCCCAGGAATATTATGCCATTCATATGTCCAGGAATATTATGCCATTCAGATGCCCAGGAATAGTGTGCCAGTCAGATGCCCAGTAATAGTATGCCAGTCAGATGACCAGGAATATTATGCCAGTAAGAGCCCAGGAATATTATGCCATTCAGATGCCCAGGAATAGAGTGCCAGTAAGAGCCCAGTAATATTATGCCAGTCAGATGCCCAGGATTATTATGCCAGTCACAGCCCAAGAAAATTATGCCAGTCAGATGCCCAGGAATAGTAGAGTGCTCGTTATACCTCCCTCCTCCCCCTCCTTCCCCATCACTTACCTCCAGCTGCTCTGTCCCCGGGCCGGACGTCTCGCGCAGTGTTCCCTCCTCCCTGCACGGAGGAGGGAAACAGTTACCGGGTCCGGATGTGACGAAACGTCACATCCGGTCGCGGTGATTTTATTTATTTATTTTTTTTCCGTTTTCCTGCAGCCGCATCTTCTGCGGCTGCAAGGAAAAAAAAAAAAAAAAGGTAAACAGCGGGGAGCGGGGGGTGCCGGCAGCACCCCCCGCGGGCCGGACAAATGTGCTCGGCGGGCCGCATGTGGCCCGCGGGCCGTAGTTTGAGGACCCCTGCTTTAGGCACTAAAAAGAAGGACAGCATAGAACGTCCTACAAGCGTTAAGGGGTTAAACAGATATTAATGACAAATTTCAATATTCTTGGAGGGTAGGGAAACAGAAGGAAGACGTAGAGGGATAGTCTAGTCCCCAAACTCACTTTGGTGCAAGATGAAAATTACTGCTTGTATAGTGCACAGGCTTTTTTTCCAGTTTCATTTTATGCAGGCATTCTGCATAAATCACATTTTTAATATTTTTTAATATCCAGGCACTCTGCAGTGATTAGTCTCCTTGTTTACTGCAGGTGTGGCAGCACTGATAAATATAGACACCTGTATATATACCTGTGCTCCTGGTATAGAATACATTGTGTGGACTGTGATAAATTGCTAATTTCTTGCAAATTTCCGAATTTCTTCTAGCTGTAAGTATTTTATATTTAAAGCAATGCAAAATGTAAAACATGCATTTTAAAGTACTTTGAAAGTACATTAATATGCATTCATATTTGGAAGATGCATTTTATTTGGAAAAATATCAGGTAGAGCAGGGCTCGACAAACCCCAGGCGCCAGGTCGCCATGGCGACCAGGAAATTAGACCTGGCGCCTGGGTGCTGTCAGCCTCCTGGTCCCCTTGCCGCTGCCATCCGATTTTTCCGCAGCGCGAGGGGGTAAAGTCTGTGCCGATGGCACAGACTGCAAGCTCCGCCCCCTCGCGCAACGCGTGTCTGAGTGCCGGGTGTCGTCACGTGACATCCTGGCACTCAGCACGCCGACCAACGGAGTTAAGCTGCAGCGTGAATGTCCCCCTCCCCTGCAGTGAGGTAAAGCAGCTGGGAGGGGGACACATCAAGAAGAAACCCCCAAGAAAAGACTGTGTTAGGTGGGTGTGTGTTTGTATGTATTGTAAAGTAGGTGTGTGTGAGGGGTTTGTATATATGGGTGTGTGAGGTGTTTATATATATGGGTGTGTGAGGTGTTTATATATATGGGTGTGTGAGGTGTTTATATATATGGGTGTGAGGTGTTTATATATATGGGTGTGTGAGGTGTTTATATATATGGGTGTGTGAGGTGTTTATATATATATATGGGTGTGTGAGGTGTTTGTATATATGTGTGTGTGAGGTGTTTGTATATATGTGTATATGTAAAGTATGTGTGTTTGTATATATGTGTGTGTGAGGTGTTTGTATATATGTGTGTGTGAGGTGTTTGTATATATGTGTGTGTGAGGTGTTTGTATATATGTGTGTGTGAGGTGTTTGTATATATGTGTGTGTGAGGTGTTTGTATATATGTGTATATGTAAAGTATGTGTGTTTGTATATATGTGTGTGTGTGAGGTGTTTGTATATATGTGTATATGTAAAGTATGTGTGTTTGTATATATGTGTGTGTGAGGTGTTTGTATATATGTGTGTGTGAGTTGTTTGTATATATGTGTGTGTGAGGTGTTTGTGAATATATGTGTGTGTGAGGTGTTTGTGAATATATGTGTGTGTGAGGTGTTTGTGTATATATGTGTGTGTGAGGTGTTTGTGTATATATGTGTGTGTGAGGTGTTTGTGTATATATGTGTGTGTGAGGTGTTTGTATATATGTGTATATGTAAAGTATGTGTGTTTGTATATATGTGAAGTAGGCGTGTGTGTTTATGAATTGTGTTTATGTTTGCGTGATTGTCTGGCTCCTAAAAAAAATGTCTGGCTCCTAAAATCAAAATAAATTTGTCAAGCCCTGAGGTAGAGTATGTTGATATGAATAAGATGAACAGAAGAATAGTAAGTACATAAGGTTCCCCGCAGACACTTGAGCTATGAATTGAGACATGAACTGCATTGAACTACACTTTTATGATAAACTACAAGACACTACATGACACTAATAGCAGGAACATATAGTGAAACCCAGTAAACTAATATAGGATCCTTAACAAATTCTACATCTAGAAATCAGTGAGTAGTACACCAATGTAGGAGCACAATTGACAAAACATGCGACAGCTAAAGTGTGTTTTCCAAAGTCTTCTAAAGAGGACTAAGTAGGTAGTCCCAGAAGAGTGTGTTATCAGTAAGAAAGGCCATTATGCACGTTGTCTATAATAGTGACTGGCCTTAGGCGCCCAGTATTTCAGTACCTTTGTTCTACCCTGTTTCTGAGGCATAAAAATGTATAAAAGCTACAAAAGGGTCAACCAAATAATTTCTGACTTGTGGTATGCTTTGGTATGTGTAGTGAACACTAGAGGGCAGATGGTGAATATGTTACCTTTTCTGAGGGCCTGTGCTGATTCTGTGTATCACTATGTATCACGTTTACAACGAAAAACTAAAATGTATAATTGTGTATTTAATTAAAACGAAATAAGATGCAGAAATGTATTCAATTTAAAGACACTGAATTGCAAATTGTGTTTAGCCAGAATGCAAAAAATTATTTTAAAAATACTATGAAAAAAATCTAAAACTGAGGTAACATTACATCCACATTTAATCTGTTATATACAAATATTCTTGGCCTTACAGCAAGGCTTGACAAATTTAATTTGATTCTAGGAGCCAGCAAAATTTTTTAGGAGCCAGACAATCACGCAAACATACACGCATTTCATAAACACACACACCAATCCACTTCACATATACACCACACACACCCCAACACACTTCACATACACACACACACCCCAACCCACTTCACATACACACACACACACACCCCAACCCACTTCACACACACACACACCCCAACCCACTTCACATACACACACACACCAACCCACTTCACATATACACCCACACACCAACCCACTTCACATATACAGCCACACACCAACCCACTTCACATATACAGCCCCCCCACTTCACATATATACACACACACACACACACACCTACTTCACATACACCTTACACATTTACACCTCACACACCCCCACCCACTTCACATATACACCACACACACCCCCAACCTCTTCACATATACACATAAACATATACACCTCACACATACACAGGTTTGTTTTTTGCCCTTTCTTAACTTGTGTCGTCACTTGACAACCCAGCACTCAGCCGAAAGAGCAATGAAGATCGGCTTCAGAACTAATGTTCCCCCCTCCACTGCAATGAGGTAAACTAGCTGGAAGAGGGAACATTCGTGCTGCAGCCGATCTTCATTGCTCTTTCGGCTGAGTGCTGGGTTGTCAAGTGATGACACCGGCATTCACACACAATGGCCATGGCGACCTGGCGCCCGGGGTTTGTCGAGCCCTGCCTTACAGTATGTTTACTTCAATTCTTCTACACTTTTCTATTCATTTCTACAAATCAATTATGGAAAATTAATATGTGGGAATTTCATGTATGTTTAGAGAATTCGGAGCATGTTTTGGGGGGGGGGGGGGGGGGGAATAGGTACATATTGGGTATATATAGAAAATCTACTGTTTTCTAAATTGTCCCGATGCTGCCAGTTTGGTCAGAAAATCAAAGATATTGAGTAGCTGGATTTCAGAGATTTCTGATCCGAATACATTTTGGGCCAGATTGGTCTATATTGGAAAGACTCTTTAATTCATGAACCCCATCAGTTATGTGTAATTTGTGTGCAAACAGACAAAATTAAACTTGAATAACTGGATTTATGAATTGAACACAGCTAGTGTTTGTCACACTGAGAATGACAGTGAATATAAGACACATTTATTTAGAGCAAATGCTCTTAAATATGATACAACATATTTACATGTGAATTAATATTTGCTCGTAAACCTTCCCCCCCAATGGGTAGTCTTATATTTATGCTTTTTCTTTTCTAAATTAAGATCCAAAGGTTTGGGGGTCATGTTATAGTCAGGGTCATCTTATATTCTAGCAAATACAGTAATTCTTTAGAACTGGTAAATTGTGTTTTGATACTATGAAGAACTTAACCCCTTGACGACAAAGCACGTCCTGGGAGAAACTCCCTTAACGACAAAGGACGTGCCTGGCACGTCCTGCAGTGAATGAAGCGGTTCAGCGCTTTAACAGTGCTGGTCTATTGCCTCGACATCGAGGCAATAGCCAGCACCGAAATTTCTATTTTGGGACCCCCACGATCGCCCCACAGAGCGATCGTTGGGAGCCATATTGACGGAGCATGCTGCTCCGTCAATATGGCTAAGCCCTCTGCCGGTCTGAGCTTCGGAAGTGAAAGTAACTTCACTTCCGTCGCTCTAAATATGCTACTTGACTGCCCCTAGTGGTAGTTTAGTAGCATTGCAATGGAAAATATTTAAAATACATATTTAATTAATTAAAAACCGGTTATTTAGCTATATTAGCCTATAGGGTTAAAATTAAATATTTTTTAGCATAAGGGATAGGGTTAAAATTAAATTAAAGTTAAAAAATATTAATGGATATAATAAGGATTAGAGTTGGGGTTAAATTTAGTGTTAGGGTTAAATTTTGGGTTCGGGTTGGGGTCAAAAGATCAATATAGGAAAAAAACAAAAAACACTAATTTTGGTTTTTGCCCCATAACTCGCAAAAAAATACCGAAAAATATGGAAACATGCATATTTTTGAACTCGGGAGAACATTTAGAAACTATTTAGACGGGGTCTTTTTTAATGATTTTATTTGTGTAAATTATATTTTAGGTCAAAGTTAGAAAAAGTGGGTTTTTTTAAATTTTTCATCATATTTTATGATTTTTTTTTTGTAGTAAATTATAAGATATGATGAACATAATGGTATCTAATGAAAGCCCTTCTTATGACGATAAAAACAACATATAATTTGTGTGGGTACTGTATGTGAGAAAGAAAAAAATTACAGCTAAACACAAACACCCTAGAAATGTCAAAACAGCCATTGTCACCAAGGGAAAGTCAAGGTGAAAATGTCTTGTCACTAAGGGGTTAAAAGACACAAGTATTTTTTTTTATAAGAGTATTTAACCCCTTCGAGACCTTATGATGAGTTAACTAGTCATGCAGTTAAGCCAGTGGTGTGCTCCGTGATCACTGCCAGCCAGTCTGTAACTCATCCAGGACTGCCTTATACCAGGGCTCGACAAACCCCAGTTCGCCATGGCGACCAGGAAATCAGACCTGGCGCCCGGGTATCGTGAGCCCCGCGTGGTGCCCTCGGCAATGGGATCGGGTTTTTTTTTCTTTTCTCTATTCTAGCAGCGGTGCGCGAGGGAGCAGAGTGAGTGCAACCGGCTGCACATACTTCCTGCTCCGCCCCCTCGTGCACTGCGTTCTAGCGCTGATCACCGGGGAGCATAGCACCCCCCCCCCCCTCATTGAGGTGTAATCCCAGGGATTTTCTTTAAAAAAAAAAAACGACAACAAAAAAAACCTGCTGTCTTGTGTATGTCTGCCTGGATGTGTTTGTGTGTATATATGTGTGTGCCTGGATGTGTTTGTGTGTGTATATGTGTGTGCCTGGATGTGTTTGTGTGTGCCTGGATGTGTTTGTGTGTGTGCCTGGATGTGTTTGTGTGTGTATATATGTGTGTGCCTGGATGTGTTTGTGTGTGTGTGTATATGTGTGTGCCTGGATGTGTTTGTGTGTGTATATATGTGTGTGCCTAGATGTGTTTGTGTGTGTATATATGTGTGTGCCTGGATGTGTTTGTGTGTGTATATATGTGTGTGCCTGGATGTGTTTGTGTGTGTATATATGTGTGTGCCTGGATGTGTTTGTGTGTGTATATATGTGTGTGCCTGGATGTGTTTGTGTGTGTATATATGTGTGTGCCTGGATGTGTTTGTGTGTGTATATGTGTGTGCCTGGATTTGTTTGTGTGTGTATATATGTGTGTGCCTGGATATGTTTGTGTGTGTGTATATGTGTCTGCCTGGATGTGTTTTGTGTGTATATATGTGTCTGACCGGATGTGTTTGTGTGTGTGAATGTATGTGACTGACTGGATGTGTGTGTGTGGGGGGGTGTTTTGTATGTATATGTAGAAAAACAAGGTGTAAACAGGTTTCGCACTCAGAAGTGTTTCACCCTAGTCCTCCAAATCAGTATAAAGGATCCTTTATTCTGTATGTATATGTGACAGACTATGTGTCTGTGTGTGCCTGCGTGTGTTTGTGTTTATGTGCCGTTGTCTGGCTCCTAGATTTTTTAGCTGGCTCCTAAAACTCAGATAAATTTGTCAAGCCCTGCCTTATACCAGAGGCAATGTTTATGGGCCCGATCAGTGGGTTTCTGGTCATGTGATCGCGGTGATCAGTTGAATCACATGCAAAAAAGATGCCCCAGTCAATGTTTTAATACATTCACTTTGCCTCCAATTCACTCCCTGTGCTTCGCATACTAATTGTGAAGCACAGAGTGACAGACAAGTGATGAAAAAACAACAACACAATATTTCCTTCCCATGCCTTGCTGATCACAATTTGTTACTGTGATCAGTTTCCTTCCTACTTTATTGCCCTCATTTAGCTTTTTCTTAAACTTGTTTTATTTTTGAAATGTTTAAGTTTTTTCCCTAAATATATTAATTAAATTATTTTATTATATTGATTTAACTACAGTTAGCCCCTGCATGCCTGTGCTGTGGTTCTGATGACTATGACTAGTAATATTGCACTAGTCAGAGATATTTTTATTTTTATTTGGGAACCTATATTTTTGTTTTTTATTAGTTGATAATGGGATAATTGGATTAGTACTAGTTGTGGGAAAATAATTTAAAAAATAGTTTTTGTTTTCAAATTTTTCCCTTTTATATGTATTTGTGAATACTAAATTGTAGATTATTTATATGTATATGGGATCCAATGAAAGTTCTTACTGTCCTTTAAAAAAAAAAAACTTGTACGGGTGCATTAAATGACAGAGAGGAAAATTAAATTTTATTATTTTCATCATATTTTCCTCCAGTTATGGAGTTAACCCCCTTAAGGACCAGGGACTTTCCTATGCCAATGACCAGAGGAGTTAAATCCATAACAGGAGGAAAATATGATGAAAATAATACAATCCTGGATTGTAAAAAATGTTTATATATATATATATATAAACTCAAAAAGTATAGCACGTTACAATCATGAGGCAAAAAGTGAGAGCCCTAGCTGCCATGCCATATTCAGAACACAGCATCCAACCACGTACACCAGCATCCACAATGGCGGGCAGTAGCGCTGTAGCTATCTTCGGTCGGATGACATAATGGCAGTCACCTCTCCCTGCTTGGGAGAGAGAGAGAGAGGTCACTACACAGCATATTGTAATCTTTCGTGAAATCACAACCATTTATTGTAATTAACTAGTCCATTTAAAAATGTTATATAAGCTCAATAAAAAAGAATACTTACCAATATATAAAAACATAATTCCTGTCCATCATAAGGAAAAACAACTTACACTGAGGAATATCTGCTCCTACTCACAAAATCACACAGGGATAATTTTATCTCCATTTGATTTTGGCCTGGGCTGGATTCCCTCATCTAATCCCAGCATTACTTTCATTATAGCCATGTACCCCTGAAAACTTTAGCACTGTGCAGCGAAGGGTTGAGTTACTCTTTCAAGCAAGTAATAGGATTTCTGGAGGCAAACTTCATTCACAAAAAAAAAAAAAAAAAAAAAAAGCATTAATAATGCTAATAGATGCATTAAAGTAAATTTAGTGCCTACAGTGTCCATTGAATATAAGCACTACTCATTTGTTGTGATATTGTCTGAATTTAAGTATTGTGTTAATTTTTTAACATAAGCAACTAATAAAGCACTAACACTTTTCATGTGGTATTATTGCATATCTGGTAAGTCTTGATAGTGGCCTGTGGAATACAAAAAATATTATTCACTGTAAATTTCTAGTTGCATCTAAATAAATGTAGATATTTTATGTTTTCATTTATTTTCA
Source organism: Pelodytes ibericus (assembly GCA_036172795.1). Classification (NCBI taxonomy): domain Eukaryota; kingdom Metazoa; phylum Chordata; class Amphibia; order Anura; family Pelodytidae; genus Pelodytes; species Pelodytes ibericus. The sequence continues at coordinate 94,046,616 of CM069860.1, forward strand.
ATATTTTGCACTACCTTTATAGTGCTAACATTAATATGACTACTAAAATATTAACACTGGGTATTTCACAATGTAGTCTGGATGTGTCCGTTCCACATGTGCATTGTATTCTTTACAAATAAAATGATCGGTGATTGCCATTTTTAACCTGATGCAAGTTAAATTGATAGTCATATGACTTATTTCAGTTAATGAAAAATAGTTCTGTTTGCAATATTGGGAATTATTTGACATAATGTGATGACCACTGAGACAAAAAAAAGGACAATATAAACTTTTTTTTTCTTAGAGGAAGAACGGGTTAAAAAAATGTCTCTTCCACAAAGTTAACCTATCAAAGGTACATGCCAGTTTATCCTTATACTAAGGACATTAAATGTATAACTTGTGCTTCAATATTATTTAAGTACTTTCCTTAAGTCCTTTTAATTACAATTTTTGAGAACCTCTAGGTCTCCATCAATGACATATTTCTACCATACTAAAGTTCTAAATACTAAAGTTCAATATACTTACTAATCAAGTTCCCTGACCAAACAATCCACCATATTGTTTCAGACCATTAAAATTAAATTGGGGTAATGAGATGGTATCCGTTGTCTGAGCATATGAAATAGTTTGTGTCTATATTGTGAGACTGTGATGAAGGTATTTAACAGTCCTTAAGTGACCCATTTATTCCACCAAGCAACATTTCAACCCAAACGGGTCTTTCTCAAGACTTTACCTGTATACTCTTTGCACCTCAAATATAGGATTTGCTGCCTCATATCCTTCAAATAAATTGTAAGAGGTGCGTGTTTGTGTTTATATTTTTCATTTCTATGTACATATGATCTACTTTTTGTCAGAATGTATCTTTCCTTGATCTTCTCTTCCTCTTGCGTCTTTTCTATAACGCTATGATATTGATCTAACCTTCTGCTGCCTTTAAATTATTATTATTTTCTCTGTTTTTATATATTTGTGGTTACCAACTTTTTCCTCCAACCAATGTGCTTTATTCCATCCTTTTTCTGTCTCGCATGGCATATCTAAAATGTTCATGAGCTTCTTTTTTCAAGCCAACTACTGGCTCGCCCAGACAACCTTGACGACCTTTCATGGACCCATCTACATGGGTAAAGAAGAGGCTGTGCACCTCATCAACACTCTAGATGGTCTACTGTGGACATTAAAAATGTATTCTGAATGGGTAACGTTGTTAATCTAGAAGTCAATCTAGTGATTTATATCCTGGGAACAAGTTGGCTGTGGCTGAATACTATATTCACTGGCTCATGCTTTTTAGGATATAGCACACTATTGCAGGTTTATGTTGGAAAGTGGCAGTAATATTCGTGAAATTTATATTCCAGGGAAATCATGCCATGTAATGTAGATAACACATCCTTACACTGTTTTATCGGAATTGAGCTGCTGATTTGGCGTATTCTATGTGTGCTTAAGTATGGCTTCCAGAATGAGTGACTAATAAACAAATATGCTGGAAATCACCAAGCCTGGTGGAGCCAAGAAAAATAACTTAATGCAACTGATTGTTGACAGTGCATGTCTGATCAGCTCATGAACACGATGATAGACAGTCTGTAAAAATGGTAAACACCAGCAGTTTGGGTTTACTGCAAACAGTTGTTTTTATATGTCACAGGAAAGAAAGTCATAGGAAGTTGCTGATCATACTTAGTCTCTGAATAGAAGGGAAGCATCTACTAGTGCTATGTATACTCGCACAAGAAACTGTAAAGTTAGTTTTAAGAAGAAAAAAAAGTAAAAGCAAACTATGGACTTGAAATTGTGTTAAATATGCATTTATGTATTAGTTTAATTGCTGTTATTTTATAAATACTCATAAATAACATGTTATAGTGTTGGTATGTTGAAAGGTGCTGAAATCTTTTCTGGCTCTTTGTTTAACTCCTGAATCCTTCAAGTATACAAAAGCAAATTGTTTACAGTGCCTGTAAATATAAGGGGTAAATAAGTACCTTAATAACTTTTATTGTTGCCTCTAAAAGGAACACAGTCACACGTCTCATTAACTGTGACACCGCACTCATGGATGCCACTTTGGGAGGTTGGAAGCGGGAAGGGGTTTGTGGATGTTTCACAGATAGTTGCCTATTTTGTTTTCCAAAGATAAGACTTTTGTTTGCCACCCAAAGGTCATTATCCAAAATGTTAATGGGTTTTCTGCTATTAAGATGTAACGATATACCTTGAGTATTTAACTACAAACTTGAAAAATCTTCTCATGCATTCTCAAAGGAATACTTAAAATGCACTTCTAGTAAATTGGCTCATTTTCTCATAATTTACAAGAAGTGGCGATTTGAGAGCTGTCATATTATATAAAAAAAAAAAAAACCTAAATCCCATGAGCTGTATTACACTGCCGGCATTAAAATATAATGTTCTAAAAGGAATAAACTGGAAATTACGAAGCCCTGCTTTACTTTTATGAACCAAATATTTATTAATATTGGAATATATCCAAATATATTTTACCCTATCTATAAATATAAATACCATGTTTCCTTGATTCTAAGATGCTCTTTTTTCAGATTTTTTTTGTAAATAAGTGTGTATTTGTTTTCACAAAATATAGGTATAATTCAACAAGGAAATAAGATATACATTAGGAAATACAAATATCAGCAGGAAATCAAGGCTTAACATATCAGTGATGGAAATATTAGGAAGGAAAAGTGTTGAAATAAAGAGAACAAAGGGGGTAAAGAAAAAGTTGTGGGTGGGGGGAGCGAGGGCTGGACTCGAAGGAGGTGAGAGAGAGAGAGGGGCATAGAAAAAAAAGGGGGTGATATAAGGTGATATGAGGGGTGATATAAGAAAATGGGTCAACGACCCCTGGTGGGAGAGACCACCCATGACCAAAAGGGGGTCATAAAAACAAAATGGGCAGTAAGTCATCAACATGACCAAGAACTCCCATCCCATCTGGGGTGGGGGAGTATGCCCTGGGGGTACCGTATCCAAACCGCCGGCAATTCTGCCGATGCGGAATAAAAATTGCATAATAACAGATGGCGTGCGTGCCACCAGAGGAAACATAGAGGCACAATGAGAAGAGAGTGGCTCTGCTGTATGCAGGACATGCGTAACTAGTGCCACATACTAAAAGGAGTCGAAAACACACAAATCCGCAAGGCTACATTCAGGTCGATGGCCATGTAACATGTGTAACAAGAAGAGATTCAAACAAGGTAAAGTCCCGGCAGTTATATGAAAACAGACATCATGTTACTCCGGGAAGGCCAAGTCCATTGTCGGGCTCCTCAGTGGGGCTGGGAATGTAGTTGGCATAGACCAGTCCGGCACTTGGATGTTGGGCAGTCCGAGACCACTCAGGAAAGAAAATAATTCCGCCGTGTGGCGCAGAGTGCGGGTTTTGTTGTCCTTCTTTACTATAAGGGCAAAGGGTGATCCCCACGAGTAGGGATAGTCCCGGGCCCTCAGCTCCGCCGTGATTGGGCGCAGGGCTCGTCTAACTTGCAGAGTCGTTCGGGACAAATCTGCGTAAAGCGCAATTGTAGCATCCTGAATTTTCAGTGGGTTCATGTTCCGATAAGCCTGGAGTATGGAGTCTCGTTCGTTAGTGAAGTGTACAGACCACATCCCTCGAGACAGCTCTCCCTGTTGCTTTAGGGCTACGAAGCTTGTATACCTTCTCGAGCTCAACGGGGTTGTCAGGATCCCTCTTCATGATTGTGTCAAAGAGGCCCTGCACCAGAGGTTGCAGCTCGTCGGGGGAGGTGTCCTCAGGAATGTTTCTAACTCTAATATTGCTTTAGCGGCTGCGATTGTCGAGTTTCTCGACTTGTTGCTGCAGTGAGTAAATCTGGTATTCCTGATGTTGGACATGTTGGTTTAAAGCATCAAACGCTTCTTGGGTGAGTGGCGCTCCCTCTTCAAGGGTTAGTACTCTGGCATCGATTTGTTTAAGGTCTTGGCAGAGACCAGAGATTTCTGAGCGGAGTGGCTGTATAGCCCTTTCTACGATGTCCGTGATATCCGTTTTGGTAGACAGATGTTGAAAAGCCTCCCTCCAGCTTTCTGGCAAAAGTTGGTGGCTAGCTGAGTGCTGTGCCGTGGAGGTAGAAGCCAAGGCTGTATCGACGGCTATTTTAGGTAGGCCCGTCGCGGACTTCGGGCTCAGAGAGCGGGCAAAAAACTCTCCGGGAGGTGGTGGTTTGACCCCGGGCTTGTTCCTCTTTAGCTTAGGCGGGTCGTTGGCTCTGTTTTGGCGACCCATGGCCGATAAATCGATTCATAGGTGTCCAGGTTTAGGCTGCAGGCACGGAGCTGTTGCTAAAAGCGTCCGCCATTGCCAGCTTCAAGACACGCCCCCCTTTTTTCAGATTTTAACAAGGGTGCATCTTACATTTTCTGGATGCATTGTGGAAAATACCAATTTCCACCTACCGTTGTAGGCTGATAAAATAACAATTTTTACCATTGTGGTGTGTCTTCTGCACATGGAGCGTGGCTCCTCCCAGTAGATGTGTATCCTTTTTATATTGCATTCTGTATAACAGTGGAAAACACTTCCCACCCCCCTGACACCCAAAAGTGCCCTGTGAATAAAATATTAACCTGTTCCTGAAGTCCAGCAATGATCCGCAACATCCCTTTAGTCCACATTTTCAGCCCAGGGAAAGGGCCATCCCCCAAAAAATGAAACCACCTATTCTTAAAAAAAAAAAAAGTGCACTGGCAAAACAAAAATGTGCGGCACCTTTCCTAAGCATTCGGCCAATCTCTGGCCTACTATTGGCTATGAGCTGGGTGCATGTTGTTTTTTTTTTTTTTTATAGAATAGGTGGATTCATTTTTTTTTTTTTGGGTGGCTCCTTTCCCTGGGCCTAAGATGAGGACTCGAGGGCATTGCGGATCGTCACTGGACTTCAGGAACATGTAATAACCGTTTGGGTGCCAGGGTGATTTTCACTGGCCAATGCCATGTCACCCAAAGGGTGTTTTGTTTGGTGATTCGTCCCTCTGGGCAAGTTAGAGATTGGGGGATAGGTATGGAATTCATTTATTTATTCAGGGGTGGGGGTGGCTTTTTTGTTTAATTACATGGGGTCTAGTGCCCCCATGCATATGTTGAGAGTACTTTGGCTATTTTCAGAATATTGGGTAGCTTGTAATTTTGTTTCCTAAATGTCACACACATACAGTCAGTCACACACACACACACAGCCAGTCACACACACACACACACACACATACAGTCAGTCTCACACACACACACACACACACACATACACTCAGTCTCACACACATACAGCCAGTCACACACACAGCCAGTCACACACACACACACACACACACACACACACACACACACACACACACACACAGTCAGTCACATATATACACACACACAGTCACATACACACACAGTCACATACAGGCAGTCACATACACAGTCATTCACATATACACACACATATAGTCAGTCACATACACACTAGCCAGAAGGTTGTTTTTTTAAAGTTAAAATTCATCAATCTATTGTCCCCCCTCGCTGCTGCTATACCTGTCTGGCTTTGGACACCGCAAATCGGTGCGCAAGTTGGCGGAGCAGGAAATCTGTGCAGCCAGTGCACACACTGTGCTCTCTTGTGATCCGTTGGCTAGAAGAAGAAAAAAATCCAAGTGGCGAGGGCACCATGCGGGGCTAAAAATACCCGGGTGCTAGGTCTAATTTTCTGGTCACTCTGGCGACCGGTATTTGTCGAGCCCTGGGGTAAAAGCAGTGCGGGACATGTACTTGTTTCCTTATTTCAGGACTCGACAAACCCCGGGCGCCAGGTCGCGCGAAATTAAGCCTGGCGTCCGGGTGCCGGTACCCTCATGGTCCCCTTGCCGCTGTCATTCGTTTGTTTTGGGGGTTTTTTGCAGCGCGTGGGGGTAAGTCTGTGCGGATTGCACAGACAGCAAGCTCCATCCCCTCGCGCAACGCGTGTGTGAGTGCTGGGTGTCGTCACTTTACAACCCAGCACTCAGCCGAAAGAGCAAGGAAGATCGGCTGCAGCACGAATGTTCCCCCTCCCCTGCAATGAGTTAAGCAGCAGGGAGGGGGAACATTCGTGCTGCAGCCGATCTTCATTGCTCTTTCGGCTAAGTGCTGGGTTGTCAAGTGACGACATCCAGCACTCACACAAGTTAAGAAAGGGGGGAAAAAACTGTATGTGTGAGGTGTATGTGTGTATGTGTGAAGTGTATATGTGCATGATAAGTGGGGGGGTATATGTGAAGTGGGGGGGTGTATATATGTGAAGTGGGGAAAAAACTGTATGTGTGAGGTGTATGTGTGAAGTGTGAAGTGTATATGTGCATGGGAAGTGGGGGGGTATATGTGAAGTGGGGGGGGGGTGTATATATGTGAACTGGGGGGGTGTATATATGTGAAGTGGGTGGGGGTGTGTCTTGTGTATATGTGAAGTGGGTGCGGGTGTGTGTGGTGTATATGTGAAGTGGGTGGGGGTGTGTGTGGTGTATATGTGAAGTGGGTTGGGGTGTGTGTGGTGTATATGTGAAGTGGGTGGGGGGGTGTGTGGTGTATATGTGAAGTGGGTGGGGGTGTGTGGTGTATATGTGAAGTGGGTGGGGGTGTGTGTGGTGTATATTTGAAGTGGGTGGGGGTGTGTGGTGTATATGTGAAGTGGGTGGGGGTGTGTGTGGTGTATATGTGAAGTGGGTGGGGGTGTTGTGTATATGTGAAGTGGGTTGGTGTGTGTTTATGAATTGCGTGTATGTTTGCATGATTGTCTGGCTCCTAAAACAAATTGCTGGCTCCTAGAATCAAATTACATTTGTCAAGCCCTCCCTTATTTAAAAAAAAAAACATTGGGTACCCCCAAACTCAGGACAAATAGTAGTATCTATTTACCAGGTTTTTAACTTTGTAGATGTGTAAAAGATTTTTAATATAAAAGTTTGAAAAAATGCTTTTTGTTTCATTTTTCCAACATGTTTTATTATAGTTGAATTATATGATCAAAACAATGGTATCTAAAGAAAGTTCTTCTTATCCTGAAAAAGCAATATATAATTTGTGTGGGTACAGTAAATGAGAGGACAATTACAGCTAAACACAAATACTGCAAAAATGTTGAAACTGCCATTGTCCAGCACAACCAAATTTTTCAAAAAGTTCGGTCACAAATTTTTCAGATCTTAACATAGGGATTACAGCTACAATTCCTTTAACTTTCGTTAAAAGAAAATAACCTAACATAAACTCTTTTTTTATGCTAGTCATATTTTACCCCCAAAAAAATCTATGTATAGTGTACTATTTACATTAAAGTTAATTGCACGCAATTAACATACAGAAAACAAAAACACCAAGTGCAAAGGAGTTTTGCCAGAGAAGTGAAATCTTCACTTTTTAATCATATCATATGGGCGGAACAGTAAAAAAAATCACGGACATTTCAGGGTGCGCTATGCACACTGACAAAAGGGCATTTTGTTTCCCCAAAATGTTTCTGGCTCTTTACTGTTCTGCACATATGATGATGATATGATTAAAGAATGATGACCACTTTTCAGGCTTAATTCCTTTGCGCTTGGTGTTTTTCTTTTAACTACATGATTGATTTCCACTGCTGAGAGAAGACAGCAGCAGTCTTTAGCTACAGCAGCATAGACAGTGGTTTAACCCGTCACTGCAATCAAAGTATTGGCATAGATGGGCAGCATGCAGCTATATTTATGTACATTACAGCCTGCCTTGGCTAATGTCTGTTTATTGTTCAACAAACCCTCCTCAAGGTAGGGAATCTCCCACAGAGCTGTGATTTACAGTTTTAGACCTCCAGTATCGACTTGCAGAGGGGCCAGTCAATCACTGTCATTAGCCAATGCTATTTTCAGGCAGGCGGGCTTAGCACAGAACCACATTTTCAACTTCGGCAGTGCTCTTTTTATCAGCTAAAGGAATCAAAGATATTAAGGAAAACTTATATTTAACAAAACATTGTAGACTTACGTGTTTTATACAAGTTGCGTGTTGTGGCTCAGTTCCACTTAAAATACCAGATCACGTAGAACACGGGTGGCAAACTCAAATTCATCGGGGGCCGCATCAGCAGTATGGTTACCCTCAAAGGGCCGGTTGTATAGGATTATGCATCTACTCTTTATTATCATGAATAATTGCCTCTGCATTCAGTTGCTACTGGTTTTAATAATAATTTAAGTAATAACTAGCCTTGAAAACAGAAGCCTAGGAAGAATAATAGCAAGCATGGGTCAGGACTGCACTAAGTACACAGTGCATGGGTCAGGACTGCGCTAAGTACACAGTGCATGGGTCAGGATTGCGCTACGTATACAGTGCAGCGGTCAGGATTGCGCTAAGTACACAGTGCATGGGTCAGGATTGCGCTAAGTACACAGTGCATGGGTCAGGATTGCGCTAAGTACACAGTGCATGGGTCAGGATTGCGCTACGTATACAGTGCAGCGGTCAGGATTGCGCTAATTACACAGTGCATGGGTCAGTAATAGTGTGCCAGTCAGTGCCCAGTAATAGTGTGCCAGTCAGTGCCCAGTAATAGTGTGCCAGTCAGTGCCCAGGAATATTGTAACAGTCAGAGCCCATTAATAGTGTGCCAGTCAGTGCCCAGTAATAGTGTGGCAGTCAGATCCCAGTAATAGTGTGCCACTCAGTGCCCAGTAATAGTGTGCCAGTCAGTGCCCAGGAATATTGTAACAGTCAGAGCCCAGTAATATTGTGCCAGTCAGAGCCCAGTAATATAGTGCCAGCCAGAGCCCAGTGCCACTCCTCCCCCCCCCCCCCTTCCCCATCACTTACCGAATCGCTGCTTGTCTGTGGTCCCGGACGGACGACTCCTCCGTGCAGTCTTCCCTCCTTGAAAAAAAAAAGGTAAGCCGGATTCGGCCCGCGGGCCTTGTGTTTGCCACCCCTGACGTAGAATAACCAAACATTGTGACCATTTGTTTGTACTATTTAAACCAGGGCTCGATAAACCGGGACGACACGTAAATTTGACCTGGCGTCCGGCTGCCGTTAGCCACATGCCCCCTTGCCGCTGCATAACTTTGTTTTTCAAGAGTAGCGCGAGGGGAGAAAGTCTGTGCGGATTGCCCAGATGGCAAGCTCCGCCAACCCGCACGTCTGAGGGACAGGTGTCATGTGACATCCTGAACAATGAGCAGGATGATGCATGAAGACCTGGCTGCAGAAGAAATGCTCCCCTCCCCTGCAATGAGGTAAAGCAGCAGGGAGAGGGGACACATTTAGTAACTATAAACTAAGTAAAAAAAACCTGCTGAATTGTTGGTGTGTGTGTGACTGGCTGTGTATGTCAGGTCTGTATATATGTGACGTTATGTGTGTATGTTTGGATGATTTGATGCTAAATTCTTTTTTGCTGGATCCCAACAGTAAATGAAGTTTGTCAAGCCCTGATTTAAACCTTGGGAAGGCTTAACTCATTGAGTATCTTGGATAATGATTCTGTTTTGCCTTTTTTTGGGAGGATCATTTATTAGTATCAGTTTTTGTTGATGACTGGCGCCGATCTAAAAAGTTAAAATGTTCATTATAACAGCTACAGTTATACATGTCTGTGGTGCTATACTGGCTACTTATTTAACAGCTAAAGCTATTGATGATTGTAATGTGAAGTTGGAAATAATCAGATGCTTTTTCCAAAATGTTAATCTTCTTTTTTGGCAATATCAGTAACAATCTCTTTTACTGATTGCATTCAGCTCTGTGGCCCACAGTGACAGAGTTTGGTATGATATGTACTATAATGTACATCGGGTAGCAAACCGTTGATCTAAGATGCTAAATATTAAAAGCAACTTCCCAATGGCCCAGGCCTGTTTTGCACTTGTTGAATTGTATTATGATATACTGTCAAATTTGTATACCAACATAATTTGATCTGTGGCATAAAGGAGAATATTTTTGATGTAAATTGGCAGTGTGTGACTCTTTGCTTTCAAATTCACACAAGTCAATGCTGTTTTTCCCACCTTTGTTTACATCATTTTATATATAATATTTTTTCCCTCTCTCTTTACAGGACCTAACCTAGAAAGGATACACCACATACCCTTACTGCACCATGTGGTCATGACACAACCCAGAAAGTTACACCACATACCTTCAGTGCACCTTGTGGTTTTTCATACTGCTTTTGGGTGAATTTTGTTGCATCAGAGATGGAGCCCAGTGCTGATGATTTGCCGCTAATGGCCAACACAAGCCACATTCTCTTAAAACATTATGCATTAGATTTAGATTTATGTTTTGACAGTCAAATTATCACAGGTAGCATTGTTTTGTTCCTTGATCCAGTTCACAAATGTGAAAATGTTACTGAAGGAACTTTCTTGTTACAGCCATCTGAATGCTGTAAAACTGGGTCACCCAAGACACTTCCATCTTATGTGACACCTTTCATATCCTGCTCCTCAAGCCCCAGGAACAAAGACTCTTCTATCCGTGTTATAGGTGAAAGGGATACTTCTGCAAAGTATGATCACCATAGCAACAAGGAGCAGGCTTCTGGGATTACTAGTTCCGAGAACTGCTGTGACAAAGGGGATCATGGGAATAATGATTTTGTTCTAGTGCTGGACTGCTGTGATTTATCTGTGTTAAAGGTTGAAGAGGTGGATGTCACTGCTGTGCCAGATACTGAAAAATACATGAGCTGTGCCTGGCCGTGGGATGAATCTCTACAGCAGACAAGTTGCATCAATCAGTTGTCATCTGAACTCATGGCTTTACCTGCTAGTCAATGGAAGGCCCAGCTATGCTACTTCACACTATGTAGCCGGGCACCTGGCTGTGGTGATCTCACTTTTGTTTTGGACACATGGAGCCTGCGGATCAGCAAATCAGGAATAAAGGTGCCCAGTGACTTCCCCTCTGTTATAAGGATATTCTACAAAACAACTGCGGAAGGACGATCAGTGAAGTGGACCAAAGACCAAAGTGGAAGGTTGGTGTCTGAAAAAAGCTATAACCGGCTACTGTCAACTATACAAGTATGAGAAATGTAATCCGAGTGGATTCAGTTGCCATTAAGACACAGTAAATATGCTAGGCATCCCTTTTATGCCTTGCTTAAAATCTGGATCACAGCAAAGAAGGTCAGATTTTTAGCACATTGGGTTCTAACAGGATTACATCTCTTAAGCTGGGATCAAAGGCTCTTCTCTGCCAAACCACTCCATTGAAACATAGCAATTTAAGAGACAAGTATTACAGGAAGCAGCTTTTCAATACATACAGCTCTGTCTGATATTACTTGTTTTTATGTATGGACTTAGTCACTAAACAGTGAATGGTGGTATATGTTGGCCAAAATAACAATCTTGAAAAGTTCTCTTCCTCAGACCAAACCCACAGAGTTGGAAAAATAGTTGCATTGGAAACGTTTTCCAAGTCTTACACTGTGGCCTACGTTTTTTTCAATCTACTTGACAATTTACCACAATTAATTGGTTAATGAAAACAAGCTTTAGTGATGATGTAGCTAATTGTTTTATCCTTTTCTCTGTCCTCCCCATAGTATTACATTTTCACTATAACATTTACTGATAAGTACCTGTTTATACATTGAATATGCAGTCTATATATCCCTATAAGAGTTTTAAAATGATTTTGACTTGTTACTGCAATCATTTTACATTTTTTTTTTATTATGCAAAGTACATAATTACAATAAATAACTATCACATTTCATAATTAGAAATAATACAAGTAAACATACATCAGGGCTCGACAAACCCCAGGCGCCAGGTCGCCATGGCGACCAGGAAATTAGACCTGGCGCCTGGGTGCTGTCAGCCTCCTGGTCCCCTTGCCGCTGCCATCCGATTTTTCCGCAGCGCGAGGGGGTAAAGTCTGTGCCGATGGCCGATGGCACAGACTGCAAGCTCCGCCCCCTCGCGCAACGCGTGTCTGAGTGCCGGGTGTCGTCACGTGACATCCTGGCACTCAGCACGCCGACCAACGGAGATCAGCAGCAGCAGGAATGTCCCCCTCCCCTGCAGTGAGGTAAAGCAGCTGGGAGGGGGACACATCAAGAAGAAACCCCCAAGAAAAGACTGTGTTAGGTGGGTGTGTGTTTGTATGTATTGTAAAGTAGGTGTGTGTGAGGGGTTTGTATATATGGGTGTGTGAGGTGTTTGTATATATGGGTGTGTGAGGTGTTTGTATATATGTGTGTGTGAGGTGTTTGTATATATGTGTGTGTGTGAGGTGTTTGTGTATATATGTGTGTGTGAGGTGTTTGTATATATGTGTGTGTGAGGTGTTTGTATATATGTGTGTGTGAGGTGTTTGTATATATGTGTGTGTGAGGTGTTTGTATATATGTGTATATGTAAAGTATGTGTGTTTGTATATATGTGTGTGTGTGAGGTGTTTGTATATATGTGTATATGTAAAGTATGTGTGTTTGTATATATGTGTGTGTGAGGTGTTTGTATATATGTGTGTGTGAGTTGTTTGTATATATGTGTGTGTGAGGTGTTTGTGAATATATGTGTGTGTGAGGTGTTTGTGTATATATGTGTGTGTGAGGTGTTTGTGTATATATGTGTGTGTGAGGTGTTTGTGTATATATGTGTGTGTGAGGTGTTTGTATATATGTGTATATGTAAAGTATGTGTGTTTGTATATATGTGAAGTAGGCGTGTGTGTTTATGAATTGTGTTTATGTTTGCGTGATTGTCTGGCTCCTAAAAAAAATGTCTGGCTCCTAAAATCAAAATAAATTTGTCAAGCCCTGACATACATTATAGAAATCAACACTCACCCACTCATACATACATTCACCCTACCCTTGTATCTATTCTACCAAGTTCAGAGAGTGTAAAGCAGTTTTTGTAATTTTCATTGTCAACATCCAGTCAGCATCCTCAATCTCTATGCCAAGCTCTTCCTCACATATAATTGTTATTAGTCAAGTCCTGAATGTTATCCTAGAGTTTATTGCATTAAAGGACTGCTTACCGAATTTGTTCTTCCATTAAAGGACAGCTAAACTTTTTTGGTTTTGTTGGGGGACGACTTACGTTAAACTTTATCTGATTAATAAAATCCTCAGCCCCTCCTACTTTCATTTATGACCACTCGGCTCAGTTGTGCCGCTGACACACATGAACCATGCGGCCGAATGTGGCATCCAAATTGTATTTCTGGTACAGCCTGTGTCGTGAATGCAATTCTATTTGATGCCGAACTGGGTGTGATCGCGCATATGAAATTGCAGCTTTAAATCAAAAGCAGAAAAAAACTACATTTCCCATGATGTGGCGGAAGAAAAAATGGCGAATGCGCGATCACACATAATTCGGGCGTCAAAATTGTCAACAATGCAATTTGGATTTTATAATGATAAGAGTCCTTAGCGGGAACCCCCCCCCCCCCCCCCCCTCCTCTGAAAAAAAAGGTAACTTTTGACTGAAGGTTTGCCGGATGAGCTTTAGGAATTATTTCCCTTTCAATAAAGTGTTTAACTCTCAAATACATGTAGAGGTCTCTCAAATGCAATTCATATTTATTCACCATGTCTGTGAAGGGAACAACTTCATTGTTAAATATAATCTCATGGATAGAATATCCTCCCTGTTTATAGGGTCTAGATATAACATTAAACTCTTTAATGTTTTGGATTCCAAAACTAATTAGGAAATATAGCTTGGTGACGTAATAATAGTTAATAACGTTAATTCTGCCCTAACATGATCAATATATAGACTTCCATTCATTAAATTTATTAGAGATTTCTCGCAACAAAGGTAATTCTTTTCAATCATTTTTGAGCAGAGAATGAGATCTTAATACCCAAGTACTCTGTAGAACTCATTTAATGGAAGAGGTCCAGGTGGCATGGGACCCTGAGCATCCGAGATGAGGAGCTATGATGCAGGGGTGGAGACAGGGCATTGTGTTGGGTAACTGCACTTATCAGGTAGCTTGAGGCTCCAGATTTCTTCAGCCACATACAGAGGCCCTGTGGAGGCAGCTGCTGTATCCACTATACATGGCTAGGACTGAGAAACCCTGCAGACATCATGGAGCAGGCATGAATAATAACTTGACAGGAAATCAGTATCTTGCAGGCTAGAACAGAATAAATTAAGAGACAGACCAAGCAGAGCAAAAGCAGAAAGGCAACTGAGGCAGAACATAACTGAAAACAGGGTACAGGACAGACTAGAGCAGGACAGAGGAGAAACCAAACTAAGGATAAACCATACAGGGCATACAGATAATAACATAGATATAATACAGGGCGGGGGGCAAAGGGCACATATACTATACACACAGGCCAGGGCTAAGGAACACAGAGAAACATACAAAGGAACAAACAGATATTCAGGCACTAGTCTAACAATAAAGATGTTAAAATGCTGGGTGTTTAGTTCACCTATTGGCTAATTAGGTGTTAGCTTCAACCACTTCAAGGTAATCCACAATTAGGCAAGAAATAAATAACATGAGTTTAAAGATATATATTGCACAGAAATACATACAAGGAATACAAGAGAGGGCTGGAAACTGCCAGCTGGGCAGGTGCCATACTAGTGCCAATTGGGCAGGTGCCACTCGAGCCGAACAAGGGAAGGGTGCCACTCTGTGGCCAGACAAGGATACGAGTAATAGAACAGGTAGACAGGAATGAGCATAAACAATAAACAGGAAAGCAAAGCAAAAAGAATACTGATATGACTACAATAGCCTGGATGAGTTTGCACATGGGTGAATGGTTACAATCCACCTTCCAAGTAAATCCATATCTCCCCCTCAGATCACCCAATTCTTTCTCACGTCGAAAAAGCACCTGACATTTCCCAATATTTAGCTCATAAAAGTATAGAGAATGTATTAATCTCCTCCACTGTACTCTCACTGTATTTTTTTTTTATGTTAAAAGGATAAGGAAAGTGTAAGGATTGGCAAAAGGAGAGAGGGCAAATTGCAGAACACAAACTATTGGAAGCAGCAGAAAAAAAACAGAATAAACCCTTCACAGGATGAGCCCCACAACACCAAATAGTGCTAAAAAGCCAAAGTAATAACTCCAATGAATCTGCAATGTAAAAAAATAAAAATAGATATGGCAGTATATCATAGCAACAAGAGTATGTGAGAATACTGGTACTACTGACAAGGCAAGCTCCATTAATGAAGGAAAATTAAGGATTCCAAACGATTTTGCACTTTTAGTCTCCAGTGTGCATGTGAAAACTATGGCGGCTGAGAGAAAACCAAACAGCCAATGTGTTTCATTGCTGAGGACTTTGTCGAGATTATGGTGTGCTGGTGCTAAGGGACATGGAATTAGCTGCATGGGCTCAAATAAAAATTTATTAAAACTGCCTCCTTGCAAAATAAGCGATAACTGTTAAAACACACAGTGTGTGAGTATTCTCACAGCATTCTCTTGTCTTGATGTACTGACCTATATGTTTATTTTTTTACATTGCAGACTTGTTGATGTTATTATTGCTTTGGAGTAATTATTTAGTTTGTACACACTTTTTCTTTTTAACACTATTTGGTGGTTTGGGGGTAGGTCAGCCTATGCAGGGGTTTTTCTGTCACTTTTTAAGTTTTCTCCTAGTACAGATTGGAGCAGCTTACAAAAAAATGTGGCATTTAGATCCCTTCGGTGCAAAACGGTAGGAATAGCGGAAAGCATGTGTGGAGACATTATTTCACAACCCAAAAAAGAATGCTTGTCCATGCAGTTATTACAAGCATACCTATATTTGTGTGATGCTGTTTTCTTCCTGTACTTTTTATTATCTTCTCTCTCACTATCAGTTCTGCTCTCTCCATTTGTATACATTTGCTATTCTTCCATGACAAAAATAATTGTGATAATTTAAAAAATCCATACTTCATCATTTGACTGCAGCTTATTAGTGACATGACCCTTCCTTTCTTTTTCCAAATTAGGCCATGTGTTTATACCATTGGATCGCCAATTAACAACAGAGCTTTATTCCCATGCCAAGAGCCACCAGTGGCAATGTCCACTTGGCAGGCCACAGTCCATGCTGCCACAGACTTTGTTGTTTTAATGAGTGGTGAAAATGCTGCAATTCCAAGGCATTGCAATCAAGGTAAGCAGGTCCTGACTGAAATTGTACTTGAGCAAACCATGCAAAACCACTTGTGGCCCAGTAGAACAATAGGGATTAGTTAAACATGCATTTAATAACACCTGATCCACAGGAGAGAGACTTAAAATGCATACTGGAAAGATTTATATGATGTTGGGGTGCCAGTATTAAGGTGTTTTACCTGTACTATTTTATTAGCAGTAAGTTCTCTTGAGAAGGTCCTACTCACCTTTCATTCCAGTGCAGTCATATTACATGACCGGTTTACCCATTGTATAACATAAAGTATAAATTAAGCATTTTAAAGCACCACCATCAATATTTACAAATAAATACTAATACTGTGTCTCTGAAATGCACCCTGTAGAATACATTTCAGAAACAGTGTTATTGTTTATTTGTAAATATTAATGGTGGTGCTTTTAACAATTAAGTTGTGAACGAAGCAACTTAACATTAACATCATTTATGCATCTGCATTGTGTTCGGCTATCCATATTAAAAAGTTGGATAACGCTGACCTATATTGTGGAGCCACACTGTGTAACGCACAGCTTTTAGACATATAAAAGCTTTATTCTTAAATATGTTCCAAACCATTTTTTCATAGCTTTACCAGAACTCTGCCTGTATAGAAGCCACAAACAGCATTGCAGTGATTTAAAAGTTAAGGTGAACTTCTTCCAATGTTTTCATTTAAATGACTTCAAAGACATTAGAGCAGGCTTACAATGCTTGAACGTGTTGAAAGGCTGGTTAAAAAGGGGGCTTGTTTTGTCTGCTCTAAATGTATTTCTCCTGGTAAAGTACTTTAGAATGAATGTCACATATGAATTAGTCATTAAACGATCATTTGGAATTATTACCTGAGCCACATCCCTTCTAATGGTTTAGTTATTCTCCAGACAAGTATAGTGTTACAGTGCTGCTTGTGTTTGTGATTTCCTGGGTGAGGGAGAAAAAATATGGTAAAAAAACTATTACAAATTTGACATGGATATAAATAACCTTTTTATGTTGCTAATTATTATTTCATGATTAACGTTAGTGTAATTCATAGAGTTATTCTTCAAATAAAGTTTTTCATGCTGTGACAAAAAATTGTTGGTTTTATTCACTGTTTTGTAAAACCTATTTAACTTCTCATTGGGTAAATCATGATTATATTGAGCACATTATATGTATAATATCATGAATCACAAAACTCTGTTTGATTAATCCAAATATGTTAGAAATACCACAGAACAGCACTGTAACAATGGGTCCATGCGACATGGAACCCAGAGGGCCCATAGTTGAATCTCACGACCCATTTTGTGCAGGTGGAATAACAGGGCTTGGTGCAGAGTAACTGCACTAGGGGCTTGACCCCCCAAGTTGGTAGAAAAGACAAAACGAAAACAGGGTACTGGGCAAAACCGGGAGAACACAATGACTGTCAAGGACCAATCTAAAACAAAGATGACGTTAAAGACAGACAGGGCATAGATAAAGTACAGGGCTAACAGAACTAAAGGAAACCTATAAAACAAAACCACAGACGTAAACTCAGGACTAGTTTATTACACTAAGTTGAAATTGGTGAGGGTTTAGTTACACCTGATGGCCATGAGATGGTAAGCTTGCCATCAACGTCAAGGTACCTCACATTAGTAAGTCCTAGGGATATCCCTGTCTACAAAATAACTTAGACTAAACTGAAACAAGAAATATAGACACCAATACAAAGGACATACCTGTAGCCAGTGCTGTATTTACCGCGAGGCATCCTAGGCGGATGCCTAGGGCGGCAAATTTTGGGGGGCGGAAGCGCGGCCCTTTAAAAAAAAAAAAAAAAAGACCGTTCTTGCAGGCAGAGAAGGAGGTGAGAGGGGATCGGAAGATCCCCCTCACCTTCTCTGCCTGCCTGCCAGGCTGCACGGGGAGCCGAACAGGCAGCACAGAGAAACCTCCGTGCTGCTTGTTCGGCTCCCCGTGCAGTGTGTCGACACAGAAGTACCGACAGTCACGTGACGGGCGCGCTGACGTCATACGCGCGCCCGGTCACGTGACCTGTCGGCACAATCGCCGGGAAGCCGAATAGGCAGCATGGAGGACTCCATGCTGCCTGCCACTAGCCACCAGGGAAAGGTAAGTGCTGATGGGAGACTGTGTGTGTGTGTGTGTGTGTGTGTGTGTGACTGAGTGTGATGGGAGTCAGAGTGTGTGTGATGGGAGTCAGAATGTGTGAGATGGGAGACAGTTTGTGACTGAGTATAATGGTAATCAGAGTGTGTGTGATGGGAGACAGTGTGTGTGACTGAGTGTGATGGGAGTCAGAGTGTGTGTGATGGGAGACAGTGTGTGTGACTGAGTGTGATGGGAGTCAGAGTGTGTGTGATGGGAGACAGTGTGTGTGACTGAGTGTGATGGGAGTCGGAGTGTGTGTGATGGGAGTAGGAGTGTGTGACTGAGTGTGATGGGAGTCGGAGTGTGTGTGATGGGAGTATGAGCTTGATGTGAGTCTGAATGATGGGGCATATCTTAGGTGTGTAACGTGGGTGGGCAGCTTGGGTAGGGGGGTGCCCGGATTTTGTCTGCCTAGGGCAGCACAAAATCAAGATACACCACTGCCTGTAGCTGGACATAATTCAGAATGAGAACACACAAAACAGCAGGGTGTGGCACATATAAATAAGAAGAGAGAAAGAAGACAGAAGAAAATAAAGAAAACCAAGAACAATGCAAGTAAAAACAAAATGGCGAAAAACAAGCATAAGACATAAGAAAGGAAACAAACAGGAAGAACTGCATACATCTGGGATGCGCCTTCATGACAAGAACTTAGTGTGTTTTCATATGGCTGTTGTTATTAAAGTGCACTTAAGAAAACTATTTTGTTTTTGAAGAACTGTAAGTGTATATGTCAAGGGTTTACTTCAGGGCTTGACAAATACTCGTAGACTTTAGTAGCCATACAGACCAATCCAGGAGCCAACCTAGTTATTTTTTTGGACCCAAAAAAATGGTACTTCCATGGAGTACTATGTAAAAAAAATAAATTAAAAAGTTAGGAGCCAATAGTAGACTACCCTTACTATAGGTAAGGGTAGGAATCATATTGTGTTTGTTTCTATTCCCATGTTTTTTTACTGGATATCAGTGTATGGAGATGTAATAACACTCGCTGTTACAGTGTGTCACACACTGTATCTTTGCTTCCTTCATGTACTCTTTCTCATTTGTACGTCGAAAAAGCACTACATGTACCTTTTGTGTTCCTCTGGGTGCTCCAAGCATGCTGCACATTTTTCTTCCACACAGGCAATGAATGCTGTAATCATGTGTTGTTATCATCAAAGCCTTAAATCTTAAAGCCTTCATTTTTCTCTATTCAATGCTTATATAGCCTATATACATATTTATTGTGTTCTGCTTTGATCTTTCCAGAATTACCTACAGCTTTGACACCACATCTGACCTTGGGAATTCTGACAGTCTAAGTGAATCTGTCTAAAAATGCTTGTGACCCTTTTAATAAATTGTCCCTATTTCTAATTTCACTGATACGTTCTGAACATCATGGGCAAGCTAAATGGACTGAATTATTATTATCTGCCAAAATAATCAATGTTTCTATGTATTAACTAATGCTCTAACACTTCAAGTGTTTTAGCTCTAAAAGTATTACCATACATTATATGTCTGTACTAAAGAAGCAAGTGTTTGAAGACTCAGCGGGGTAGATTCTATGGCTTGCGCTAATTAGCGTACCTGGGATATTTTATGTTCTGCGCTCAATTCCTTCTGGAATCCCTCCACGGAAACCCCGAACTAACAACTGCTAAACGTTAAGGAATCTGTAAGTAAAGGAGCATCTCCAGGTCAAAAACGTTAACCTACAAAAGGGAGTCAAAAAGTGCGCCAAATAATGGGTTAGTTAAAAATGAAACCAATCAGGTCAAACTAACCATTCAAGTGCAAGCCAATTAACGGCCTAAGAATAATTCTTCCAATCAGCCAATCAGGAATCACACACACACCCCTAACACATGAAAAAATGCACTTTATAAACCCACCTAATAAATCACACATTACCTGTGATTGGAACTTGTGCAAAGACACCACGCAGGTCTCGGGGGTTGGAGGGTATTTTAGAGAGATAGACATAGAAGGGAGATTTGGTGAGTGTTGTAGTGTGTCTGTGTAACCTTTCACTCATGTGCAGGCTCATCCAGGTTATATCCAGTAATTTCAGTATACTTTTTGTTTTGCTTTCTTTTGTATTATTATTTATGCTCATTCCTGTTTCCTGTCCTGTTCCTTGTCTGGCCACAGACACCCTTCCATTGTTCAGCCCCAGAATGGCACCTCCCTAAAGAGTGGCGCCTGTCCAGTTGGCCCTAATATGGCACCTGCCTAGAATGGCACCTGCCGATGATGGCACTGGCCCAGTAGGCCCGAGTATGGAACCTGCCCAGTTGGCCCCAGAGCGGCCCCTGACTAATACGGCTACAGTCCAGTTCCAGTCCTGTCTAGTATTCCAACCCTGTCTACTATTCCAGTGCTGAAATGTCAGTGCTTACAATTACAGTAATGAACCCCATTAGTAAAGTAACCACCCCTAATGATTGAATTAGGTATGTGTAGGTACCTACCATTTGGCCTCCACAAATCCTCTGCAATGGGGAGTACTGCCACATAGAGAAATGCAAACATTGCTACTATTGTTTGCAGGTATGTATGGGTATGGTTTTATATGTAGCTGTAGTGCCAAAGCTGCATTTTGATTGGTTGCTGTGTGAATGATACGTGTATGAGTGCATGTTTCAGGTGCTGCAATGCGTATAATTATGTTCATAAGTGATGTGCATCATGTGTAATTGAATAACATGCAAGTACCACTGGGACACAAAATGTGGTGCCATTATCAGAAATGTAGAAATTCTTGTGTAAGCTAGCTTAATAGAAGATCTTTATCAAAGCATTTCTGAAATGGAATTTATTATCGAAATATAATTTATACAGTGACTAGAGAGAATGAAAAAATGATCTATATATTATATTAGAAAATTTGCAAACAAATGCATAAATTAAGAGAAAAGTGTGTTTTTACATGTTTCTACCTGTGGCTTGATAAGCAAGTTACATATATGACAGTTAGTTAATTTGCATATCAAGCCACAGGTGATGTCACAAACCGGAAATAGCACAGACATGTTTAAAACACATTTTTCTCTTAATTTATGCATTTGTTTGCAATTGCGTAAATATAATAAATAGGCATTTTGTAAATACTTGTTCATAAGGTAAGGTACATCCACGGTATAAACAATGCTTAGGAGTCTATTTAACCCTTGCAAACCATTCAGGCTTAGAATTGAGACATGCAAAATATCTGTGACAGACTGCTTATAACTCCATTGTAGCTGCTCACAGTATAAGAAGAGCAACCAAGACAACTCCTTTATAACAAGAGAAATATACAAAAACAGGAGTGCTAAAGAAATGTATATTGAATTAAATAATGATATAAATAAAGAGAAATAAAAAAGCATTGAAGATAGAAAGTATATAAAAGACACAAGAATACTTACTTCGTGTGCTCCTGATAGGGAAAAATCTTCCTTTTGGGTCGGTCTGAGGCAGAGATAAATATATATCGAAAGAGAAAGTAAAATGTGCACATACTGAAGTGTTATCTGTATCAAATAACAGGTGGTGGTGTATCGACTACCTAATATCTCAGACATACAAAAAATGTATCAAACCAATAATCCAACTATATGAAGAAATAGTAGAAAAATATGCATGTAACAAAATACAAAATTTTAATCTATTAGTAAAAGGATATATATTAAAAATAGTACAAATATGCAGCTGTATTAATGCTATTAACAAATAAAGACAAACAAACACATAAGACTGGACAGTCTGATAGATAAACGTAAAAAATATCTAAATATATATATAGTATTTGGGGGGGATTTTGCCATAAGTTGAAATTTATTTAGAGTCTAGGTCCCTTAAGCTGCAATATAGCCTTTGCATGCATGCTCAGATTCCCCCACGCCCACAAAGGGTAATATAATGGCCCATGTGCAGGCCTGACAGGCCAACGGCAGGTTCCCAATGATGCCTCACATCATAGCTACATTACAGTAAAAGTGATTTATTTGCTCTATGCAGTATTTGCTGAGAGGCTTTAATCTACCTTATTGGTGAAAACGATCTGTTTCCGAAATAATCCTGGTATTTTGGATAAGGTATAATCAAAAAGAAAGACAAGCCGGCTCCACCAGAATGAGGAAACAAATCTCTCCTACCATACTCCGGATAATGGGTGCTATGTATCAGCTGCAGCGATGTAATAGGTAGACGAAAGAGAGAACAGATGCACATGCACTCCCGGTTCCGGTGAAAATGAAGAATATCAAAATGTATTTGTGGGATCCGATAAACAATGTAATGCAGCAACAACACAGGATTAGTGATATAATTCAACAAATAGGGGAAAGGGACTCTCCTTATGCGTTTCGCGTGAACACACAAAGGAGCCTATGATTAAGCGTCTGTTCACACGAAACGCGTAAGGCGAGTCCCTTTCCCCATTTGTTGAATTATATCACTAATCCTGTGTTGTTGCTGCATTACATTGTTTATCGGATCCCACGAATAAATTTTGATATTCTTCATTTTCACCGGAACCTGGAGTGCATGTGCATCTGTTCTCTCTTTCGTCTAAGGTATAATCAACCTGTACTACTAAGTATATTTCCCTGCAGTGCAGCCAGCTATAGACACCAACAGTGATGGTTTACCAACACCCTCTAGTGGGCCCCACTTCCCTTACAGTTGTCATGATATGCTCCCCAGGACAAACATTTATAGGTAAATATTTAGAAGTAAATACACTGTTCATAAGAGTGTTTTATATGCTCATTGTTGTGCATGTAACTATTTTTGGTAAGGGTGTAAATGTGCCTTTCCCAATGTGTTAAATGAATTGTGTGTTTTAGTCTGTGTCTTTTATGAGAGCAGAGAAACTTGAAGTTGAGAGGTGCATACAATAGCTCTTGTTTACTTGTAGTGCAATAAACAGTCTACCAGAAATAATCCAAATAATCCACTAATCTGAAGTAGACAATGCTTTGATGCATGTCTGAGTGAATGCTAAGCCATAAAGGGCAGGCAAAAACAACAACCCTAATGAGTGTGGAAATAATTCTGCAGTGAGTCATTTTATTGGAATCTTGTGACTTGAAGCTTGTTTGTCATCACAGTGAATCAGAAGATTTAAAGTAGTCAAGAGTAAGCAAAAGCCTGTGGTTTCTACCGAGTTACTGATGTGGTTTATCCGCACCCAACGTTTGTGCATTACAATTTATTATTACTACTTGTATCCTCTTCTATCATTTAGAATGAACTGATTTTCTGTACAGTTCCTACTGTCTGTTACCTTACACATGGTACCCTGTTAATATCGCTCGTGGAATAATGAAAAGATTCATCTCACCTCAACTCAACTCACATTCAACTCACCTTTTAGTAAATAGTCACCTATAGGTGAACCTTATATAAATAAATTCTCATAGAGCAATAATCTGTTACCCTATATTATCAAGCAATTATCAGTCCTTCTGGGGTATGTGTTTTTCAATGCTGTTCAAATTATTGAATCTTTTCGATGTTCTCCCTTCAGTGCTCTGCTTAGTCGGTCTGAACTTCGAGTGCGTGGACAGTCTGAGCCAATTAAGCAGAGCACTCGGAGATCCGGCTGTAGCACAGTCTATCTTATATGGTTCACTGAAACAAAAGTGCTGCACTTTCGTTCTTAGGAAGCACATTGGAAGAAGGACTGTGCCACTGGCAACCCTAATTTAAGGGTACTCTATTAAACTTATTAAAATGATCACAGGTGCCTTCAGATACCTTATCATTTAATACCTGTTTAACATTTTAATGTATGCTTTTTGTTGCATGGAGATTTTTTTTTTTCTTATATAGAACTTTTTTGGGAGGGGTGATGGTGCTTTGTTGTTTTTTGCTTTTAATTGTTTGTTTTTTTTAATCAAGGTTTAACAAACCCTGGATACTAAAAATGCTGGATCCTAATTTTTTTTTTTTTTACTGTTTTACATAAAACCATTTCAAACTAACCCTATATTACCTCATATACAAAATCCTAAACTTATAAATGTAAAAGTTAGTTATATATTAAAATATATGATTTTTTTTTTAGTAAAATTAGCAGCCCTTCTAAATGTCCAGTGAATATTGCTGCCTTAGCACAGGTGTGTTAGTATAACAGGGGTAGCCACTGATTGTATCAATGTTTTCTTAGAAAGAAAAACTTGCTTGTTCGGTTTACTTCAGGAGAGGGTTGAATAATGGTGTGAATCTCGGCAGCAGATTGCTCCAAGGGGTCACAGACAGAAAATCTAAAACACAGAACAAAGAATGGAAATATCTAGAAACTCTCTTGGTGGATGCAAGTCTCACATGTATTGAGTGACAAACAAACTTTATCTACATGTGTGGCAATATCAGTTCTTTTTCTTAACACAAAAGAGCAGACACACACTTGAAGCAGCTGCTATCCTCTCAGTGTTGTAATAACAGGTGAGAATATGAAGATATGCTTTGGAAATTCCAGCTGTTCATGCCATTTCCTAGGGGTTATGTTTACTTTCTCATTCCTTTAATTAATCCTCCATCTGGAGGGGCAGTCATTTCTGATGGTCAGGCAAGCATAAGTTAAGCATGAATGCGCAACAGTCCTTATTACACTGCACATTCATGGTTCAGTGGTACATGCATGTGTATGTGAGGTGAAGTGTGAAATAAGATTTTGCATGCAGAGTAAATGTCACAGATGATGGTGATCAGAAGACATTTAATCAATACACATAATTATAGATATACAGCACCAATCCTCTACTCATGTCCTAAATCCAACCCACTGATATATATATAACCACTAAATATTATAAATGGTTATCGGATGTGGCTCTCGCACAGGAAGTTACACATGCCATGGATGAGGATAAATTAGTCACATATATATATACATGCCAAAGCTTCTATTTATATATACATAGAGGGGGCTATTCACTAAAAGTAGAGTTTAACTAAAAGTGGTTCAGTTGGGAGGTTGAATTTGACTTTTGAAATTTAACTCAACCTCCCAACTCAATTACATTCACCTATTCACTAAACCAAACGTATACCCCCCTCGACCACCATAGAAAGCATTAAATAATTATATTCCCTAAAAGTGAAGCAAAGTCGAGTTGGGAGGTCCACCCTGTGGCAAGTTCCTCCAATTAAATAATACAAATTAACGTGTCCATTATTGTAGGGTCCTCCCTCCTATAAATACCAGTGCCAGGAACTGCTGAAATCACATCGTAATAATAACTAGGGCTGGGGCTAGCCAAGATGCCCTCGGCCCCCTATTAAAAACCAGGGCCATGAATGGAACCCATCTGTTGCAAAACATTTATTTCAATGTGACAATAGCATTTTTCAAGGTTGTGATGTGGCCAGCCAAAGTTGATTGAGTCTGTTTGTGTTTGGCTCATCTCGATCACCAGACCTCAGAGTCCACTATCATTAACTGGGCTGATTTGATAATTTATAGACATATAGGCAGAGAAATGTTTGGAGGCAGGGGGGAGAAATGTTTGGAGGGGGAGATAGAGTAAAGGTTGGGAGGAGGGGGAGAGAGGCAGCGCTTGGGGGAAGGGGGGAGAGAGAGAGACAGCTGCGGGGAGGGAGGGGGAGAGAGAGACAGCATTTGGAGGGGGAGAGAGAGACAACGTTTAGGGGGAGAGAGGCTGCATTGGAAATAAAAACAAGAAATGCATTTTTTTTATATCATCATTTTTATTAAATATTAAAAAGCAATTTACATGTGAATATATACAAGTTAAACTTTTTTTTCCTATAGGGTAGTCTTATATTCAGGCTTTTAGTTTTTTTCCTGAAGGAATATTAAAAGTTTGGGGGGTCGTCTTATAATCAGGGTCGTCTTATAATCGAGCAAATACGGTACTTATCATTAGAGAATGTATCATTTAATAATGGATATGAACCTTTTCAGTCTCTTTGTTACAATGCAATAACATTTTTTTTTAAACCCTTGCTTCCTTGAAAAACTTGTCCTGCTTCTCCCAAGTAAAGCTGACATGTATCTTAACCCCTTCATGACCGATGGTGCTTTGGTCCTTAATGACCAAAGCACCATCGGCGTCTTTTTGTTCCTGGGCGCAGCCAGGAACATCCAAGCAGGGACCCGATCCGGGTCTCTATAGACCCTGCTGACATCCCGCCAACAACCCAGAAGTTCGGGCACGCCGAGATGTCAGAAATGTAGCGGATGCTTGGGTTGAGCGTTCGCTACATTTCTTATGTCAGACTGAAGTGGACTCATCTGACACTGGGGATTCCGCTGCAAGTCCCTGCAGCGGGATCCCCAGTACAGCTCATTGTGGCGATGAGCTGTTAGGTTTTTACTGTAAAATGGAGGCTCCATTTTCTGTGTTAGAGTGATGCTCTGCAGCGGGGTCCGCAAACAGCTCATCGCGGGGGGCCATGATGAGCTGTTTAAAGTAGGACGTTTCATGCCACCAAAAAGTAGCACGGCATGGAACGCCCTACAGGCGGGAAGGAGTTAATAGATACAAGCAGGTCTGGAAACTGGCGCATGCTGAGCGCTCAGCCAATCAGAGTGGGGGCTCTCCCCACTAATCTGATCATTTTTTAACAGAATCAGCAGAGGAGACCTAGTTATGCTGACTGCATTGTGCCAACTGTTTTTCAGTTTAGACCCCTTACTTCCAGTGAAAGGAAATCTTAAGGCTTCAGCATACTGGACAATGCAATGCTTCCAACTTTGTGGGAACAGTTTGGGGAAGGCCTTTTTCTACTCCAGTATGACTGTGTCACAGTGCACGAAGCAAGGTTCAAAAAGACATGGTTGGATGCATTTGGTGTGGAATAGCGTGATTGGCCCGAACAGAGCCCAGACCTCAACACCATCAAACACCTTTAGGATGAACTGAAATAGAGATTGTGAGCCAGACCTTCTCATCCAGCATCAGTGCCTGACCTCACAAATGCTCTACTGGATGAATGGGCAAATCATTCCACAGAAATACTCCAAAGTCTTTCCAGAAGAGTGGAAGCTGTTATAGCTACGGGGGGAGGGGGGGGTTACTTCCATTACTTACTTGCATTACTTCCATGCATTCTCATTTTTTACTTGATTTATATGTCAATTAAGTGAAATTATAGATAATCAACGTTCATGCTCAATCCATTGTTTTCTAATTCATACATTAAAATGATTGGGAGTACTGCTGCAATGCTATTTATCCAACCCTCTCCATGTATTTGTGGCTGAGCCTAAATTTATCCATTTAAGAATGAATGATTGATTAAATACTTAGATAAGAGAATCTCTGGAGATGCATATTTCAGTTGTTATCCTTGGTAATGCCAAGGATTAGAAGTACAAACTATTTGTTAATATATGGTTAATGTTATACAGTCCACTGTTACTAGAGTTTTAGCTGTACTGAGGGTCTTTTCTTTTCCATTTCTAATTAGATCAATCCCATTTTGTTTCCCATCTTGTAGCCTCCACATCCTTTATTTTTAACATATCATATTTAATTGCCATCATCTAAACATCAATTACACTCTTTGTATGATAATTTCATAGGTAACACTACTTTATTCTTCAAAATGAAGTCTTTTATTTTCGAAATATGTGCTCATCAATTTCAAAGGTTTTTTTTGTAATGTTAGATTTAAGAGATTCTTTTTTCTATTTTTTATTTCTGAAAGCCTACTAAGTTTGCATTGGTTGCTCTCTGTACACAACAGTCTAGTCACCAAACTCAGTTTGCTGCAAGATGAAGATTACTGCTTGTATAGTGAACATGCTTTTTTTTTACAGTATGATCTGATGCAGGAATTTTGCATAAACCACTTTTTAAATAATTCACTCAAGCCAGCCTCAGTGATTACCCGCATGTTTACTGCAGTTGTGGCAGCACTGATTATATAGACACTGCGGATATAAACTTTTGTTTCAATTTGTCACTTCCTGTGCTCTAGGAATTGAAAACATTGTGTGGACTGTGATAAACTTGCTTTTGTACATAGTGCAACACATTGTCTGATGGCATCACCATAGAGACAGTAAATTCCATTCATTTGAATTAAATTATTCTCATTGGTTCATGCAGCAAAAAAAAGGAAATTACTTTTAGTGGGGCAGTCCTGTTTTTTGCAAACTGCTGTCATTTTCACAACTTAAAAATGCATTTTAAAGTACTTTGAAAGCACATAAATGTGCATTAATATTTGAAGGTGCATTTTGGGCACTAGCGAATCCCCTTAATTGTACTTTGTACTTCTAATTGGTTGTGGAATGACTATGGTTCAATTAACTGCCTTTCTCTGGTACATTGGATCCCTGTAATCAGACTTCTGAAGCTCAAATAATAATCCATTTTGTTTTCCATAATTACTTTCCTTGCTATCTATGGCAGTATTACATATGGGTAGCTCCTCCCCCTCAGCTGAGAGGGCAGGAAACAAACTCACAGATGATACAAAAAGGCCCATATTCACCTAAACCATTCTCTGGATCCAGTGAGAAACCTCAAGTCATATATTTAGAGAATGACAGACTCAAGTAGGTCTGACAGGATCTTCGCTCATACGTCAGGAATCTTTAAGGGGCATGTGTCCTCCTCCACTCCGAGCAGGTAGTTTGCATCGGCAATTTCTAAGACCTATGTATCCAAAGGAGGTCATGGTTTCCGGTTTGTAAGCTCATTCAACAGAGGCCTTATTGTCCTTCCTAGCAGAAGCAGCACACGTTTTCTCGGATCTAATCCGCAGAGCAGTAACTTCATCAATTTCCACCTTTGTGAAATATTAGGCCGGTAAAAAAATGGCTTGCTCCCAATGTTAAGTGTATGGAGACAATAGCAAGGCCAGTATTTTGTGGAAAGGTAGCAACCCTAACTGCTTGGGTATTACCCATATGTAATGATGCCATGCGTAGTCAGGAAAAGTGAAAATTGTTTGATACTTACTGTAATTTTATTTTCCTTGCTAAGATCGATGACAGCATGGAATTCCCTACCTTGGTTCTGATTGCTTATTAAAAGAGTGATGGTTGAGGTGTATAGGGGCCTATGTGTATCATGTGCAAGTTTGTTTTCTATCCTATCAGCTTGGGGTGGGGGGTGGAGGAGGGTTAACCATCTTTGGATTTATTGCTTCTGAATGATTTTGAAGATTGCAAGTGCAATCTAGAACTCTGTAATATTAAAATATGTTTTTCTACCTGTTTTGGACCATGCCACACAATAGTAAAGTTTAAAAAGCAATTTTGCAACTACCATTGGGTGCTAAGGTATAGGTTATGTATCTGCAAGATTTTTCTATCCATATTTTGTTTTAGTAAACGTGTTTAACCATGTTCTTATTAAGCATATGGATCAAGTGTACAGCCTGTTATACATTGTTGGTTTTTGGAATAAAAAAAATAATATGAATTGATGCTGTGTGAACAGGGGTGGTATCAGGAGAACCTCCAGCAAGAGTCAGTTGATCTTAGGGGCCAATTAATATTTTTTTAATTTCTTTCTGAACAGTGATACAATGAAATTAATTTCAATTGCTACTCCAGTGCTTATGCACCAAGAATGGAGAAAGGAACGACATTATTAAGGAGAATATAGAAGCTGACCCCTAGTATGATTCTCTGTTCTCACAATAGTATAGTAATTCGTTCCATAGTAACTGCTGTGAATTCTTTTGTGTCCCAGAATATTTTGACATTATTAAAGAGGAAGCCAGATTAACGTCAGTTTGGCTTCCTTTTGGCCACTAAGATGCAGGATATTGGCAGCCAATTTAAGTTATTCCACTCTGTAAGAGATTGGAATTTCTCTAATATGTCATGGGATGTGCTTCACCTTTGTATAGCTATGTTGATAAAACAGTTCATGAAAAATATAAGTATACCCCATACTTTAGAGCATTTGCATAATGTTCTTTTGCATAGGGCATTAGTCATAGCATCCCCTGAAATGTTTAGATACTTAAAATAATATGTATTACTTCAGATAGCGAAGATGCATCTCACATTTTTTGTTTTGCTGGAGCTCTAGGTTGAGCTTGTCTTTCCTTAGTGCTAAGCCACCTTTGTTGGGGATATACTGCTCACCTATACCTTTTGGTTGGACTGGTGGATATACATGCCCTGCGGTACCAAGTTTTGACTTTATCTGGATTACATGGACTTTGGTTCCCAAGCAATTGGTTCTCTCGGGCCATAATCAGGTATAAGTCACAAATGTTCTCCCAGGCCATACACACCCTTGGTCAGTTATCTTTCTCAGATTCATGCCCTTGTTAGGGTATATAATAACGGTATAGAGGGTTTGCACTCACTTGTGGAGTGCCCGGCCAGAGATCTCCACCATGATCTCCTTAATCGAGCTTGAAAAAATCCTGCAAGGGATTGAAACGTCGCTGCTTGGTTGAATAAAATCCTAATCACTGCTGGTCTTTGCATTGCTTTTTCTTGGTAGGGTTTAGCCATCAGCTCATGTCCCAGGCCATAAATAACCTTGGTCAGTTTTGTAGGTCTCAGCTTATCACTTGGCCATCTTTAATGGACATCGGAGTGGGCTTTTCAGAGTTAATCATACCTTTGGTCTGGTATTCATCATGTCCCAAACCTAGCTGTTTAAACATTAAGCAATGGAATCTAGTCCTACTCTCTGTAAGCTGTCTGGCAACTTAGTCCCTTCAGGTTGGTTAATTTAGGGGAAATTGGAACATGTATCATACACTACTGCATGTGTGACAATCCATTAAGTATCTCACACAGCCTCTGTTGCTAAGATTTTCCAACACCTGACCATACCCTCAAGAAGCATGTTCCTTGCAATGTAAGAGAGCACAGTCCATCAAATACTAATTGGGTGTGCTCTGCTGATATACATTGCCAGGGCCGGCGCTTTAATGGGGCAGCTGCTCTAGGCGGCACCCTGGTAGAGGCGGCACTTTGCTGCTCCATGCAGCTGTCTTTTTCTTTTCTGGGGGAGCTTGATAGAAGGAGGTATCAGCCAATCAGGTGAGACCACTTAACTCTCCTGATTGGCTGAGAGTTCAGAAGCCTCCCATGATTGGCTCGGTCCCTCCTTCACACAAGGAGCTCAAAGCAAAGAGATGCCTGCAGCAGATTTGTTAAAAACTGACAGTGTGTGTGTATGTCAGTGTGAGTGAGAGTGTGTGTGTGTATATATGTGTGATAGACAGGCTGTGTATGTTTGTGAGTAAGTGTGTGGATAAAGGGGTTAACTCCTCTGATACTGCCTATATCTTTCTAGCCACCCAAGGGGTTAACTCCTCTGACTTCCTCAATCGGTCTAACCACCCAATGGGTTTACTCCTCTGACACTGCCTCTATTTGTCTACCTACCCAAGGGCTTGACTCCTCTGACACTGCCTCTTTCGGTCTAGCCACCCAAGGGCTTGACCCCTCTGAAACTGCTTCTCTATGTCTAGCCACCCAAGGGGTTGACTCCTCTGACACTGCCTAGATCTGTCTAGCCATCCAGGGGTTAACTCATCTGACACTGCCTATATATGTCAAGCAATCCAGGGGTTAACTCCTCTGACACTGACTATATCTATGTGGATTTTGTTATAGGTCGCTGGTCACACTATGTTTTAGGGAATTGCACAGGATATTATCATAATAATGTTTTACCATTACTCTTGTCACCTTATGGGTGAGCTCTTTGAAAAAACTATTTTAAGTGCTTTAGTGGGCATATAAAAATAATTTTTTTTTTTTTCTAAAAGCTCACCTACAAGAAGAAAAGGAAGAAATGGTAAAACAAACATAATTATGAAAATAGGCTGTGCAATTCCCCAAAACATAAAATTTGACCACTGACCTATTACATGACTCAAATATTGTACATTAAGTTTAAATGCTTAAAAATGTAGGGTACTCATTTTAATCATGGCCTGTCAATACGCCATATAGTTTTGCATATAGAAAGGTGCTCTTGCATTAAATTATCTCTTCCTAATAAGGACTAAATACAGATAACAAAGTGCCTTACTTGTGTGAAGGTACCATTGCTGTCTGTGTCACATTTTCATGCTAGTATGTAGCATGTAGCCACAGGCATATACAGTGGCATGAAAAAGTAAGTGGACTCTTTGGAAACAGCAGCATTGATGTATAAATTAGTCTTAAAATATGGTCTGATCTTCATCTAGTCTTTAAACAAGTTTTTGTGAAGGGTTAAACAGTATCTGCTATTTGTATCTTTATCTCTGTTAAAATTGCATAATGTTATTTAAACAATTCTCCCATACGGTTACACACAGTTTGTCCATACGTATGGCATACCTTAGAGGTGACTCTGCAAATCACACCAGAACATGTATCTTCTGAGAAGAGTTTAGCCTCTAGACTCCCAATTTTTTCTACCTTCCATACAACTGTTTGCTTTGTTTCCTGTCCCGTTTCTTTTATGTCTAAGTATGAATAAATTATTTCTCTAACCTTCACCACTTCTTTTGGGAGGCGATTAGAGGTATCCATTATTCCAGAAGACTTGTCTCCATACAGTATGAACATGCCCAACTAGTCGGAGCTGCATTTGGTCAAAGGTCTTAAAAGAATTATTGGTTTCTCCCATAAAGTTGATTTATATCACTAGTCAGAGTGATTTAAATCATGATTTTTAAACATACAGACTCATTTTTGCTGGTAGTTATAATCTTTAATATTTGCAACCAGATGAAGATGTCATGTTTTGAATAACCTGTCAGATTAGTTAAACGGCTATACCAGAACTGATTTTAGTTTAATAGGTTAAATCACTATTTTGGAGAACTATTTCAATTGTTTTTATTTAACTAAAGCAGTTACATTATATGCACTGGTAATGTGTGAAGGTAATGTGTTCTTTCAGAACAACAATGCGATTAAGCTCTTTTCCTGAACTTTGTTTATGTTATACAATTTTTACAGTGAAAAAATGCACGTTATCTCAGCTGACATATCTCTATCCTTTTATCTGTGCAATTACAGACTATTATTTGTGAAATATAGCTGCATGCCCATAAATCTACAGCTGCACCACAATTCTGAATAACCTGTTAGTAACAAACCTGGGTTATACCAGGAATGCATGTGTTGTAGAGAGTGGGCAAAAGAAAGGGGGTAGAAGTATTTTTCTCTTTTTGCAGTTTGTTTTACTTTATAAGGTAAAGTTAGAGTAGTTCATGAGGCTGGGATAATTTGTCGGCTTAAGGATCCATAAGAAAACACATATAAAATGAACAGTTGAAACTCATTAAAGCGTTAAAGTGACTAGGATATTCCTAGTAGTTGGCAGCGCCAAATTCCAAGCTTAGTCATTTGTGCCGAATGGCAGTGTTGCAAGTTTACTGGGTACTGATTTTCAATTCATTACTTTTGCATGACTCATTTTGTTCTTACTTTGGTAATTGCAAGGTAATTTTAGATTTTCCACACGCAAATACAGTTCTTTTCCACCTCCAAAAGAGAGGGAAAATGGAATGCTCATACTTAAAACAGATTAGCTCATCCAAAGTATAGTTCACAGGGGCCCACCCATCCTGTCCACTTAATGTGAGCAGCACAATATTAGGGAAATTGCTAATAGATCAAGCAATGTTTCAAATTAGAGCAATTAAGTATTTTGGAGTTAAAATTGATTACTACGCTCTTTGGGAAACCTAGCCGGATAATATAAAGCCTGTTACAAGTGATAAAGACATGTACCAGCAATATCATTTAAACAACTACTTCTGAACACAGGAACAAAATAAACACAAATGTGGATTAAATGGAAACAAATGAAATTGACACACAGAACTGGTTTGTAAGCTATGCATGCATCATTATTTCTCTTGTGTTTTCAAATACATCTTTGGAACATGGGTATAATTTACATATCTTTTGAATGTAAAACAGATGAAATGATCCATATTATGAAATTATATTTGCTCGTTGTTATTACAATATTCTTTAAAAATCAGCATACAGTATTTCCAGCAACTGGCAGCCACGAAATGCAATTTATTAGCAGCTTCTTTCTTTTTGCAGTTTCTGTGCATATAAAAAAATGTTCATAATATGTTCATTATCTGTGACCTGGTAACAGGAGGTTGTTTAACTATGAAAGTCTGCTATTTTATTAAAGGATATTCAGTCATGTATCCGTTTAGACTGTTTGGACACGTGCTCTGATCACTCACATTTATGAACCAATCTGAACAGATTTTTTTTTGTATTTTCCTATCTAGGGTTATACCATTGGTTCTACTATGTGACGATGCCCATGCCAGCTTCCACGTTTACCATTGCTGTTGGAAGTTGGGAAGAAGTTAAAAGAACTCCGAGTAATATTGTCGAAAATATGGATTCTTGCATGCCGTTAAACATGGATTTCAACAGGTTTGTTGTTCTGTTATATTTTCCCTTTCAAACCTGACTTATTTGAGTGAGTATTAGATATCAAGCAACATGAATCATCCTTATGGGTTCTGCCTAGACCTATGTAGGATTATTTTTATAATGTAAGGTCATTTTAGAATTGTTTGTGCGTTGGATTTTGCAATTCTTATTGTTCTAAATCTCTGTAGAGGTCTGTGTTAACTTTCTGCTGCAGAATCACTAGATAGATAAATTGCAATATTGACTTGGTATTAATTGTTTCTGTTAGACTTAAAACATTTTATGGATTTAAAGGAAGATTAAACGTTGTTGAAGGAAGCAAGCGTTAAACAATACATTTGCCGGTAGAATTAAGTAAACCCGACGTGTATCTTAATAGATACATGCAGGTTTACTCTCTGCTGTATCTCACATGCGAGACACAGCTGTTCCCGGTTGTCGCGTGCCTGCTAGCACAGCAAGTGACCCTCGTTTTTGCATGGGATCTGCAGGGGGACCTAGATAATGTTAGTTGAACGATAATCTGTTTTTTTTTTTTGGAAGATAAATGTAGGATTTACTTATTTCTCAAGGTCTAGTAATTCTTTCTCTCCCAAACAATAAGTATGTAGCTGTGCATTTTTTTTTAATGTGTTCAGAATCTTAGGACTTTGACATGTTAATTAGGTTTTTGGATAGCTGTTATTTTTCATATGCACCCAGTTTAATGGATATAAATGATTATACTGTCAACACCCCTTTTCAAACCATGATCGTACAATACATTATTATTTATTTTAAGTGGCACTAAATAATTTGAAAATGTTGGTTCTTTAATAGAAGCAAAATTTAATAAAACTGTACCTCTTTTCATAAACAAACCCTGTATGCATCTTTATAGATATGCTAATTTATACCATTCCTCTATCTCTCAACTGAAGCTGAGTTGATCTGGCTGAAGACTATCAGAGTAGCTGCTTCCTGCTCGCAACAGGGTTTAAAAGGGTCAATAAAGCACTGATGGTCTCTCTCTGTTGTAAATAAAAATGAGGGTCTCTCACTGAATTTGTTTTATGAAGAAACATGTGCTGGTAGTCAAGGGAAAAAAAGGGCAACTTTTTTTTCCCTCACAAACTTTTTAATGATTTTCATAGCTGATTTGTAACAAGGCAGTTGTATTCATAAGGTAGATGTCTTCCATCGTCTTTATTTATTAAACATTTTTGGTATAGAATCAAGCCATTAAAAAATAAGAATATCAAGTGACAATTTGAGGTAAATTTAATTCTAGAACAAAAAGCTTTTTGTTAGCAGTATGACCCAAAACGTTATATGTTGTGAGTGACTTCGGAATTCATATTAAGCCATTCTCATGGGATCACGTTGCAAAAGAAAAAAAAAAGAAAGTACCACAGAGCAGCTTTCTTGAATGTGGCTATAGTATTCATGCATCTTTTGTACAATTTGTATTGCTTCGAAATTATTTTACTTTTCACCTGTTTGAGGTTGCTGAAGTATTAAACATGTCTTCTTTTACACTTTGTAATATTGCTGTGCATGGTACAATAAAATGCAACTACTCCTGTGTCTGCTCAGTAGTGAATGAAGCAAATCCATGTGCAGGGCTTGGCATGGGTCACTAAAGGATTCCATGAGGGGAACTAGTGGTATTCATCTGTATGGAGCCACACCCTTGGTTGAGCTGCAGATGAGTACCACAGTGTACTTTTCTGCACCACACCTCCACCCAGTTATAAGAAGTGTGAGGGACCTAGTAGTGGTAGGTACGTGACAACAAAGTAAATAAACAGTCTATTAGACCACTTGGAAATATATAAACTTATCCAAAAACTTGTCGGAGATGCTTTCTGGGGTTTTGGCCAGAAGTCGTATGAATGTCGGCTGTGCATATTTGGCACAGGTGGTTGCTCAATGGAATGCAAAAATAAAAAATAACGTCTTATATGATAAAGCTGGTACATAAGTGGTATCCACTGCGGGAGATAGAAAACCAGAGATCCTACCATGCTAGGTAGAAGGATCTGTGACCTCATGACGCATGTCCAGCTCATTCTTTCCGGCACCATTGGGGATGTGCACCAAACATGCTGGAGGAGGGGAGCTGCACTACTCTGTGATGGCGACAGGAGCACCCAGGTTTACAGGCCCCTGGATCCTGTTCAGAAGGGTCCTCTGGCTGTTCCCCAGCAATTCCACTGCTGGAGCTTTTGCCATGAAAATTCCAGGGCTATAAAACATCATGATAATCACAGACAGCTTTTGTAGGCTGCATATGGCTCATAGATAGCAAAGATAGCTAGTGTATTTAGCATTTTAACATTCGCTTTATTAATTAGCCCTAGTGTCACAGATGGCGACTGGATCGGACTATATGCTTCAAGTTGAAGCATACAAGTTAATGGCGTGAGGAAACATGTAACTTTAAAAGTACATGTAATTTTTATTCCCATGCTAGGCATAATGAAAAAATACCTCTTGCTTCTATTAGGGAATCAAATTTGTATTTAAAAATTTAGATGCACTTTAATTGCTCTAACATTAAATTAATGGACCGCCATCTCAAAAGTCTAGCTAAGACAATGAATAATTTAAATGTTATCTGTCAACAATACATCTGTAAAAACAGAATTTTAATAGGCAACTATGTCAACATTTCTTACATTTTAGCCTGGTCATTTTAATTTTTGGCATATGTGGAGCAAGTGCCTTAATATTATCCTTTGAGGCCTTAGCATCTAGTTGTCACATTTACACATCTTCAAGCACAGTTTATTTGTCACATTTAACCTCCTTAGTGATGACAGTGATATACACCTACCTATTGTTTGAAGGTCAGCACTTCAGAGTATACAATTCTGCATCATTTTGTCTTGACATTAAAATGAATACTCTATATAATAAAGTGGCCCAGCTGTCTCTGGTAAGATTAAAAATCACTCATTAACCATGAGAGGTGCAACATAAAACCTGTCATGTCTGTCACACTGTTTGAATACAGCTGGAGTGAGCCAATTTTTAGTATTCAGATCTGTCAAAGAAAACCCGAGGCAAAGAAAATTGGGACAATAAACATATATTGTTTTCCTGGATTAAATAAAGATGTTTAAGATCCCAGTCACAGTCTGTTGACGATAAGACAGCTGGCTGTTTTAGAAGTTTCTGGTTTCTGATTTTTTTTCAGTTTTATCAGTGGCATTTCTGAAATATAGGTATCACCCAGTGATTTAAAATTATAGGTATGACACACTTTCAAAATATGTATTCCTTTTTAATCTGCTCTCGTACAATCATTTTTGAAATTCCCATTTTGTTCCAAGCTACAAAAATGTAATACCAGAGGATGTTAAGACACTGGCAACTGTAACATTAAACATAGAAACATAGAATGTGTCCGCAGATAAGAACCATTCGGTCCATCTAGTCTGCCCAATTTTTTTGAATACTTTTATTAGTCCCCTGTTCCCGGTCTTATAGCTAGGATAGCCTTGTGTCTATCCCACGCGTGCTTAAAATCCTTGACTGTGTTTACCTCTACCACTTCTGCTAGAAGGCTATTCCATACATCCACTACCCTCTGAGTAAAGTAATACTTCCTGATATTACTTTTAAATCGTTGCCCCTCTAATTTAAGACTATGTCCTCTAGTTGTGGTAGTTTTTATTCTTTTAAATATACTCTCTTCCTTTACTGTGTTGATTCCCTTTATGTATTTAAATGTTTCTATCATATCCCCCCTGTTACGTCTTTCCTCCAAGCTATACATGTTAAGATGCTTTAACCTTTCCTGGTAAGTTTTATCCTTCAACCCATGAACCAGTTAAGTAGCCCTTCTCTGAACTCTCTCCAAAGTATCAATATCCTTCTGGAGATACTGTCTCCAGTACTGCGTACATTCCTTTCTTCTATGATATTAGTAGTGTTAAATCTTTTTAAGGAGCCACTAAACTTATTTCTGCAATTGTGTTTAAAATACAGAAGTACTGGACGTCCAGTCGGCGGCCATACTGTCTGGACTCAACTCCTGGGGGCTCTCCCTAGGCCCTTGTGAATCTGCTGAAAAGCACCTACCAAACCTAACCATCCACATTTGTAAATGAAACAGGTGTCTTCCCACACCTCAAGCTACCTGGAGGTACCATTATTTTTATGTTCCGCCATCAACCTGGGGTCTGGTGTGACTGTTTGGCCCTAGTCCTGGAGCAGTCTGCTTTGTTTTAATCAGAGTCCCTAGCCCCTTAGACTATGATCAAGAGTCTACATGGCCTGAAGGCTTAGATCATCCCACACATTACTGCGACCAAACAGCCTTGATTGCAGGATATGCAAATCAGGCAAGCTCAAGGCTTTGGGGTTTACTTACTGTAGGCCTGTGCAGCTAATTCCCAAGGATGGGAATGTGAACATTGTCATCCAGAGGCTAAAGATACACTAGCTGGTGTGAAAGAAATACACCCCAAATTCTGTGAATCTCACCCGTGACATAACTAGCAAAGCTGGAGGAGCACTAAGTGATGTGCAGCGTGCTGGCCCAACAGTGCAGATGCTGATGCCTGAAGGTCTGTTAAAATACAGCTAAACAAACCCTTTACCTTACAGAATTCACCAAAATCTTCCCTTCAAAACCCAAACACTGTGTTAAAATGGGGGAAGAGATCCAAGTAATCGAGAAATAATTCAGGGATGTAGGATATCGGAATGCTGGACTCACTGTCCTCCCTAACACTGAGCGTCTACATACCTACATACATATGACATGCAATAACCACTGACACAACACTCTGACCCTCGTCTGCTACCACCAAAGTATGTACCTGCTGAGGCCAGTCACGAGATGAAACTTTCAAGACCTCATAAGTGAAGTGTCTCAAATTACACAGGGTGGCTGAGATACCAACTAATGTGCAGGCCTTGAAGTCAAAAGTTACAGGGCTGGAAAAACATGGGACACTAACAAACGCCAGATCCAGATAGACAACAAGAATCCATCCACCTCAAACTCGAGGTTAGAGTAAATGTGTTGCAAAAACATGCGACTGAGAGGTTTAGTGAAGAATTGGAGGCAGAATTACTGCACTTCATTCGGTGCTTGCTCACACACCTCTTCTCTGAAAAGCAGTGCCCAAGGCCCCAGCAGATTCTACTAGACGAACTATTAACTAGCTCATGTGCATAGCCAACAGAGCTACTTTGATGGCACAATTTTCAAGCCCGGACCGATCATGTTTACAATATCTGCCTAGTAGGCATTCTCAGACTTGGCAAATGCAACCATAATATGGTGGCACTCCCTACACCCACGTACTGTACTGTTAGGGTTGCCACCTTTTCTTCAAAAAAAATACCAGCCAAACTTCTTCCTCCCTAGACTTAACATTGGGGTCAAGCCAATAAACTATGAGGAAGACATTTTGTCAATATGTATGGACATATGTTGCTTAGTTTTTATGGGGCACTTTTATAGACAAGAGCTGCGCATAATCTTAATCCGTAAATTGGATCTTGAGAAAACTGTATATTTTAGGAATATTTCAGCGTATGTATATGCAAAATGACTTTGACCCCCTGTTTGTAATATGCTTTTGGAGATTAAGCCAACAGTTAGTTAGGACTTTGAAACAATGTCAAGCCAGGCAATAATATGTGACCAGAATCTGTAGCCAAATTTTGCAATTTTCAGTACACAGTAGTAACGTATTTGCCCAAATATAAGACAACCCTGGTTATAAGACAACTCCCAAAACTTTGGATGTTAATTTAGGAAAAAAGACTAAATATAAAACAACCCTATAGGAAAAAAGTTTTACAAGTAAATATTGGTGCACATGTAAACTTTTTTTTTTTTTTTTTAAAATATTATTAAAAATATGCATTTTTTGTTTTTATTTCTTTTTTTTTGACCCCAGATTTGCCACCATGTCCCCCAGACTTGCTAATGCATCCACTAGCTGTCTCTGAGGAGGTCCCCTGTATCTTTGGGGGTGACCTGGACAGGTGACATTTTCAGAGCATTTACAATATATCTATAGAGGCAGGTTTTAACACTTGTTGCAACCCTTTTGTAAATATCTGACTTACCCATACCTATGCAGAGCTCATTTGACAGATGGTGAGTGCACGTCTCTCATATAGTTCACACCTTTCTGGGCATTGAAATTGCTCATTTCACTTTTATATGCACAATAATAAGGTTTGAAAGAACTTGGGATTTTTATTATGACTTTTTTTGATTGTCCATTATTAAATTTTTTTGCCAAAGAGTGATGCTTGATGCCTAGGGCAAAATGCTAATGTCAAGTGATGAATATCTGTAAAAAGAACCTATATAGCCAAACAAAGCTTAATACGCAAAAACCTGAAAAAACAAGATGCCTAAAATGTTATACTCCAGAAATTAATTGTAGCCGAGGGCCAAACGAAAGAAAAAGATGAACCAGACAAAAGATAATCCGAAAAATGTCATCTTTGAGACTGAAGAATTTTAATAGGCCACACCTTTAAACAAGAAGCCTAAAGTGTCTGACATCTTGCATAGTTTTATACTCATGAAGTACTCTGTCAAATTATTAACAGAATAAGTATACCGACTAAAAATAATTGTTTATGTTCACCTTGTGCCTAATATCTGTGCATAAAAAGCTTTAAAACTTTAAACCGTAAAAATGTAATTTGCAAATAAAATGGTCTCCTAATACTCACCTTTTATCCTGGTCTAATGTGCTAAAACAAACTTAGCTATACATAATCTAAATGTCATGTGCTCCTGACTTCAGTGCCAACATGTTTTGCCTGTCTTTCTGCTCCCTCCCACTACAGTGTCATACTTCCTAGTGTTTTATATTGGCATTCACACATGCTTTCTCATATGCATACATATTTGTATTCACTCCTGCTGTTATCTTTCCTACCAATTTACATTAACATTCATATTCCCACTGACACATACTTTGCTCCCTCCCGCTTACATGATTGCCACACCACTAAAAGTGAGTGACGGTAGTCACTCTGTCTCAGGGAATCAACGGCTTCAAGAAATTATTTTTCTCAAATCTTTGTTATTTGGACAAATACTAAAATATATTTTGAGTGGTACTTTGCATTAAAAAATAATCTAAAGCATGGAGAAATGGCTTTTCACAAATAACATACATTTTTTGGTTTAATTCTTACACTGTGTTTGAGATTTAAATATGTAATTGTCTTTGTAAATATTATATATTTAAATACAAATTATAATTTTAAATGAAGACCATTTCCGCTGGTTTGAAATAGTTTTTGATTGGTACATATATGAACTACCATTCAACCGATATTGAATAGAATTTGTTTAGGAAAACTATATCTCCTATTGGCGTATCAGTCATTAAAACAGGGAGTATTTGTTAATAGGAATGAGAATTGTAAGGAGAATGTGAACAAATTTAAATGGTTAGGAACAATGACCGTAGAGTAGGAGGAAGGAGGTGACAGTGAGAAGAGGGGGAGAAGAACCTCAGAGATGTTGTACAAGACCTAGGCACACAGGTAAATTGATTGTTTTAGCACATTGCACCAGAAAAAAATGTAACACTTTTATTGCAAATTTTTACTTTTAAAGGACAACACCGGCTTAAAAATGAACTACTTTTGTTGTGCCTATTAAAGTTCAATAATTATAACAATGTATTCATGTATGTATTAAAATATGTTTTATTATTCACAGATATCTGGTTATCAGCTCATACTTAAATCCCACACACCTCTCAGCATTTAGCTGGACCTTTTGAGTAATACAATGCAATATTTAATGTGTTTAAATGCAACAATCTATGTTTCCTGACTGATAAATATACCGTATTTGCTCGATTATAAGACGACCCTGATTATAAGACGACCCCCCAAACTTTGGATATTCCTTTAGGAAAAAAACTAAAAGCCTGAATATAAGACTACCCTATAGGAAAAAAGTTAAACTTGTATATATTCACATGTAAATTGCTTTTTTAATAAAAAATGATGCTATCAAAAAATGCATTTCTTGTTTTTATTTCCTTTTATGTGCCAATGCTGCCTTTCTCTTTCCCTTGCCCCCATGTCTCTGTCTCTTCTTAACCCCCTCCCTCCCTTGCCCCCATGTCTCTGTCTCTTCTTAACCCCCTCCCTCCCTTGCCCCCATGTCTCTGTCTCTTCTTAACCCCCTCCCTCCCTTGCCCCATGTCTCTGTCTCTTCTTAACCCCCTCCCTCCCTTGCCCCCATGTCTCTGTCTCTTCTTAACCCCCTCCCTCCCTTGCCCCCATGTCTCTGTCTCTTCTTAACCCCCTCCCTCCCTTGCCCCATGTCTCTGTCTCTTCTTAACCCCCTCCCTCCCTTGCCCCCATGTCTCTGTCTCTTCTTAACCCCCTCCCTCCCTTGCCCCCATGTCTCTGTCTCTTCTTAACCCCCTCCCTCCCTTGCCCCCATGTCTCTGTCTCTTCTTAACCCCCTCCCTCCCTTGCCCCCATGTCTCTGTCTCTTCTTAACCCCCTCCCTCCCTTGCCCCCATGTCTCTGTCTCTTCTTAACCCCCTCCCTCCCTTGCCCCCATGTCTCTGTCTCTTCTTAACCCCCTCCCTCCCTCCCCTTTACCTTGATCCCTGGTGGCTAGTGGGGGCAGCCGGGGGATGTCTGCACGATACGTGCAGATATCCTCCATGCTGCCCGACACGGCAGTCTATTATGACGGACAGCTGTCCGTCATAATAGTCTGCCGTGTCGGGCAGCATGGAGGATATCTGCACGTATCGTGCAGACATCCCCCAGCTGCCCGCTTTTCCCTGGTGGCTAGTGGGGCAGCAGAGGATGTCTGCGCGATGAGCGCAGACCTCCCCTGCTGCCGCCCGGCACGCTCGCCGGGAC
Source organism: Pelodytes ibericus (assembly GCA_036172795.1). Lineage (NCBI taxonomy): Eukaryota > Metazoa > Chordata > Amphibia > Anura > Pelodytidae > Pelodytes > Pelodytes ibericus. The sequence continues at coordinate 94,090,168 of CM069860.1, forward strand.
TTCTGTGACGAAAGCGGAAGTACTCGGCTTCTTCACAGAAGCCCCGGCGGTCGTGCCGGGCGGAAGCAGGGGAGTCTGCGCTCGTTGCGCAGACATCCCCTGCTGCTAGATAGGGGGATCCAGGTCCCCTGCAGCTCTTCTGGGGACCTGGATCCATGTCTTATAATCTGACCTCAATTTGAGGTTAGATTATAAGAGACCTCGATTATAAGACGAGGGGGATTTTTCAGAGCATTTGCTCTGAAAAAAACCTCGTCTTATAATCGAGCAAATACGGTATTTGCAATATATCTATATATAGATATATTGCCCAGTAGTCTTTACAAAGCACACCGAAGTTGGTTTTACTAGAGCACAACAGTGGAAATGTTTTTTTTTTTTGCGGCGTTTCTTTTATCAGGATCGCTAAATCAATCAAATAATAAATAGGTATACACATGTATAGGGCTTATGAGAATATGAGTAGTCAAATCAGATGGGCTGCATTTAGCATGCTGGTAAATTAGTCAACCCTATAATATTTTTATATGTGTTTATATATTACAATTACATGGCTTTTTTTTAAAGATGCATGGAAGTTAATTTTGTGTTATGTAGCTGACTTGAATATGTGACAATAACACAAGTATTTTGTTCCTCCACAGGTCATTGATGCAGGAATGTAAGCACTTGGATTATCCTTGTCGTTTCAGCAGTCCAAAGGCTCAGGCACAGTCTTTGATTCCCCATAGGATTTTTGCACCACAAGAACTATTGGACAGATGCATTGAGATGCTCCTTCCTTTACTCCCACAATGCCTTGAGGCTGCTCATGCTGTGCTGGGTACACATCCTTTTTGTAGACTTGATCTACTTATTGTCCCATCAAATTTCTCAAGTCTAGGAATGGCAAGGTAAACACTCTCTTCATTATTTGTGGATTTACTGATATTTGCTTGCGCTATAATCATATATTGTCTTTTGCGTCTCATTAAATTATCAGCAATTATCAGGCAAAGAAAATGTGACAGGTGTTTTTTTCCCCAACCTAAATTATTAAGTCCATCAAAGTCAACCCTTCTACCTAACCTTTCAATGTTGTCAATTAAAAAAACCAAAAAAAAAAACCTTAATTAAGTAATTTCAAATTTTGCCACATTGGGAAAAAATTCCTTCTTGGATCAGCAAGCTCTAAAAATAATGTTAATTCTATCATTTATAGCCCTGTATGTAAAAAATCCTTTTGAAGACATCTATTGTATTTGATAGCACTACCTCTCTTGGCAATAAATTCAATACCTTTTTTGTCCTTACGGGAAAGAATCCCTTCCTTTGTTTATCTAAGAAATATTTGCTCTTCCAGTCTAATAGGGTGAACAGAGAGTCTTTGTATATTGCTTTTAATTCAGGAGAGTTCTATTTATTGACCATAAATATATTTAAATAACATTATAATACACTATTTTTCTAGTGTATACAAATGCAAATGTTCTTGTCTATTTTTATAACTAAGATCTTCCATTCCCCTTTTAATTTTGTAGCCATCCTTTGCACTTTCTCTAGTTCCATAATGTTCTTTTTAAGGACCAGTGCTCAGGATTGCACAGCATATTCAAGGTGAGGTCTTGCCATTGACCTGTAAAGAGGCAAGATTTCCTCCACTTTTAAATTAACACTTTTTTATAGATGCAAATATCTTATTAGCCTTTGCAGCTACTCACTAACATTTGCCAAGTCTGTCCTGCTAAGTGTCATGAGTCAACCCGCATTCAGGCTTATCCAAGCTGTATCCAGGCTTTTCAGTTTCCTCTCTGTGTTTGCTATTTTGTTCTGCTTTTTTGTTATTCTTGTTCCTGGGTTCTTTGTTATTCTGTTATCCTTGTGTGTTCTACATTTCTTATTTCTATTCCCTGCCACATGGTGGCATATCCCAGTCCCGGTCACATGGTGTCATTTCCCAGTCCCTGTAGTGGCACCTGCCTTAGCCTAACCATAAGACTGGCACCTGCCTAAGTCTGGCTATAGAGCGGCACCTACCCAAACCTAGCATTAGTCCAGTACCTGCCAAGTCTGTCCCCGACTTCAACCTGCCTAAGTCTAGCTAGTCGGTACCTGCCCAAGCATTGCCATAGACCGGTACCTACCTGAGTCTGGCTATTGTCTGGCACCTTCCCAGTTGACCTCAGAGTGGCTTCCGATTCCCTTAAGTGGGATGACCTGTTCTGAGTCCCATACGTGGGATGTCCTGTCCTAGAGTCCCTTAAGTGTGATGCCGTGTTCCTTTAAATGTGATCCTTTGTCAGTTTCCAGCCCTGTTTCTAGACTTGTTCCCAATCTAAGTTATACATCACTCTTGTACCCCAGTTTCCATGTTTCTTTGTTCTCTCCTCTGATCCATTTCTGGTTTTCCTTTGTCTGTGATTTTGTTCCGTTCTGGGTTTTCCCTGATTCCTTCTGCCTCGTTACTCTGTTCCTCTATGTAAGTGGGCTCCACCCGATGCTTTAGTTTTTTTTCAGTTCCATGTTCTATGCAGTCTACAGGTATTCTCTGTTTCAGTGTGTATGTGCAATGTTAATATATGTTGATTGTCTTAGTTAGAGACTTTCCAAATTGTGGGGTACCTTGACGTGGTTGGCAAAATTCATCTTATGGCCATAATTTAACCAAACACCTGCAATTGTACCATCTTTAGTGTTAGGCTAGTTCTTGTATTTATGTTTGTATGTTCCCTGAACCCCTTTCCCTGAAGCACCTGAGGATTCCAGCTCCTCTATCCCCTCCCCATATCCCAGACCTGATTCCCTTGTGAGGTGCCTGAGGATTCCAGCTCCTCACTATGTCCCTTGGGCCCTTATTCCTTTGCCCTGTCCTCTGCAGTCGCGGCTCTAGACTTTGTGAGGCCTTAGGCGAAAGTCGAACATGAGGCCCTCACGGACACACATTATTAAATAAAATATATGCAAGTGATAATAAAAATGAACTGTAGAAATAGCATATTTCAAGATCAGACTCAAATCCCAGCTTCTAGAAATGAACAGCTCCTAGAATTTTATTTGTCTCATAATTATTCTATAAACATTTGGTATAGATAAAATTGTGTGCGGCTGACTAACTCACATTGTTATTGCTGTGTCCTAAATGAGAACACTAACACAGATCACACAGTCATTCATAGACACACTCAGTGAGCACACACTGGCTCACAGACACACTCAGTCAGCACACAATCACACTCAGCCAGCACACACTCACAGATACACTCAGCCAGCACACACTGACTCACAGACACACTCAGAAAGCACACAATCACACACTAAGAGAAACACTCAGCCAGAAGGAAAAGTGTTCAATGTTGAAAGTGGTCTCACAGACCACGTTGTGCTAGAAGATTGGCACTTTGTTCTTCCTCACAGCACCGGATGCACTGTGATTTAGCCATTCAAAATGCCAGAATTTTGCCACTCAATATGCCAGGATTTAGCCATTTAATATGCCAGGATTTAGCCCCTTAATATGTCAGGATTTACCCCCTCAATATGCCAGGATTTAGTCCCTAATATGCCAGGATTAAGCCATTCAATATGCCAGGATTTTGCCCCTCAATATGCCAGGATTGTGCCACTCAATCTGCCAGGATTTTGCCCCTCAATATGCCAGGATTTTTCCACTCTATGCCAGGATTGTGCCCCACAATTTGCCAGGATTTTGCCACTCTATGCCAGGATCTTGCCCCTCAATATGCCAGGATTTTGCCACTCTATGCCAGGATTTTGCCCCTCAATATGCAAGAATTTTGCCCCTCAATATGCCAGGATTTTTCCACTCTATGCCAGGATTGTGCCCCACAATTTGCCAGGATTTTGCCACTCTATGCCAGGATCTTGCCCCTCAATTTGCCAGGATTTTGCCACTCTATGCCAGGATTTTGCCCCTCAATATGCAAGAATTTTGCCCCTCAATATGCCAGGATTTTGCCACTCTGTGCCAGGATTTTGCCCCTCATTATGCCACAATTTTGCCCCTCATTATGCCACAATTTTGCCCCTCACAATGCCAGAATTGTGCCTCTCAATATGCCAGGATTTTGCCACTGTATGCCAGGATATTGCCCCTCATAATGCCACTATTTTGCCCCTCACAATGCCAGGATTTAGCCTCTCACTATGCCAGGATTTTGCCACTGTATGCCAGGATATTGCCCCTCATAATGCCACTATTTTGCCCCTCACAATGCCAGGATTTAGCCTCTCACAATGCCAGGATTTTGCCCCTCTGTGCCAGGATTTTGCCCCTCATTATGCCAGAATTTTGCCTCTCAATATGCCAGGATTTTGCCACTGTATGCCAGGATATTGCCTCTCACTATGCCAGGATTTTGCCCCTCACCTCATTATGCCAGGATTTTGCCCCACACTGTGCCAATATTTAGCTCCTCATTATGCCAGTCTTTGCTCGTTTGTACCACCCTCCTCCCCCCTTCCCTAGTACTTACCTACATGCTGCTCTCCGTTGTTTCCAGGGGAGGGCTGGCAGCCGTAGGCCTGGGGGGCAAATCCAGTCAAGTGGCCCATTGCATCATCGAATCGCCTCCCCATCCACGGCCATCTTTTCCTTGTTTTATAACGAATATTGCCAGGATTTTCCCCCACAATATACCAGGATTTGCCATTTAATATGCTAGAATTTTCCCTTACAAAATGCCAGGATTATGCCCCTCAGTATGCCAGGATTATGCCCCTCAATATGCCAGGATTATGCCCCTCAATATGCCAGGATTATGCCCCTCAAAATGCCAGGATTTTCTCCTCAATATGCCAAGATGATGCCCCCTCAATATGCCAGGATTTTCCCCTAAATATGCCAGGATTAAGCCCCTCAATATGCCAGGATTATGCCCCTCAATATGCCAGGATTATGCCCCTCAATATGCCAGGATTTAGACACCCAATATGCCAGGATTTTCCCCTCAATATGCCAAGATGATGCCCCCTCAATATGCCAGGATTATGCCCCTCAATATGCCAGGATTATGCCCCTCAATATGCCAGGATTTAGACACCCAATTTAGACACCAAAATTTGGGCACCCCCCTCCCCTACCCACGTTGCACACCTACGACATGACCCATAACCCACGTTGCACACCAGGACATGCCCCATCACCACATTTACATGCCTCCATCACCCCATTACATACACATTTCCAATATTATTTGCCATTAATATTCCCCAGCCAATTTGTCCCATAATATGAAAATGTTATTATGCAATTTAATATGACTAAGTAAATTTGCCCAATAATATTCAAAGGTTATCTGCAATTTAATATGCCCCTGCTAATTTGCCCAATATGCCAGTGTTAATTGCCATGTAATATTCCCCAGCCAATTTGCCCAATAATATGCCAGTGTTATTTGCCATGTAATATGCCCCAGCCAATTTGCCCAATAATATGCCAGTCTTATTTGCCATGTAATATTCCCCAGCCAATTTGCCCAATAATATGCCAGTCTTATTTGCCATGTAATATTCCCCAGCCAATTTGCCCAATAATATGCCAGTGTTATTTGCCATGTAATATGCCCCAGCCAATTTGCCCAATAATATGCCAGTCTTATTTGCCATGTAATATGCCCCAGCCAATTTTCCCAATAATATGCCAGTCTTATTTGCCATGTAATATTCCCCAGCCAATTTGCCCAATAATATGCCAGTCTTATTTGCCATGTAATATGCCCCAGCCAATTTTCCCAATAATATGCCAGTCTTATTTGCCATGTAATATTCCCCAGCCAATTTGCCCAATAATATGCCAGTGTTATTTGCCATGTAATATTTCCCAGCCACTTTGCCCAATAATATGCCAGTCTTATTTGCCATGTAATATGCCCCAGCCAATTTGCCCAATAATATGCCAGTCTTATTTGCCATGTAATATGCCCCAGCCAATTTGCCCAATAATATGCCAGTCTTATTTGCCATGTAATATTCCCCAGCCAATTTGCCCAATAATATGCCAGTGTTATTTGCCATGTAATATGCCCCAGCCAATTTGCCCAATAATAAGCCAGTCTTATTTGCCATGTTATATTCCCCTGCCAATTTGCCCAATAATATGCCAGTCTTATTTGCCATGTAATATTCCCCAGCCAATTTGCCCAATAATATGCCAGTCTTATTTGCCATGTAATATGCCCCAGCCAATTTGCCCAATAATATGCCAGTGTTATTTGCCATGTAATATGCCCCAGCCAATTTGCCCAATAATAAGCCAGTCTTATTTGCCATGTTATATTCCCCTGCCAATTTGCCCAATAATATGCCAGTCTTATTTGCCATGTAATATTCCCCAGCCAATTTGCCCAATAATATGCCAGTCTTATTTGCCAGCCAATTTGCCCAATAATATGCCAGTGTTTAAAAGCCCCCCCCCCTTACCTTTTTCCCTGGTGGCTAGTGGCAGGACTTCCCTGGTGGCTAGTGGCAGGACTTCCCTGGTGGCTAGTGGCAGGACTTCCCTGGTGGCTAGTGGCAGGAGGACTTACCTGGTGGCAGGCAGCATGGTCCCTTCATGCTGCCTGTTCGGCCTCCCGGCGGTTGTGCCGACAGGTCACGTGATCGGCGCGCGTCTGACGTCACAGCGCCGATCACGTGACTGTCGGCACTTCCGTGTCAGACTGCACAGGGAGCCGAACAGGCAGCACGGAGGTTTCTCTGTGCTGCCTGTTCGGCTCCCCGTGCAGCCTTGCAGGCAGAGCGGAGGTGAGAGGGGATCTTCCGATCCCTTCTCAGTCTCTGCCTGCAAGCGCGTTTTTTTTTTTTTTTTTTTTTTAAACACTGGCCCAGCGGCCGTGTTTTATATAGCTTAGGGCGGCCTGGGGGGCAATTGCCACCCTGCCCCCCGGCCCAGCCCGCCCCTGGTTGTTTCCTCCGTGCATCTTCCCTCCTGCACGGAGGAAGGAAGTTCCGGTCGCGGTTTTTTTTTTTTTTTTAAACTTTATTGAAGCTGCCCGGGTTCAATAAAGTTTAAAAAAAAAAAAAACCGCGATCGGAACTTCCTTCCTCCGTGCAGGAGAGAAGATGCACGGAGGAAACGTCCCAGGTTAGTGTAACAGGAAGCTTAACGGCAGCGTTAAGCTCCCTGATACATCAACGGTAATAAGGTGAGTTAGGCAGCCGCGAGGCCCCCGTGAGTGCGAGGCCTTAGGCGGCTGCCTAACTCGCCTAATTAGAGAGCCGCCTCTGGTCCTCTGTATATAGTCTGTTATATTTGTGCCTGTCCCTTTAAGTTCTGTATGTGCGCTTTGTCTGCAACCCTGTATTGTTTATCCTTAGTGTGGCTTTTAGCTTTATCATGCTTATGTCTGTCCTGTAGCCCTGAACTCTGTATTTTAGTCCTGTTCTCCCTCAGTTGCTTTTCTGTTTTAGCTCTGCTTGGCTGTCTCTTACTTCATTTCTTCCTTGCGATGTAATCTGGATGCAGCAGCTGCTTCACAGGGCCTGGGATGTGGCTTAATAAACTTGGGTCCCAAACCTCCAAGGGATTGCAGTTAGACAGCACCAGGTTCTGATCTCGGGCGCTCAGAGTCTATTTCCATCTAGGACCCCGTGCGTTACACGAAGTCTGTCCTTCTATTTGGTAATTTTCCCCAGCACCATACTATTTAAAGTATATGTTCCATTGTTATCCATTATCTCAGAATGCAAAACTGTATATTTGTCTACATTGAACCTCATTTGACACTTGCCTGCAAGTCCCCTAATTGATCTAAATCATCCTGCAGAGAAGAAATATCCAGATTAGACGGTATAACCTAATGTGTCATCATATATTGTGACATGACTCTCAATGCAACCTGGAAGATCATCAATGAATAAATAAATAAAAAAGTAGAGGACCTAAGACAGACCCCTGAGGTACTCCACTTAATACCTTGATCCAGTTTGATAATTTTCCATTTAAAATAACTCTAAGCATTTGCCAATTTTCAGTCTAAATACATACATTTTCTCCCTAAGCAAATCAAATTCTGTCAATATGGCTGAGATTTTTACCACTTTTTAAATATGGGCACTGTATTATCCTTACGCCAACAGTTGCCACTGTTCCCGAACTGAAAGAAACAAAGATAAAAAATAATGGTTTTAGACAGAATTAGGATGTGTTCCTTCAGTACCCTTAGGTGTATACCATCCAGCTCTGGGGCTTGTCTACCTTAACAGTGTTTAATTACTTAAGCAATTCCATGTTTGCTATAACGGTTCTATAAATTTGAGTTACAGCCATTGGTTCTTCCTTGAAAAAAATGTATTTAAAATATATATGTTTGCTCTGTTGTCACTAATCAAATTTCCCATTTCAGAAAAACAAAGGACCAACATTTTTTACCAGTATTTTTCCCATTTACATACTTAAAATAGTTTTTGGGTTAGTTTTACTCCCATAGCAATTCGTTTCTCATTTTCCAATTTAGTTAATTTAATTGCCTTTTTGCAGACTTTGTTGGGATTGTTGTGTTTTATAAATGATGCAGTCGATACCTCGCTTTTATTAATATTTGAATGCCATTTTCTTCCTTTTTTTTTATTTATGTATTACATTACAGGTAATGGACTATGAACCTTCTCTGTGGATATGCCAGGTTTAGGGGTACACACTCTGGGGGCACCAGCAATACCCTGTTTTCAGTACAGCTGGACTTCAAATACAGGGTTCTCAGTACATGCTCACTCACTTAAATGTCTAATCAATAAGTGTTTACTGTCCTATGAGTCATCTATTGCCTTTTATACTCAGGATGTCTGTATCTTAAAGGAACAGTAAACATTATTTAACCCTTGCTTCCTTAAACAAAACATGTCCCGGTACAATTATGTAAACCCGACGTGTATCTTAATGGATACACGTGGGTTTACTAACTGCTGTGTCTCACATGCGAGACACAGCAGTTCCTGGTTGTTGCCTGCTGACAAACGTCAGCATGTGCACAGCCAAACGTCAGCAAGCGCACAGCCAATCAGAGCGGGGGCTCACCTAACTCTAACAGCCAAATTCGAGGGTCTCTCGCTGCGCTATTAGAGAGAGCCGATCGCCGACTATCAAAAGTACACGCCGGTTTATCCTCATACTACTTTTCACTAGTGCATATTTGAAGCACAAGTGAAAAAAAGTTTAGTGTCCCTATAAGGGGTCATGTTTAATTAGATTGTGTCCTACTGTATTTAATTACCTGTTTTAAATTAGGTTTTCTATTGTTTGAGGCTTACCATGGTATAATTAGTTCCCCTGCACCCCCCCACAGTTGTTGTCATATTTCTCTGTTCATAAGTCTGTGCTGTTTCACAAATAAATGTTCATTCTTGCTATACCTAACTGCTAGTGGTTCTGTCTACTATTTGGGAACAAAAAGCAAGGTTCCAGTGAAGACTTGCTGTGTAAATGCTGAGCTATAATTGGTGGCTATGGAGGTGATTTCCTAAAACGAGCAGAGGTGCTACCAAGCTTGGGTAGCGGTCCCATAACAAACAATCATATGCTGCCAGGCCATTGGATACAGCCGCATCTGTTCTGATATGGCAGCCTGTGACAAACACCTCCTGAAACTCAGAGGAGACTTTGTAAAATAGGGTTATTGATAGTCGGATACAGAAAGCCCCAACATTCCACCCCCCCCCCCCAAAAAATTTTTTTTTAATAATGTTGAGGTATAAATAACATCATAAGTAATGCAAAATAACACATACACGAGGAATAGAAACCTACATTCTCTATTAATCTTCTTCACCTGATGTAAAGTGTGTCCTGAACAATAGCACAAAAAATTGCATATTTCCCTGCCTACAAATAAAGCTGTAAAATCTGCATACATGGACAAGGTACACATACCAAGCTCCTATTCACAACATAAGATCAATGGTGCATTCACCTGCAAATCATTCAATGTGATATATTTTATCATGTATGCAAAAGATCTGTGGGTGAAACAGACCAACTATAACATATAATGATTTAATTTACATATATCAATAATAAACAGACAGGCACAGGTGGGAGAATATTTTGGCCAAATTGGATACAGCATCAGAGAAGAAGAGACCTAAGAGGTCTTGAAAGCTACTACTCATATCCAGATAGGCATCCATTCTTGCAGCATCTCTATTAAGTGTCACATAAACTAGACATGTAGTCCAGATAATGAGTTTTCCCGTTCACTTCCGCACATGACGAGCCCCTCCCTCTTTGAGTGTTTGTCAGACGCTTCACCATAGCTTCCTCAGTGGACCTGCATTTTAACCCTTATCGGGTGGTGGATGTCTTATTATATAATCAAATATTTGTGCCAAACTTTTATTGTGTTCTGGTTGTCAGCAGATAAATACATAAAAGAGGATAGAGAATATAAAAAATACAAAAATATATTTAAAAAAAAAATGTAAAAAAAATTCATAGAATATAATAGTTTAAAAAAGTTTTAAAAAATGCAGTTGATAACCTATATCATTGAATACTTTTGTGTAATATTTATTTTAATTCATTAAGATGCTTCATATGTAAATAACCTCTATCCTATAATCTATTCTCACATATTTCTTATTGTCTTAAATGCCAGTATGTAGATATTACTATAGCACCGGGGTGTAGGCAAATTTAATGGTTAGACAAATCGATATGTATCGTCCAGTCAGAAAGCCTGCAGTCGACAGGTGAAACATGTTCCGATAAGCACACAGATTGGATTTGCCTACACCCGGATGCTTTATTCATCTCTACTTACTTTCATGTAATATACCTATTTTAAATAAAGTGTTCTTTCATTTACTACTATTTTCATTGCTGTATTATTCTTTTGGAGGCATATTTAGAATTGTAAGAATATTCAAAGTATTCCTTGCGGAAGTTGAATGCATATAAATAATATTAAAAATGTTAAATTCAAGCATTGAAAACATCTATATTTGTGAGTGCACTGTGGGAATATATTGGTTATATGATTTACAAACATAGCATACCCTTTTAGTGTTTTATATATTTTCTTTTACATGTAATATCCCATTAAACTATCTGAACTATCTAACATGAAATCAGGTTGTATTTTTTTCACTTTGTGTGTTGGGTTCAATATTTTAAATTGAAGGAATGGTAAAGAAAAAAGAGACGCAATTGATCTGTGGAGAATGATGAGCTGGGCAGCAGTCTTTTAGGAACATGATAAAGAGTGATTTAATGTGTGGGATTAAAGTGACCCTAGACCAGAACCTGACCATTCCTATGAGGCAGTATACCAGAGCTGCTGGCTCTTAACATGGTGATTTGTTTATTGAATCTGGTTTTTATATGGTGCCATGCTTTTGTTGGTTTTTGTAACCAGTAGTAGTAATTTTATTCTCAGTTTAAAAGTTATTGTCCTAAACTGCATTTTTAGAAAAAATCTAAACCATAAAATGCGAAGTTAATGAGTACTACTGCAGGGCTCTGTAATAAATAGGTAAACATACAATATTAAAGGAAAGGATTTGTCTTTGTTTGAAAAGTGTTGCTGAAGTCCTTATGTTGGAAAGGTAACGTTTTCATTAAGGTTAAAGTATGTATGATTCATAGCCCTGGATTTCTAATTCTGAGTATGCCATTGTTTGACTTTTAAAGAAATCATTTTATCATCACATGTTTCAATCCATCCATTTTATTTTTTTAATTTTTATCACAGGATCCCTTCTCTTGGCCATAGTGAGGTTAAGCCTTGAGGCCCCTTTACATCCCCCAAAGAACAGTAGTGTTCTTTTTTTAGGCCCCATGCTCTCCGGTTTCAGTTAATCCTAGCTGTTTGCCATATAACCACGTCTCCATATGCTAGCAATCATGGATGTCAGATGGAAAATCTGTTTTCCTGATTAAAGAAGAACATGGTGGGAGTGTTGTTTATTTACCGCACATTATATCCAGAATCTTGACCAAAGTATGCTTTAGTTCTTTAAATGTCACTGAAATTTATACTGAACAATGGACATTTTTCCAATTAAAAGATATTTTAATAATTTTTCTTTGTAATAAGTAGTTCAGCAGCTGCAGTTTACTCATAAAAACCTGTGTTTATTTCTGTGATGAGTGAATAGTTTGGTTCCTCTCATAGGCCTTTTAGTAGTAATACCAGAAGGAAGCTTTGTGTTTGGTAAAGCAATGACTGTTGCTGCGTCAGGTTTGTAATCCCCTAAACGTGCTTTGTCTGTGTATTCTACTCTATGAAATCTTTGTGATCAGTGCAGTGAAACCATAGATTTACCAGTACACCTACACAACCATTCAAACGTTTTGGGCCACTTAGCACTCTTCCATGAAAACATACATCAAATGATTTGCAAAATGAATCATGAATACAGTCAAGACATTAACAAGGTTAAAAATAAGGATTTTGATTCTAAAGAAAGTGAGTTGTGTTGTTTCTTAAATCAGCACAACAGTTTTCAGCGGTGTACTATATTTACACTGTGATCAAATGTATTGGGACACTTGTATCTTGAGTATCGTAACTAAACGTCCCAATGTATGCAAATCAGCACAGATGTGTGGATATAAAATGCCTATACACTCCAAAAATCTACCGTTATGAATTTTCTCATGGTTAACTGAAGGTGACACCAATGCAAAATGGCAGTTGCAATGGTGTTGTGCAAACATTCATGGACTGTAGAACAGTGGCGGGCGGTTCTGTGGAGCAAAAAATTGCATTACACAATTATGTTCTGTTGAACGTGTCTTGAGTGTGGCAAATACCAGGAGAACGTTACCTGCCAGCCTGTATCATTCCTACTGTGAAGTTTAGTGTTGGTGGGTTGATGATTTGTGGCTGTTTTCTGCTGGAATGGGTAGGTCCATTAGTTGTAGTGTAGAATACTATAAAAGCCTTGAACTACAGAGCAATTCTGGACAACAGTCCATTGCCAACTCTGTGGCTTCTTGTGCTGCAAATGACAGGGCTCATGCCCATAGTACTATGTTCCATGTCATACAGCGAAGGTCGTACAAGACTGGTTGAAGGTCAGTGGAGTTGAAAAGCTCCACTACCTGCTCAGAGCCAAGCTCTCAATTCCACTGAACATCTTTGGGATGACCTGGAGTGCCAGATTAGGCTCAGGCCACAACGCCCTACATCCAAGTTTCTCTGGCAAAGGCTTTTCAGGGGGAGTGGAAGCACATTCCAATTGAGACGTATCGATAGCGTGTAGAAAGTATGGAAACCAGTTCAGGTAGTCAGTAAGGCCAAAGGCGCCCTGATTATGTATTAAACTCACTTTGTATAATTTCTATAGTTGTCCCAATGCTTTTGATCATTTAGTGTATATACAATGTATATACACACACACACACACACACACACACACACATATATATATATATATATATATATATATATATATATATATATATATACCATTACAAATGTCCCTCTTCCAGCTACAATAGTCATGTATTTCTGAACCCTTTGATGTTATTTTAATGGGTTTAATTTGTTTATTTTTATCCCAAAAACCAAACTTTGGAACAGTAGTGTGTTTGTGTGTGTTTATATGTATGTATATAAGCTGAAAACTGTTGTGCTGATTAAAGAACCAGTAATCTTCTTTATAATCTAAATTAATATTTCTAACCATGTCAGCGTCTTGACTGTACTTCCTATTCATTTTGAAACTTATTTGATGTATGTTTTCAAGGGTAACAAGGTCATGTCTAAGTGACCCCAAACTTTTGATATTGTATGTAATTAAACAAATATGGTAGATATAAAAAGAAGGGCAAAATAACAGAAACACTGCATGAAAAAGGATGCATCATATTGGATTTACTGTAATATGAGGCAACTAACGGTTACAAATAGGACAAATAATCAGAGAGGATCAGTTACAACTGATAAATTATTTCATGTATCAAGGAGTACAGTCTTGAAAATCATGAAGGCAAATGCCAAATATCAGGAAATTACATTGGCAAAAATGAACAGGGCTCAAAACAGAAACTGACAGTTAACAGGATGATTGTAAATAATTCAAATGTACAGCCTTAAAATAGTAACATAGAATTGAATGAGTTTTTCTATGCTCCCTTTTCAAGTACATAGCACAGAGATAGATAACCTCTTTTAAGGAGCTCAAATCCTGGTTTCCTAAGTAATGTGGTGGAATGAGTCATCTTTCACTCTATTTTTAGTGTCTGGATGGGTCTGTGTTTGGAGGAAGCTGTTAAACATGGTGAGATATGTGTAATGTTATTAGCTCATTGGATCTGGTAATCACGCTACCTCTTCATATAACGACACTATGGTGAATACACTATTCATCTTCCATGGTAATTCCCTTTACATACATCTAAATCAATTGGAGTATTGTATTAACTCCAGGATGAAGTCAGGTATGTGACAGATACATATTGCCTACCAAATTACCAGACTAAATATCCATGAACATTAATAACATAGTAACAGTGAAAAGTAGATTAGCACATTCTCCGTCCCTCAAAGAACTGGAGGTTTTGTTTGTTGAGGAACAGTGCAATAGCCCACTAAATACAGTTCAGGAACTATATAAAACATATGCAAAAGGGTGGCTCTTGATATAAACATATAATTAGGTTGTTGTTATTTTGTCTAGCTTATGCATATTTATAGTATGGACAAACTGTGACATGGGGATGAGTCTTAAACCAAACTCTGGTGCATACACCACAGCTTTGGCTCACTAACCATACTTGGAATGGTGGTCCAACAATGGCAGAGAGGCTCCTGTCACTTTGCTGTGGAATATGGAATACGAAACAAGCTCAACTGTGTCTTAAAAATCATTAAAATACATTTACTTTTTAGGTCCTGTTTCAAAAGACTTGTTAAAAAAGAAAAAGTAGTCACAAAAATAGAATGCTATTATAGTATTGTGCTAATAATTCAAGTATAAGTTGAGTTTTTGTGCCTTAACAAACTATGAAATTATATTTTTAAGAGTTATATACTATAGTGATGTCTGAAATGACTTTTTCCAGCTATAGTAGTAAACACATCATTTCCAAGATTTCTCTTACTAACAGTTTGTCTTTTTTAGGAATTTTGTCATAAAACTCAATGTTTTGATTTTGTTTGGTAGCTAAAGATGTGAATGACAATATGAATGTATCTTCTGTCCTTCCGAAAAGCAAAACGTTTAGTGCATGCAACAAGTAAAACATACATATCATAGTGTATTACGGTAGCTTTAAAATGCATTCAAATTACTATAGACCATTTTGGTGGCCAGGTCTGGTAAGGCCACAGTCTTCAACAGAGAGTGTTGTAATAGTCTAGTCATTAGACGTCTCTTTGTTTAAGGGGGGTTTTCCAGGCCTTAGTAGATTTCTGTAATAGCTGTGTCAGGCACCTCTATTCACACATACGCTCACCCACATGGAATGTGTTACAGGCTAGTATTTTATGGGTCTCTTTTTGGTTGTTATTTAGAATTTTTTTCCCCCCGATGACTGAAAGTTCAGGGGCGTAGAGCTGAGACTCAGAGATTGTTAAACAAAAGCCTCCATAGAAACCAGTAAGTATTTATATTTAAACCTCCTATTCCCTCCTAATAAACCATGTGTGAAAATCCTTAAATACCATGCAAATACAGGTCACTTTACATGTGTGAGCGACCTCTGGACTCCTATAATATTGGAATTTATTCTCAAAGAAAGGCAAATGAGACTGTTTAAAAAGCAGCAAAATATATTTGTTAATGAGTCTTAAGACACAGTACATTTTGTTGTATAGTCACTGTCCATAGATTGTGGGAGCTGCGGACTCATAAGACTTTCTTTGATTTAAAGTTTTCAACGCTAATGGGGGCCTTACACATCCCTTTGGCTATGTGGTATTTGTCTATTAGACACAAATAAACTATGGAGTGTTGGTAGTGTTTGATTAGCATTATTGAAATGTGTTGCAGTGTCTGACTGGGTGCAATGACACATTGGAGTGAGGCTTTTGATTGTATTGCACATTGGCTGGGAGGGAGTACAGCGGCCAATGAAAAGGTTGCAAGGGTAACTTGGTTGGTAGGTTGTGCATCATATTGCAATAGGTGAGATTGTGATACAAGAAGCTCTTTGGTTTGGTCAACAAAAAATAGCTATAACAAAACACAGCACGGTAATACAAACCTGGTGGCAGAGCACAGCGCGAGAGGACAATGTCTGGGTCGGCTGCACAGACAGTCAGCTCTGCCCTCTCGCGCATCGCACTTTAACACTTTGTGTGTACATGACTGTCTGTGTGAATGTGTATTTGCTTGATTGTGTGTATGTGCGGTTGTCTGGCTCCTATATTTTTTGGCTCCTAAAACAAAATTAAATTTGTCAAGCTAAACAGAGGTACTTTGTTGTCCACACAGGCAGGTATAATGCCCAGGAAAGGTGCATGATGGAGCTACAGTTCAGTATGGAACTTGAACGTGATAAAGCAAGATGCTTGGTGGTCAGTGGATATTCGGGTGATGGCTCCGTTGTGGTTCCTGACTGTGCAGTGTTGTTTTATGTCAAACCAACTAGCAAGCTTCTCAAATGTGTATGGTGCGGTAAGATTTCTGAATGCATTAACTCCATTTGCCATTTAGGCCATTTTTACCTACCCACCTCCATTTGCTCTCTGTTTACCAATAATGCAAAAATAATCTGGAATTACTTATAAATAACATTTTTAATTATTTGCTGGCAATTTAAATTTAATTGCAAAAACTACATATATGGCTACTGAAATTTCCCATTTGCAAGCTAATGTTACCATATGGGGCAGGTGTACACATGCATCCATCGGGTAATTATAACTTGTAATCTATACCCATTGCTGGCGATTTGACCAGCTGAGTGCAAGATTAAAGATTCATTCCTGTGAGGATGACAACATGCGTAAGCTTATGGCAGGTTCACTTAAAAAAAAAAAAAAAAAAAACATTGTGCACAAAACATGTACTCATAGCTGAAACAAGCATGCTTATTTTCTGCATGATATACAATCATAAACTAAATCCATTAATTACACTTCAATTCAGTCTCCTCTTGACGTCCCTGCCAGGAAGTGAAATATCAAAATCTTTTTGTTTTTGTGTATCTTTTTTCTACCTAAAATGTTGCCCAGGATGAGCAATCACTTGAGTAAGTGAGCATAACATAATAAATACTTAAGAAGCCTCCAAGGCCACTACTAGGACACTGTTAATCACTTTATCCTCTTTCTTAGCACACATATGTGGACTTTTGGAAGTTTACTTTAAGAGTGGAGTAGGATTATCATTGCAATGGTGTGAGAAAAAAAACAGATTTTCCCTGGCAATATTCAAACTACAGTTTCATCCAGCAATCCCCAATGAAGTCATTGGGTTAGAGGTGCCCAAGCCTTGTCCTGTATATTATCTACCTAAAGATCAATTGTAGGTCAGATGATAAATAGAATGTTGTTTAGAAACATTTGTAGAAAAATCAGTCATGAGATTTACGCACCTATTACAGGGTTTATTGTTCCCGTGCTTCAACAGCTGAATATAAAAATAATGAAAAGCCAACATATTCAAACTGGATTTTTCACAGAAGTACAGCAACCAGAAAACAATTAGTCTTAAAATTAATTTTACTT
The DNA here is from genome assembly GCA_036172795.1 of Pelodytes ibericus. Lineage (NCBI taxonomy): Eukaryota > Metazoa > Chordata > Amphibia > Anura > Pelodytidae > Pelodytes > Pelodytes ibericus. The sequence goes on from CM069860.1 coordinate 94,107,783, forward strand.
AAAAGGCATTGGGAACCCTTTTGGATCTAATTATAATTTCATGATGAAAGAAATGGGTGTAGCAGACAAACACTGTTTACATAAAAATAGCAGGACTTCAGGTCATTAAATAAATGGCAACACACAAAGGCAGGCCTATTTCCAGAACAGATGACTTGTGTTTGTAAATCAATTTACAAAAATGTTTGCCTGTGGTCAGAATTAAGAAACCTTGAGATTTCTAGACTGTGTTTTATGGCCTTTCACAATATTGTATGTTGTGGAATCTTCTGTTGACCCTTGGCATGCCAGCCGTGTCATGTTACTCAATATTTGGGTAGCACAGGGATTTGTAGACTTTAGGAGACAGACTGAGATCAACGGAGGAGCCAGCCAATAATAGTTATATTTAGGAGTGAGGTGAATGGTACTTCCCTAGTGTTCTATGTAAAACAATCATAAAAGTTATGAGCTAGTAATAGAGGTTTTGGCAGCCATGGTTACCTGGCTTCTTTGCATTAACAAGCCCTAGGGTTGCATACGTTTAATTTCTTTGCAAAGATTCTGAACAAGCCTTAGCATTTTGCAAATATTGTGCCATTATGTCTACAAGCAGCAGACATAAAACATCTTTCAACACGGATATTCTTATAGTGCTATGTATATACATAGCTGGATATACATGCTATTAAAATTAGGATCTAATTTAATATAATATTTGCGTTACATAAATGTGTATGATCCTAAATTTGGCTATTAGATAATGTGTATAAATTTACATGTAGAGAAATGTATTTGTTTATAAAGCACCATCATATTGTGCATGATGGCTAGAGTAGAAAACCGAAAAATAGATTCCTAAGTATTCCTTGCATGTTACACGTTGAGTATGTTTTGGACAAGAAGTAGTTTGGATATCGGATCATTTCATAAAAACAGATCATTTTCACCAATAAGACATATTAAAGTCTCTCAGCACGCATGAAATACAGTAGTATCAATGCAAATACTGTATCGTGCAAACAATCACTTTGTAACTGTGAGGTGAGGCATTGTTGGGACCCTGCCGCTGGCATGTAAGGCCTATACATGTGCCATTATATTACCCTTTGTGAGCGTGGGAGTTATTCTGAGCATGCATGGAAAGGCTATATTGCAGCTTAAGGGGTCTGGACGCTGAATAAACTGTTGTACGCTGGCATTCTGACAGGTGTGTGTGGAATTTGCAACTTGTGGAAAAATATGAAAACATTTTTGGATAACCGTCAATTTTGGATAACGAATTTCTGGATAGGAATACTCAACCTGTACTTATAAAAAACAAACAAACAACGAATACACATTACAGGTTACTCACTATCACATGCATCAAACTTAGATTTATACCTGGAGTGTCCTTATTTTATTGTACTTCGGTATTGGTAACAACAAGCTCTGAATAAACCATATACAATTGCAAGAAAAAGTATGTGAACCCTTTGGAATGATATGGATTTCTGCACAAATTGGTCATAAAATGTGATTTGATCTTCATCTAAGTCACAACAATAGACAATCACAGTATGCTTAAACTAATAACACACAAATAATGAAATGTTACTATGTTTTTATTGAACACACCATGTAAACATTCACAGTGCAGGTGGAAAAAGTATGTGAACCCTTGGATTTAATAACTGGTTGCACCTCCTTTGGCAGCAATAACTTCAACCAAACGTTTCCTGTAGTTGCAGATCAGACGTGCACAACGGTCAGGAGTAATTCTTGACCATTCCTCTTTACAGAACTGTTTCAGTTCAGTAATATTCTTGGGATGTCTGGTGTGAATCGCTTTTTTGAGGTCATGCTACAGCATCTCAATCGGGTTGAGGTCAGGACTCTGACTGGGCCACTTCAGAAGGCGTATTTTCTTCTGTTTAAGCCATTCTGTTGCTGTGCATCGTTGTCCTGTTGCAACACCCATCTTCTGTTGAGCTTCAGCTGGTGGACAGATGGCCTTACAGTTCTCCTGCAAAAGTCTTGATAAACTTGGGAATTCATTTTTCCTTTGATGATAGCAATCCGTCCAGGCCCTGACGCAGCAAAGCAGCCCCAAACCATGATGCCCCCACCACCAAAAGTATTTCACTTCCGATGCTCTAGGGGGAGCCAGTCGATGCCGGCACAACAGATCTATGTGATCTGTGTGCAGGCATGTATGGTAAGTGCTCTGATGAGCACTTACCATACTGTCAAAGGCAATATTACTAAATATTGCCTTTGACAAGTATTGATCTGCCTCCCTCACCTTACTACTTTTAGTAAGGGAGAGAGACAGATCAGATCAAGTAAAAAAATAAAATAAAATAATAAAAAAATATTTAATAACATTTTAAACACCAAGGGCTTTTATAAAAGCCATTTAACCCCTTCCCTGCCATTGATCGCTGTGTACGCAGTGATCATACACAGCAGCACATTTTTTGCTGTCTGTGCATTTTTTAGGGGTTATTTTTTTTTACTGTAATTCATTACAGTATAAAAAAACCTCTTTTAAGAGAGATTAACCCCTTTCTTGCCGTAGATCACTGCCTAATCAGCGATCTGACGCAAATGCAGCAATCTTGCTGCAGAAGCATTTTTAATTTTTTTAAAACTTTTTTATTACACCCGTCACGTGTTAATTATACCCGCTAGGGGACTACGTTTAACGTAAAAAAAATTTTTTAGCTGTCTGAGCGCATGTATAGCGATCAGTAACAGCTGATAAGTGACAATGGCGGGTTGGCGTTTGCTCAGATGAGCATCACCATTCGTCTGGTTAGATCAATATGTGTAAATATTTGATCTGACCCGTGTAGATCTGCCTCCCTCTCACTTGAGTTTTATTGAGGGAGGGAGACAGAGCTGTATAATGTGGGTTTTTAATTATAATATATTTAATAGAATTGAGACCCAAAGGCTTTTATAAAAGCCGTTTCCAGTATTTAACCCCTTCCCTGCAATTGATCGCTGTGTACGTAGTGATCTTACACAGCAGCACATTTTTTGCTGTCTGTGCATTTTTTTAGGGGTTATTTTTTTTTACTTTGATTTATTACAGTATATCAAAGGCTCTTTTAAGAGCTATTAACCCCTTCCTTGCCGTATATCACTTCCTAAGCAGCACATATGGTCACTGCCTAAGCAGTGCATATGGTCACTGCCTAAGCAGCGCATATGGAGCAATCTAGTCGCCGAAGGATTTTTTTTTGCTATCAGCATTTTTTTTGTCAGACTCACTAGGGGTTAATTATACCCACTAGGGGATTACGTGTATTCCTTTTGAAGCTGTCTGAACGCGTGTATAGCGATCAGTAACAGCCGATCAGTGGCAAAGGTGGTTTGGTGATTTCTCAGATGAGCATCACCATTCGTCTGGTTCGTAAATATTGTTCTGACCCATATGGATCTGCCTCCCTCTCCTCACTTGAGTTTTAGTGAGGGAAAGAGACAGATCTGTATAACATAATTTTTAAATTGTAATAAATTAAATAAAATGTTAATAAATTGTGAGTCCCAAGGGCTTTTATAAAAGCCATACCTTTTGTATAGTGTAGTGTATTAACCCCTTCCCTGCCACTGATCACTGCACAGCAGAACATTTTTTCTTGTCTGTGCATTTTTAGGGGTTAATTTTTTTTGTACAGTACTACAAAGGCTCTTATAAGAGCTATTAACCCCTTCCTTAATCTACATGTTCAAATTCCAAGTTTGAAAATCAAAAAGCGCACCTCTCAAATGTAGCCTTTCAACCCCTAACAAAGCTGACAAAGCTATGCATGGGTGGTATCCCTGTGCTCGGGAGATGTTGCTGAACATATATTGTGGTATTGTTTGTCAGTGACACATACCAAAATATGTGAATTTGTGTCTAAAGTGCAATGTATGTGGGAAAAAATACACAATAAAATGACTACCACAAACTTTGACAAAGGCTGGTGGTAGAATTGGTGCATGGAAAGTGTTAAAATAACACCATTTAAAATAGCCTAGGGTGTCTACTTTTACAAAATATTACTTTTTGGGGTAAAATACACTGTCCTACTTAAAAAAAAGTCCCAAATGAAAGATGGGCTCAGGCTGACTACACGTCAATATTCCAAGTTGAAAATGCGCACCTTCACAATGTGGCCCTTTAGCCCCCAAACAACCCAACAAACCTATGCATGGGTGGTATCCCTGTACTCAGGATATGTTGTTGAACACATATTGGGTTATTGTTTGGCAGTGACACGTGCCAAAATCTGTGAATTTATGTCTAAAATACAATATTTGTGGAAAAAAACCACACAAAAATTACTACCGCAAACTTTGACAAAGGCTGGTGGTAGAATTAGTGCATGGAAAGTGTTAAAATACCACCATTTGAAATAGCGTAGGGTGTCTACTTTTAAAAAATATATGGGTTGATGGGGTAAAATACACAGGCGGTCTGCATGTCAAAATTTTAATTTGGAAAACCAAAAACTGCACCTACCAAATTTGGCCTTTTACTCCCCAAACAACCCAACAAACCTATTCATGGGTGGTATCCCTGTACTCAAGAGATGTTGCTGAACACTTATTGGGGTGTTATTTGGCAGTGACACATACCAAAATCTGTGAATTCATGTCTGAAGTACAAGGTTTGTGAAAAAAAACCACAAAAAAATTACTACCACAAAGTTTGACAAAGGCTGGTGGTAGAATTAGTGCATGGAAAGTGTAAAAATACCACCATTTGAGATAGCCTAAGGTGTCTTCTTTTAAAAAATATATGGGTTGATGGGGTAAAATACACTGGCTGGTTTCAAATATGTCCCAAATGGGACATGGGTGCAGGCGGTCTGCATGTCAAAATTTTAATTTGGAAAACCAAAAACTGCACCTACCAAATTTGGCCTTTTACCCCCCAAACAACCCAACAAACCTATGCATGGGTGGTATCCCTGTACTCAAGAGATGTTGCTGAACACTTATTAGGGTGTTATTTGGCAGTGACACATACCAAAATCTGTGAATTCATGTCTGAAGTACAAGGTTTGTGAAAAAAAACCACAAAAAAATTACTACCACAAAGTTTGACAAAGGCTGGTGGTAGAATTAGTGCATGGAAAGTGTAAAAATACCACCATTTGAGATAGCCTAAGGTGTCTTCTTTTAAAAAATATATGGGTTGATGGGGTAAAATACACTAGCTGGCTTCAAATATGTCCCAAATGGGACATGGGTGCAGGCTGTCTGCATGTAAAAATTTCAAGTTGGAAAACAAAAAACTGCACCTCACAAATTTGGCATTTTAGCCCCCAAACAACCCAACAAACCTATGCATGGGTGGTATCCCTGTACTCAGGAGAAATAGTAGAATCTATTTAGCATGTTTTTTCGTTCGCTATTGACGATGAGGAGAAGTTGTTTCAAATAAAAACAAAGAAATTTGTGTATTTTTTTTTTTTTTACCATATTTTATTATTTTTTTTAATAATATGATAAGATATGATCAAAAAGATGGCATCCATAGAAAGCCCTTCTTGTCCCGATAAAAACAATATATAATATGTGTGGGTACAGCAAATGACAAAGAAGAAAATTACTGCTAAACACAAACAGCACAGAAATGTTAAAATAGCCATTGTCCAGAAAGGACAAAAATGTTTCAAAGGCTCTGTCCTTAAGGGGTTAAGCATACTGTGATTGTCTATTGTTGTGACTTATATGAAGATCAGATCACATTTTATGATCAATTTGTGCAGAAATCCATATCATTCCAAAGGGTTCACATACTTTTTCTTGCAACTGTAGATGCAAAATGAAGCTATTTAATCCCTTCCTGACCTTCATGACAATGGCTGTTTTTAACACTTCTGTAGTGTTCTCACTTCTCATTTACTGTACCCACACAAATCATTTCTTTTTCGGGATAAGAAAAGCTTTCTTTATATACCATTATTTTGTTCATATCATATACTTTACTATAAAAAAATGTAATAAAATATGATGGAAAGTAAAAAAAAAAAAAAACACTTTTACTTGAAAAATCACTAATGAAAAATACTGCCAATATAGATTCTACTATTTGTCCTGAGTTTTCTCATGTTTTTAACTTTTTAGTTATAGGGCAATAAATAAAAGTAGTGCATTGCTTTTTTTTCTTCCAAATTTCATATGACATTGGAGCCCTAACCCTAGTCTTAAGACCAACATAAATATATATAAGAAAAAAAAAAAGATTTATAATTGTTTTATTTTAATGAAATCTGGGGCTGCAGAGTGCTTGAGGGAAATGGGCAAGCTGTCCATACTGAAATTAGTATTTCTCTGCCCCACGATTACTGTGGTGAGACTAAATCAGTCAAATCCAGGCACTGGCTTTGACAGCTAAACACATCCGCTCACTGTGATTGGCTGTCACAGTGATCGGATGTGATGGTGTGGGCCTCGGTCCTGAGTCGGTCAGTCATGTCAGTGCGGCATACCGCAAGCAGACTGAAACTGACATACCTGCAAGTATACCATGATCAGAACTGCAGGGCATCCCAGGCATGTCCTGTGTTGCCAGTGGTTTTAGCAACCTCCTTCAAAGGGGGGATGGAAACATGTTATGGTTCTAGCAGAAAAACAGTTCATCCATTTTTATTGTTTGAGTAGATGCAGCCTATAATGTTGTAAATCGTTTAGCCCTAAACTTTCCTAATTAGCTCTGCCTTCTTTTTTAAGATATCATTACCTTATGTGTGCATCCAGCTTCCTAGGGCAAATGTTCAAAACCGTTTCCTAATGTGTACCCTTCTGTTTATAATTAACAATTCATCCACTGGTAAAACTATAAATTCTGATTGCTTTTTTTTTTTGGTTCAGATTTATTTAATGCTATGCCTGAGGCAGATTATTTAAAAAAAAAATTAAAAATACAAATAATAAACATTTAGCTCCTGGGTACTCTGTGTTTTTTTTTTGAGGAAACATTAAAAAAAACTACAAGAAAGCGAACAGACATGCAACATTGTAAACTATAAAACCTTTTATATTTCTCACATGTTTACCAAGCTAAAGTTCGGAAATTGAAACTCCTTGCACACAAAGCTTTTATGTATCCCTTGCTGTTTAAGGAGATTGTCTAAAAGTTTATTCAAGAATGTGTTTATATTAAAAACAGCTCTTGTAGCTTTGCATCATATATCTAACTTTAAAATATTTGATTTGTTTTAGCAGCAAACATTTTGAGACGAAAAACCACTAGTAAAATGATAACGAGCTGAAGATTTTTATGAGTTCTCCGGTAGATTTGCCTTTTAAATGTACATCTGCTTTTGAAATCAGAATATCACATTGTGCAGAGCAATGTCTAGATAAGGATATTTATGGAAGTTAAAGTGTGATATGGCCCTCTTTAAAATTTATGTTGAGGATCTTTTGTTTAGGAAAAAACAATAATCCAAAGAGAAAAAGAGCAGATCACACACATCTCTAAAATGAACACCCGTGTACCAAATGACAACCAATGATGAAATGTTTTCTTTCTCTACTAAGACACTGAGACAGCATTTATTATCATAGTTTTGCCCTATCATGGCCATCCTCAGGGCCATATATGCATCACCAGCCCACATGTAAATGCACAGTGACTACAGGTGCCACTTCTTAAAAAACATTTACTGTCCTTTCGCTCGATGGTGGGAATTGTGAATTGTGCATGTCTCGATATGGCATTGCTAACAATTATTGACTGCCATACGCACTGGCAGTACTCCATATATTGGTTGAAATAGATATTTATTTGCATTGATACCCCACATAAGGCATGTTGGAGGACTCTGTTGTATGAGGTTGTATTTGGCAATGAGATCAATAATGTATAAGCATATCTGTCATCCCTAGTCTGTCTCTCCCCACCGTTGCAGCCTCTTTCTCCATGGTGCGGTCCATGGAATCCTCGCATCTCTATCAGTAGCTTAACCAGTAGCCGCGACACCATTTTTCTGGAGTCCCTCGGTCTCCAACAATTAAAGGGCCAGTCTTTTAGTTTCTTCCTCGCCTCTCCAATCATCAGAATAGACAGGGAATGTGACTCTGTGCTATATAAACCCCCTTGGTTCTGTCCCCTCTGCCTGCTATAGAGTCTCATTCTTTCTTTCTCTGGTTCTGGTGTTATTTTTGCTGATCCCTGTGTGTTGACCTTTGGCATATCCCGACTTCACTGATTGTACCTAATCTTGGCTAGTATTCTGACTTTGTTTCTGTTTTCCTGTGTATGACCCTGGCTTGTCTGATGCTGATTGTTTCATTCCTTTACTCGGGTTCTGTTCATGACATCCTATGCATGACTACTATTGATTAGTATTCTGACTTTGTTTTATTCCTTTATTCAGTCTTCCTGATTGGTCCTAATCCTGACCTCGGCTTGAATTATATCACAGATCTTGTCATTCCATGTAATATCCTGGCTAATCTGACTTAGTGGAGAATATTCCTTCTACGTAGCTCCAGTGTTTCTCTGTGGTTCATGGCGTCCTAGTCGATTCCTATGTAACTGAATGTTTACCTGGTATTTCTCATCCAAGTGTTTGGAGAGTGGTAGAGGTATAGCATACCTCTTCTTTGTGCCCGCGGTTCAACCAGCCATAGCACAGATTCGTAAAGAAAACTTTCTCTTACCCCTCAAAGGCCCCTGCTATGAGTTGTACCAGGTCTCATATTTCCTCATGAGGCCTTGCATTGCGGATCCACTACTGAGGTTACAATACCATGCATAGAGATGGAAATAATATCGCGTGAAAAGGTGTATTCATATGTTTTGAAGACAGTGAATTTTTCTACTCTCAAAGTTATCGGCAATTAAGAAACCAGTCTTGTAGAATCAATATCTAGATAAGTTTATGTTCAAATTTAATTTTATTTGGAAAAATGATCTATCACATATTAGAGAAGGTACAGCCGTGCTCTTTAACTATAGGTATATGGGCTAGGCTCTTTAGTAATTGTTACAGGAATCCCAAAGCAGAAGTACAACTTGTTCTTGGTTAAAAGAGGACTATATCAGATCCATAGCTTATCTTTTTCTTTTATAAGATAATGGATTTTATGTACAAACAAATTCGATGTTGCCTTTTGTGTGCTGTATTAATATTTTTTTACTTCTAAAAGAAAAACAAATATTGGGGTATTTACATATGATTTTTTTAGGGACTATAAACAAAGTATTCAGTTTACAATCATTTATAATATTGGAAATACATAATGCTCATGATGATAGAAAAAGATGCCCTAGAGGTGAATAAGCATCAGTGATGCCAAACATATAAGATGGCTGCTTTCCTGACTATGCCTTGCTTTCTTGTGCAAATCACAACAACGGCACACCGTTGATTTATTTCACATTCTGAATTTTTTTCATGTTACAGTTAAATAGAAAGTGGAGAAACGTTTCCCTGCAGAACTATATCACGTAAGCATTCCTTATGCCAGTTGGCAAAGTTAATGATATAGATGGTGCAGTAGACTATGGCATAACTTTGTTATATAGAAATATACATTTTTTTTCTTATTCAACAGGCAAGATGTGATCAAACAACTTTGAGAGACTACAGGGATTTTTTTCCCTTTACCCTCTGCTTTGTGTAAGCACAGACAACACTGGATAGCCTGTTTTTCGTTCTCGACTGTTTGAAGTGAAATTGAATTATTTTATGAAATTTTCCTGTAGAAAGCACTTTACACTTCAAGAACACCTACGATAATGGAAAAAACATTTGCAAAGTAGTAAACGTAAGTTACTGCTTTGTTTAATTTTGTTAAACGTAGCCCAGCATTTGATACACAGCTGCTGTAAGAAGGCCTGCCGGCAAACACAGGTAGCAGTGTGAATCCTTAGACAATAGTGTACAGTTTTGAGCTGATCTTGCTGAGCATTTTTCTAGTGATATTCTTTCTAGTAATTTCCTCTGTGTGTGCTAGTAGGAATTTAGTCTTTTGGTTTATGAGTGATGTCTCCACGGTATAAAAAGGTTTCCTTGCATCCTGTCTTCAAGTATAACTTCCCTTCCTTTCCTTTTCAACTGGTACTTACCTTAATATGGGAATGGAGGTGGTGAAGGAGAATGCTGGGAGTGAAAGATACTGGAGATTTCTAGGATTTCTAAGTGCATATTAATTGTTGATCAGAGCCTCTTATGCATGTTGTTAAGGTAAGACAATTTATACCTGGGCTGTCAAACTCAGCGTTGCACAGGACCGGTTCAAATATACAAACATGTATGAGGGGCTTGCAGATGTCAGGAAGTCTGCACAGGTCCAAGAACTCATGAGTAACACTCAATGATATATGGTTGCATCATTGCAATGCGGAGCTCTTAAAGTATGTTTTTAAGGAGGTAGAGAATGATTTGTACGTCTGGAAATAATTCAACGGTTGTGGTTGCCGTTTGACAACGCAGAGCTGTCATTAGTGTGCGCTCAGTTGAGCTGAACACATCCAATACATTGAAATGGCTTTTGAATGGTGCATCATTATAAACTATCTTAACCTGAAGACGCTAAGAAGGTCCCTTTTTGATATACATCAGGTATGTCCTACCTGTCAAGCTGGAAAAGTGGGAACTTGCCCATTGACTGGCTGCATAAGCAGAGCACAGATGTGGGTGGTTACATTGCACAGTGTTTGCCTCCATTTGAATGTAATTTTAAGTGGACAGGTGTGGGCTGCTTGGGGAAATCTACTAATGAAAAAGATTTATGAGTAGTTGTAGACAATAGACTTAGCAGTAGTGCACAGTGTCAGCTGGCAGCTGCAAAGGCCAATAATATATTGGGGTGTATTAAGAGGGGTATTGACTCATGAGATGTTGATATTATTCTGCCTCTTTATAGGTCCCTGGTAAGATCTCACCTCGAATATGCAGTTCAATTCTGGGCATATAATAAACATGATGTTAAGAAATATATGAATACCAGTTTAAGCATTGTTTTCTATTTTATTTTTGAACACGTGAAAGGCATGTACCTAAATTAACATAAACCAGATCAAAGGGCCATTATGACTATGGTTTAGAATATCTGTTCTTTTTCTATGACTTGAGTATCTGTTCTTCTGCTATATCCCTAGTATATATATATCATGCCTTCAGCTTGCATTGTAAAAGTTGTTACTACCTACAAACCTCACAGTTTTTCCACAGACGTTTTACAGATACGTAAACCATTAAGACAATTCTTCTTACAGTTTCCCATAGTTTTTTTTTTCTCTATTAGATCGGTAATGGATTTTTCAGACGGTGTTTCATGGGTGTGAATTTTCTGGATAATCCGTTATATTATTAATGATTGCTCATGATGTGGTCTAGCTTGGTTTGCACTGTATCACTATTAGTGTTACTGTGTTTCTAAATCTCTATGATTTAACATATATTTTTGTTATAGGATTTGTTAAGTTTGAGAGAGAGTTATGGCAAAACATTGTGAAGCACATCCCTATGATACGAACTGGAAACTGCTCAATCCAACACATTAGCTAGGGACACTCATATAGACAGCCAGCGCCTTTAAATCGGAGCCAAAACTGGATGTATACCTTCAATAATATTTTTGGACAAACTATTAAATCAATTTTTGAAAACTTGAATGGAACTAATTATTGATAAAGCACTTTGTAGGGTTCTTCTGTTGTCAATGTTCTGGTCACTAGCCAGGGAAGTATCCAAACACATTAATTAACCTATTTAGATGAGGGGCAGATATGCAGAGAGTGGAGCGAGGGGAGGACAGTTGGGAGAGGATCATTGTAACAAGTGCTCAACAGTAAAGTACAATTATAAATTATTTTCAGTTTTTCATCACTTACCCTGCCACCGGTCTTTCCTGTAGAGAACTGCTACAGGGAACAAAGGAAGACATGTTAGGAGATTGCCTACTACTTCATAGACAAAGGCAAATTTTATATCTACAGAGAATCTATGGTAGATCTATGCTTCTATGGATGAGAGATGCTTTGGAAATGGTTATTACAACACTTGTCAATAGTGGGAAGCTAGAAGAGAATTTAGAAGGGGAGTAGATATTTTATTTTTTTATGAATTCAGAGAAGATAAAACACTGTAAACTAAACGATTAAGACTAGTCAAGTTGTAGGGTACTAGATAACAACATTTATGGAAGACAACAAAGCCAAACAGAAATGTCTTTATAAAAATGGTGTCATTATTGGTACACAGGTCTTATTAATGACACTAGTAGTTTAAACTGACCGTACTGGTTTTGATATGTTAATCTTTATTTAGAATGATAGTCAAACAAGCAGTGAGGTCTACAATAAGCTAGAACGTTGGGTTAGCTATGTCTCTTCTATTTCATGGTGCAAATGAAGATAAAGTCCAGCTGCAAGTTTATGGAAAATAATAAGCAATGCACTAGGAATACACAGGTATTGTGTGCATTGGCAGATCAGCATTTCCTATATATATTAGAAAAGGCTAGTTGCTATTGGATGTGCACAGTATGCCATTAAAACCCAGCCTCAATGCATTGGTAGTAGTTTGTTTGACTCATAACCAGCCCATGTAATTTACCAAATATAATTATAAAATGACTAATGCGCCTTGACCTTTCCTTGACAAACATAATAGTATTATATTAATTGATGATCTCATGGTGGTCTGTTGACTTGCAAATAATTGCTAATTAGCAGAAGACATTATAAAGGCTTGTAGGATATATGTTGTTATTTATGCTTACTTATAGGAATAATATGTAATGTTTGTTTTATCTGAGAGAAATAAATAAGATAAAGATGTTTTGGCTACTTCCTTTTTTCATATATTGAGTATTCTATTAGAAAATCAGAACTAAGCCTCAACTCTTAGCGAAATGTAATATTAAATGTAAATAAGTACAAATGATGGAGAAAAATATTGTAAAAAGAAACTACCAATAAACCTTCTTTTGTAATTTATTGAGTGTAAATGCTGCAGTTGTTACACAGCAAGTTGTTGGCTTATAATCATTTTACTGACACCGTTAAGAAAATGTACTGAAATTCAAAGTCAACAAATTAACATGGGGTGAGTGTGTGGTTCCTGGTTGGCTATGACCTTGTTTTGTCATGGTCGCCGTATGTGGAACATGGATTTGGCTTCATTTAAAATTGTAGCATTGTTAGTATTTGACATCTATATATTTTGTGAATGTAACGTGTGAGTTATATCTTTTGAACGGTGCATAGTATTCTGCTTCATTAAAACTATTTTTGGGGATTTAGTTCCTCTTCAAGGAGTGGCATTATGCATTTGTGTGTACATTTTTAAAAGCCACAATATTTAGATTACCTGAAAAGCTTGAGGTATCATCTAGATTCTGTACCTTTAGTCAGATGTCATCAGGTGCATATCCATTTCTACTGTGTTAATTGTAATAATGTTTCAACACCAATATCTCAACAGCACAGATAACCTTTAATAAATTGTCAGCTAGTTTATCTTCTATCTATCCTTGCTTTACTACGGTAACTGTGTGGAAGAAAGTTCAATAATAATAAAAATTAGATTTTTTTATTTTTTTTTAAAGTAACAAGGGAAAACTAATTTCTGCACTAATATTGTGTTTCTAAAGGTCTGGATAGCATCTTTAGCAGTTCATTTCTCCACAGTGATGTAAAGCTAGGAAACAGCTGGGGAATTAGAGAAGCACTGGTAAGGCAGTGCACCTTAAATCATCGTTTATGTTTTTCCAGCAAATGACTTGCAAATGAGAGTGGATTTTACCCTTGAAGATGAGATCTAGCTCTGTTTTTTGTTCTGTCAGTTGAATCTAGACGTGTCCGCTTTCACGAATCCAAACACATGCAATTTTAGCGTCCTAGTTAGAAGGAAAATTCTGTGTACAGGTAAAAGATTTTACTTCAAATATTGAGCCATAGTTGCAGTGAATAACTTGTCTGATATTAAAATGAAACCAGACGGCCTATTCAAGACATTAAACTGAATGTCATTTAAAAGGTTCCACTTCATTAAATAAATACTTGTATACAGTTTTAGTCTTGATATTTTACCTAGAGATTTTACCATAAAAGGTTTGTGTACATGTTTATTTATTGATACACAAAGCATTCACTTATTAACACACAATGCAATGAAGTATTCTTTTCCCTTTTAAAACTATTGGTTTGTCCATTAAAGTTTTTTCATTTTTTACAGCTGTTTTATTTGTTATTTATATTTTAAAGTGGTATTTATTTTATAAATGTAATTAAAATGACATTTTAATTTAAAAAATATATTTAGCAGCATAAAAAGTTTCTTAGGAGAGAATGCGGTCTGATGCAAACCTAATAAATTACAGTCTCACATATTCTATGATGATTCTTTTAATCATCATATGACTCAAATTACATGCAATTGCATGCCTGTTGTATTGAAAAGTGTGTGGCAGATTGAAAGCCTGATCAGTATTAAAACAAAAGCTAGTTGGAGCTCTACCGCCGTTTGTATATATTTTCAGTTTAGAAATATTCAAAATAAATGGAAAATTATGATTATCTACATTTTTCTACCCATGACTGCGACTGGCCACATATTTAGAAAGAGTGACATTTGTCCATAAAGGTGCCAAATACCTTGAATCCTGTTTGTTTCTGTTCTTAACAGTAACACTATACAGGAAGTGCCACCGGTCGGCTCCTCACAGTACTTCCAGAGTCAATAGACTCCAAAATGGCCGATGGAACTCAGCGTATGTGCATTCCCCATTCTTTTGCTGCCCTCGTGACCGTTTCTGGGTAATATTTATCCTGGGTTCCTTTATTAGCTAATTAACTTCTAGGAATGTTTGATCCAAGCCTATTTATTCCTTGCTTTTTCCTCGATTCTCTGCCTTTGATAATCTTTTTGATGTAAATTGAGACCCATGGTCAGAAACCACTTCATGAGGTCATCCGAATATAGTTACCTTTTTCTTAAATTTTGAAATAGTTGATGCTGAAGCTTCTATTAATAACCAGTGTTACTTTTTGCCATATTAAATTAGTGTCACATCAGTGCCGTCGCGCTGCAGGACACGTCCTGCTTACCTTAGCCGCCGCTTGACACGCGCTTCTTCTGAGCGTGTAATACTTACCACAAGGTCCTGTCCCGGATCCGCTGCTATGATTCCAGAAAATGTACGCATGCGCTTACGCAGTGCCTTGAGCCTTTACTAGCGTTTTTGTACTTCCTATTCTATATCACTGTTGCCGAACTTTGCTACCTGACCTTGCCTGTTTGCCGCCTGTCCTGACCTGTTGCCTGTTTTGACTTCGCCTGAACTCTGCCAGCCTCGACTTATCGCCTGCCTGACTACTCTTTTGCCTGTGTCCCTGTTACCTTCGCCTCGGTCCTGTTTCAGCATCCTATCCTGCACCTCGGCTTCGGTCCTGTTACAGCTTCCAGTCCAGTACCTTGGTTTCAGCTTCGATACTCTGGTAGTAGTACAGAGTGCAAAAGACCAGGGGGAACGAAACCTGAGGCTCAACCATAAGGTGGACTTCCTTCAGGCGGAAGAATTCTGTTCTATTACCGGGGTTCGTTGCACTAACCTCTATCTCTCTGCAAAGCGGTTCCAACCTCGCTCCTGAACGTGACAATTAGCATCAACTACAATTGTACAATAGAGGAATGTTCTGTTCCGTGTGTGGCATAATTAATAGGGCCTCTCGTGTGTGGCATAATTAATGGGGGTCCTGTGTTTGGCATAATAAATGGGGGTCCTGTGTTTGGCATAATTAATGGGGTCCTGTGTTTGGCATAATTAATGGGGGGTCCTGTGTTTGGCATAATTTAAAATAAACCTATGAAATTTCTATGAATTTTTTTTTTGTGTGGCCCACATTAAATCAAACCTTGTTTATTTGGCCCATGTTAGCTTTTAACTCTGATATACTTGATGTACATCATCATCTTTATTTGTTTCCCTTACAGTCAATCTTAAGAATCCAACGGAACTTGCATTTTGTGTGATAAGTATTTGAGTAGTTGTAAGCACCTTAGAAAAAATGCATACCTTTCTAAAATGTGCTACTATTGTTGTCAAAATGTTTTTATGCGGGCTAAATATTGGTAGTAATGGTTTATAATCAGTGAGTAGTGTAAACCATCAAAGGGACAGGTGGACTTTGTTTATTGCCCAAATCAGGGCCATCAGACAATTCTTTGTCTATTTGTGAATATCTGCTCTCAGTTTTTGTCAAAGACGTGGATGTGAATGCTATTGGCCTCTTTGATTTATCTGAATACGTGTGAGAAAGAATGGCACCCAATGTAGATGGTGATGCATCAAAAGCTAGTGTTACTGTTAGCAGTTTATGTAAATCATAGTGTACTAAGTGTTTCTGTTTTGACTACTAAAAAAAGTGTTGACAGCTCTCAGACCAGACACATTGTTTTTATTAAAAGCATGGACTAAATATGAAGTGTGGGCTAAATTGGGAAATAACTTATTGTAATAATTCACCACAAGCACAGCTCAGAGCAGGAAGCTGCAGGGTCTTCAACCCCTCCCTCTCCTTCAACATACAAGGCTGCCACTGCTGCTGTTTTTGGTGGGGATCACATGACAAGAGTGTAGGGGGGATCTGCGCTCTTACTAACACTCTCCCAATGTGCTAACATCAGTCCTTTTCAGCTCCAGCTACCATGTGCTTTCCCTATAAGTAGAAACTGTGTATGTATATGTGTGTTTGTGTATTTGGGATGCATGCAGCCAGTCCAGCATTGCAGGGGTTAAACAGACCCTCTGCAGTTCTATTCGCCAACTTGCTGCATGCACAGCATCTGCAACCAACCTAGCACTGGACTGCCATGTTCTCCTTCTTATGCCTATTAAATGAACTAGCTTAAACTAGCTATTGTGTGGGCAAGCAAATCAGGGGTAGGCACTCTTCACTGCCTTCCCACTTATTTCAAAAAGTATATTTGCCAACAGCCCTTGATTTTCTAGAAAAGTTAGATTCTCTGCAGAAGTGAGTTCCAGAGAGAAAGGGCAGCTCAGTTAGTCTCACTGGTGCAGATGGAAAGAGGTGACGAGGTTGGAGGAGAGCTTAAGTCCTTTTGAGCACAGGGTAGTTTCGGTTAATGACGGAGGCAATGTAGAGAGGGGCCCCAAGGAGCGATCGTGGGCGCCATATTGACGGAGCAGCATGTGCCGTCAATATGGCTATGCCCTCTTGTGGTCAGAGCTTTGGAAGTGAAAAAAAAATTCACTTCCGTCGCTCTGAATGTGTTGCTTGACTGCCCCTAGAGGCAGTCATCAACATTGCAATGTAAAAGAAAAAAAAAAGATTTAATTATCTTAAAACTAGGATTAAAGTTAGATTAGCTGTTAGGGTTAAAATTAAATAACTTTTAGCATAAGGTATAGGGTTAAAATAAAATTAAAATATATTAAGGGATAGCATAAGGGTTAGAGTTGAGGTTAAATTTAGGGTTCGCATTGGGGTCAAAATGTCAATATAAGTAAAAAACAAAAAACACTATTTTTGGTTTTTGCCCCATAACTCGCAAAAAAATACAGAAAAATATGGAAACATGCATATTATTGAACCCGGGACAACATTTAGAAACTAATTAGATGGGGTCTTTTTTAATGATTGTATTTGTGTAAATTAAATTTAAGTTTTTTTATTTTTTCATCATATTTTTATTTATTTTTTGTAGTAACTTATTAGATATGATGAACTTAATGAAAGCCTTTCTTATGATGATAAAAACAACATATAATTTGTGTGGGTACAGTATGTGAGAGAGAAGAAAATTACAGCTAAACACAAACACCCCAGAAATGTCAAAACAGCCATTGTCACCAAGGGAAAGTGGAGGTAAAAATGCCTTGTCACTAAGGGGTCAATGAAAGACTATAAATAAAGCACCTTACTGAACCCTCTTTGCTCAGATCTTCCTTCATCTGACCAAAGATTCTGAACAAAATGTCAGCTCCCTGACAGAGCTATCCAGGCACAGAGAGCCCATAAGGTACTTTATTTGTAATCTTTCATTGAGGAATTTATTTTAAAATGCTTACACTTGATGCAATCTTTCAGTTAAACATAACTTATATTTTCTCTGAAATCAAAATACAGCATGTTGCATTGTTATCCACACAAGGCTGCATGTATATAGCTCTGAGTAAATCTATACTTTTACAATACCACGCCATTGAGTTACGTGAATGAAGGTGTAAACAGTGGCACATAACATCATACTATGTAGAATGGATTCAAAACAAACAGAGCTGGTACACATGGCATTTCAGCAGCCCGTATTGTTGCAGACACTGTAATAATGTGTTTCTGTTTGGTGATGCCATCCTGTGGGATGTCATAAACTTACTTCAAACTAGAAGACTGGTATAATGTGAAATGAGGTGCCTCTTCTGAATGGGACTTTTGTTCTGCATTTAACACATTAGTATGTTGACATTTGTCAATGGTGAATTTCATTATTTGCTGAAAGGGTATTAGGGGGCTTGACAGCATGAATGGTTTGTCCTACAGACTTTGAGAATTGATAAAGGCATCTTTGTTCTGAAAGCAAAAGCACAACAGACATCTAATTGACGAATACACACACATAGTGAAACACTGTTTCATACATACACAATCTCCTAAAGATTATGCAAACTTCAGGACTGAAAAACTGATTTCATGATTGATCATTTGCATATATGTATGATCTACACATCTTTGATCATTGGACTGGGTGAAATAATCAGTAACATCGAGTAGTTTTATTTGTACTTTGAATATTGCACTGTGATTGGCATTAAATATACAGCAGTGTATAACCTTAGATTCAGTGTAATTGAATTATAGAAATCCTTGCCAATACAACTATTTATAAGTTATCATGGACTACATAAAAAAAATATGTCTCTCTTAGTTTCAATAAACTTGGCCATCTTTATAATAGGCCAAAAAGGGAAGCTGTCCCCAGTGGCTGCATATTTTTTTTTATGTCACTCTACACGCCCCAATAATGAAGCTGGGCAACCACCTAAGACTATCAACCCATTTATATATATCAAAAGGAATGTTAATAAAAATAAGCCTTAGAGAGACTTTAAAAGCACTCTGGCGACTTAAACACTGCTTATACTGTGACTGTATGAATAAATAAAAAAGTATCTACATATTGTGTTGCTAGAATTGCATGCATAAAATAAGCGAAAAATATGTTTTTTAAAAAGTGTCTGTGGTGTCTTCTGCTTGTGACATCACCTTGTGGCTTGATATGCAAATTATACATTCCTTCACTTGGTTCATTTACATATTAAGCCACAGGTTATGTCAGAAGCTGGAAATGACCTAGATACTTTAAAGCATATATTTTTATTTTATAGATTTACATGCACTTTTGCTAATACAGTGGGGGCATGTATTAAAATCAGCTTGTGCGCCAATTAAGCAGAATCATGACACATTTTGGGAGTCTGCATAATCTACGCCGAATGCATAGATTTTGGCTGTTAGCACTGGCGCAACCTCTTTATGTCGGGGAACCTCCTCCAAACAAATGGCAATTGCACCTTTTTATAAAACTCCTGACACTTTGCAGTGCTGTTTATATATAACCCCCATTGTGCAGAAGAGATCATTTTTCAGATTTTGTTGTTCTCTAGATTCATAGTATAAGCAATGTTTAGTTTGACAAACTTTCTTTAAAGTCTCTCCAAGGTTTATTTTCTTAATACTCCTTTTAACATGATATACATAAATGGGCTGAGCATTTACTGTCTGTAAATAAAGTGATTATAGCCTCCAGTATACATACTACTACTACTACAACTACATGTATTACATGGAGAAACCAAGTTGCAGTTTGGGATTAAATTAACAGTGCACTTGTAGCACCCATGGAAATTGCTTTAGCACAGTGTTTTTTTTGCATTGTTTGGTTCAACAATGAAAGGTTGAACTTAATGGACCCAATTCTTGTTCCATGCTAAATTACTTTATTATTACAATACAATAAAGAAAATTATATTTAGATAAATGTTGCACTTGAAATCCTTGTTGTTTAAAGTTCAAGTTGTTTAAAAATAGAGTATTGTTACAAACATTGAAACAAGAATTTTAAGATTTGGTTAAAAAGTGCAGGTTGTGCCATATGCAGTAAGATTGTCTGTATTCATCCACGGCTCTTCTCTATCCAATGGTAATGAAAGCTCTAGAACATGACTGCACAGGTCTATTTCATGCTCCTGTTATGAGAAAAAGAGCTATTTGATTTGGAGGTTTTCCCAGTTCTTCATAGCAAATCATTTGGTAAATTTGTTTCAACTTGCAGGTTCCTGGGTGTGAAGGTTTTAGGATCTTTGTTCTAATCAAGATTGGTGAAATTTGATTCCTTGATAATATAATCCGCAATCATTCAATCCATTTAAGAGTAAAGAATTATGGCCATAAACATTGAGCATGTAAAACACGAATTCACCACACAAAAGGGATGCAAATCAAGGGACCCTAACGTGGTTAAGATCTAACGTGTCCTAAGAAACGAGTTTCTGATCTCCATACTATATTTTGTACTTCATAATAAAAGCACTTACAGCTGTATCTGTACAGATACTCGCAGGTTTACTGTGAGCTCACACTCGTTCTGCTAAGGGAGAGATCAGCTCTATGCTGGTGCACGCTTATGCTAGCTCACCCCGCTCTAGGAGGGAGGAGGCTGGAGGAGTGTGGGGCACCCAGGTCTTAAAATTGAGTGAAAATGAGTAGATTTGAATGCACGGAGTAATCACATTGGGTTAACATTAAACATTGTTTAACTCTTGCTTCCTTAAAGGAATCAAGGGTTAAACAAAACATGTCCCGGGACATTTAAGTAAACCCGACGTGTATCTTAAACGATACATGCGGGTTTACTATCTGCTGTGTCTCACACGCGAGACACAGTAGTTCCTGGTTGTCGCCCCGCTATGACAAACGAAAGCGAGAGAGAGACCCTCATTTTTGCATTGGATTAGCAGGGGGACGAGAGTTTCTCTCAGCGCTTGCAGAAAGAGACAGTCGCCGACCAGACGGCTGCCTGCTTCCTATGGAAGCATGGCAGCTGTCGGTCAGAGGATAAACTGGCGTGTACTATTAAAAGTACACGCCAGTTCATCCTCATACTAGGGACAACTAAAATGTCCCTTGTGCTTCTATAGTAGAAGCACAAGTGAAAAATAATTTTTAGTTTCCCTTTAAAAGTTGAAAATGTATTTGTTTTGCTCTCATTTCTCACACTCATTCTGTCAGCTTTATTAATACATTTTGCAAACAAGTAATATTATTATTATAAACTCCTGTTTAATATTAGAAATAGTATTTTTAGACAGCAGTGTTTTTAAATTTTATGTAACACACACAACAAATGTTTATACAAAGTACCTCTACAGAAAGGAGTCATTTAAATTTACTGCACATTTAAAATACAATGGTTAGTTATACATAAGACCCCTGAAATCCTGCTTATAGCATTGTGTTCATTTATTGCTCCCTAAATCTGTGTCTGGGGATCATTTGTGTTTAACAATGGCCACTTAACTGTATATATAAAATAAATCCTGTGTATGCATGTGCTGCTTCCTGTTAGGTAAAGTGCTTTAGCTCTTTTAGCAAGAACAACAGTAACACTCTGCACAGTTTTTATTTTTTACACATTCACTTCAGCTCCCAACCTAGTACATTTATAGGCCTGGGAGCAGGAAACAGGCTGGACAAAAAGTGCAAGACAATTCTGATACCAACGTAGCAGGCATACCCTAAGGGATGTTTCCTGCTGTGTTACGGACTCTGCAGCACTGGGCGAGTTGCTAAAAATACACAATCCACCTACAATTATCACTGTTGTAAACATTCTACATAAATCCCTTCCTGCATTCACGAACGTTATACGGGAAATCATTGAATCAATGAAAGCAGAAAATGAAGCTAACCTAGCAAAATAATTTAATTAACATAAAAAGGAGGGAGGAGGCTGGAGGAGTGTGGGGCACCCAGGTCTTAAAATTGAGTGAAAATGAGTAGATTTGAATGCACAAAGTAATCACATTGGGTGTTTAAGAGTGATCAGCTTGAACTTTTAATAGCCAATTATCCCACAGTGTATATTTTGTCAGTGACTGGGAGTAGAAACTGGCAGTATCTTCCTCCATTCTAATTTGTAGGAGAATTTGGGATTTCATCATATCCCATGAGCGCTTGTTTTGCTGTTTCCATTTTCGTGCTACCACTATTTTGTGTGCTATTAAACAATGAGCGACATAACATTCATTCTCCCAAGTAATTTTTGGCCAATTTAGATGTTGGAGATAGGCTGCTGTGTCTTGTTTTATCTTTGAACTGATTTTGTCCTTGAGAGGTAGTCTTTGATTTTATGATGTCGGCAAGTCTTGTCCTCACCAAGGAATTGTGAAAACTTCTCTGGATTCCCTCTAAAATATAATTATCTCACTGGAGATGTGTAACCAGTACTGTATTTTTCTAATTTACCTGATTCATTTGTTATTTGCTGCAAGGAACATCGACTCTTTTTGTTCTCGGAAAAAGGCAATCTTATCTTCAAAACATTCTATAGTATTATTAACAAAAAATATTTAAAGAGTGTACCGTATTTGCTCGATTATAAGACGATTTTTTTTTCAGAAAAAAAATTCTGAAAAATACCCCTTATATATCTAGGTCGTCTTATAATCTGACCTCAAATTGAGGTCAGATTATAAGACAGGGATCCAGGTCCCCAGCAGAGCTGCAGGGGACCTGGATACCCCTCTCTAACAGCAGGGGAATGTCTGCGCGATGAGCACAGACTCCCCCTGTTGCCGCCCGGCACGACCGCCGGGACTTCTATGATGAAGGCGGGTACTTCCGGCTTCGTCATAAAAGTCCCGGCGGTCGTGCCGGGCGGCAGCAGGGGAGGTCTGCGCTCATCGCGCAGACATCCTCCGCTGCCCCGCTAGCCACCAGGGAGAATCGGGCAGCTGGGGGATGTCTGCACGATAGTGCAGACATCCTCCATGCTGCCCGACACTGCCTTCTATTATGACGGACCGGCTGTCCGTCATAATAGACGGAGGTGTCGGCCAGCATGGAGGATGTTTGCCACCACTAGCCACCGGCTGCCCCCACTAGCCACCAGGAAGCGAATTACAGGTGAGGGGGAGGGAGGGGCCAGAGAAACAGGGGGGGGGACGGGACAGAGCAACAAGGGGAGGGAGGGGGGCAGAGAGAAACAAGGGGAGGGGGGAAGAGACAGAGACAAGGGGGGGGGGAGAGAGACAAGTGGAGGGAGGGGGGGCACAGAGTAACATGGAGAGAGGGGGCAGAAACAAGGGGAGGGGGCAGAGAGGAACAAGGGGGGGAAGAAACAGAGGCGAGGGGGGAGTCAAAGGGAGGGGGAGGGAGACAACACTAAGGGGGGGAGAGATACAAAGCTGGGGGCAAGGGAAAGAGAGAGGCAGCATTGGCACATAAAAGGAAATAAAAACAAGAAATGCATTGTTTGATATAATTTTTTATTAAAAAAGCAATTTACATGTGAATATATACAAGTTGAACTTTTTTCCTATAGGGTAGTCTTATATTCAGGCTTTTAGTTTTTTTCCTAAAGGAATATCCAAAGTTTGGGGGGTCGTCTTATAATCAGGGTCATCTTATAATCGAGCAAATACGGTAATTTGAATGGTGCACTGATTGTGCAAGACCTGCATTTTAACCATTGGTGAGGAACAGTTGCTAAATGATGCCTACCAAAAATAAAAATAAGCTCCAATAAATGTTATATATTTAAGGATTTTGGCAGAAAGATTAAAAATTGTTGTTCCCTCATTACTGCATAAAGATCAGGTGGGATTTGTGGCTGGAATATCATCTACCTATAATATGCGTAGATTTAGTAATATAATAGATCTGGTCAACAGGTAAAGTACTCGTGTAATAATATTGATTCTTGATATGCTTGAGTTAATTGGAAGTTTATTCATCAGATGGTGAGCATTTTTGGATTTCAAGGTTGGATACATGCCCTAGTACAAGAATAATTGGCCCAGGAATTATATCACTGTGGTTTCATATTAATAATGGAACAAGACAAGCTTGTCCTTTATCACCATTAGTATATGTACTTTCTTTAGAACCCTTGATGCAGCATACTAGAAATAATATGACTATGAGAGGTATTCTGATCAGACAGTAAGAACTTTAATTAAACGTACATACTGATGATAATTTTTATCTATTTATTAACTATAACTGATGAAGAGACTTATTTAAAATAATTATTAAAAGAGGTTGTTTATTATGAGCAGGTTTTAAATTATAAACTTAGTTTAACTAAACCTAATATCATGGGGATAGATATCGAACATACAGGGAGTGCAGAATTATTAGGCAAGTTGTATTTTTGAGGATTCATTTTATTATTGAACAACAACCATGTTCTCAATGAACCCAAAAAACTCATTAATATCAAAGCTGAATATTTTTGGAAGTAGTTTTTAGTTTGTTTTTAGTTTTAGCTATTTTAGGGGGATATCTGTGTGTGCAGGTGACTATTACTGTGCATAATTATTAGGCAACTTAACAAAAAAACAAATATATACCCATTTCAATTATTTATTTTTACCAGTGAAACCAATATAACATCTCAACATTCACAAATATACATTTCTGACATTCAAAAACAAAACAAAAACAAATCAGTGACCAATATAGCCACCTTTCTTTGCAAGGACACTCAAAAGCCTGCCATCCATGGATTCTGTCAGTGTTTTGATCTGTTCACCATCAACATTGCGTGCAGCAGCAACCACAGCCTCCCAGACACTGTTCAGAGAGGTGTACTGTTTTCCCTCCTTGTACCACCACAGGTTCTCAATGGGGTTCAGATCAGGTGAACAAGGAGGCCATGTCATTAGATTTTCTTCTTTTATACCCTTTCTTGCCAGCCACGCTGTGGAGTACTTGGACGCGTGTGATGGAGCATTGTCCTGCATGAAAATCATGTTTTTCTTGAAGGATGCAGACTTCTTCCTGTACCACTGCTTGAAGAAGGTGTCTTCCAGGAACTGGCAGTAGGACTGGGAGTTGAGCTTGACTCCATCCTCAACCTGAAAAGGCCCCACAAGCTCATCTTTGATGATACCAGCCCAAACCAGTACTCCACCTCCACCTTGCTGGCGTCTGAGTCGGACTGGAGCTCTCTGCCCTTTACCAATCCAGCCACGGGCCCATCCATCTGGCCCATCAAGACTCACTCTCATTTCATCAGTCCATAAAACCTTAGAAAAATCAGTCTTGAGATATTTCTTGGCCCAGTCTTGACGTTTCAGCTTGTGTGTCTTGTTCAGTGGTGGTCGTCTTTCAGCCTTTCTTACCTTGGCCATGTCTCTGAGTATTGCACACCTTGTGCTTTTGGGCACTCCAGTGATGTTGCAGCTCTGAAATATGGCCAAACTGGTGGCAAGTGGCATCGTGGCAGCTGCACGCTTGACTTTTCTCAGTTCATGGGCAGTTATTTTGCGCCTTGGTTTTTCCACACGCTTCTTGCGACCCTGTTGACTATTTTGAATGAAACGCTTGATTGTTCGATGATCACGCTTCAGAAGCTTTGCAATTTTAAGAGTGCTGCATCCCTCTGCAAGATATCTCACTATTTTTGACTTTTCTGAGCCTGTCAAGTCCTTCTTTTGACCCATTTTTCCAAAGGAAAGGAAGTTGCCTAATAATTATGCACACCTGATATAGGGTGTTGATGTCATTAGACCACACCCCTTCTCATTACAGAGATGCACATCACCTAATATGCTTAATTGGTAGTAGGCTTTCGAGCCTATACAGCTTGGAGTAAGACAACATGCATAAAGAGGATGATGTGGTCAAAATACTCATTTGCCTAATAATTCTGCACTCCCTGTATGTATAAGTCATTTTTTAAAAATTTTTTTATTCTCTACATTCACAAGTATTAAATGTGTCGGAGTCCATCTGAAGCAGGTATCTCCAAGCTTTTATCTTGAGCAGCAAATTGAAATGAGTGTTGTGCCAAAATGCCCAGGCATCACTGTCTTGAGGTGCTCAAGGGGCGCCGTGTTTTTTAAATTAAAAAAAACATTTAACTATTCATTTGTCGGAGAATTTGGGAGGGATGTATATGTGAAGTGTGGGGGGAGATGTATATGTGAAGGGGGGAGGGATGTATATGTGAAGGGGGGGTATATATGTGTGAAGTGTGGGGGGGAGGTGTATATGTGAAGGTTGTATATATGTGAAGTGTGGGGAGGAGGTGTATATGTGAAGGGGGTATATATGTGTGAAGTGTGGGGGGGAGGTGTATATGTGAAGGGGGGTATATATGTGAAGTGTGGGGGGGAAGTGTATATGTGAAGGGGGTATATATGTGTGAAGTGTGGGGGGGAGGTGTATATGTGATGGGGGGTATATATGTGTGGGGGGGTGTATATGTGAAGGGGGGGTATATATGTGTGTGTGTATATGTGAAGTGGGTTGGTGTGTGTGGGGTGTATATGTGAAGTGGGTTGGTGTGTGTGGGGTGTATATGTGATGTGGGTTGGTGTGTGTGTGTGGGGTGTATATGTGACGTGGGTTGGTGTGTGGGGGTGTATATGTGACGTGGGTTGGTGTGTGTGGGGTGTATATGTGACATGGGTTGGTGTGTGTGGGGTGTATATGTGACGTGGGTTGGTGTGTGTGGGGTGTATATGTGACGTGGGTTGGTGTGTGTGGGGTGTATATGTGACGTGGGTTGGTGTGTGTGGGGTGTATATGTGACATGGGTTGGTGTGTGTGGTGTGTATATGTGACATGGGTTGGTGTGTGTGGGGTGTATATGTGACGTGGGTTGGTGTGTGTGTGGTGTATATGTGAAGTGGGTTGGTGTGTGTGTGGGGTGTATATGTGATGTGGGTTGGTGTGTGTGGGGTGTATATGTGACATGGGTTGGTGTGTGTGGGGTGTATATGTGACATGGGTTGGTGTGTGTGGGATGTATATGTGACATGGGTTGGTGTGTGTGGGGTGTATATGTGATGTGGGTTGGCGTGTGTGTGGTGTATATGTGAAGTGGGTTGGTGTGTGTGTGTGGTGTAAATGTGACATGGGTTGGTGTGTGTGGGGTGTATATGTGACGTGGGTTGGTGTGTGTGGGGTGTATATGTGACGTGGGTTGGTGTGTGTGGGGTGTATATGTGACATGGGTTGGTGTGTGTGGTGTGTATATGTGACATGGGTTGGTGTGTGTGGGGTGTATATGTGACGTGGGTTGGTGTGTGTGTGGTGTATATGTGAAGTGGGTTGGTGTGTGTGTGGGGTGTATATGTGATGTGGGTTGGTGTGTGTGGGGTGTATATGTGACATGGGTTGGTGTGTGTGGGGTGTATATGTGACATGGGTTGGTGTGTGTGGGATGTATATGTGACATGGGTTGGTGTGTGTGGGGTGTATATGTGATGTGGGTTGGCGTGTGTGTGGTGTATATGTGAAGTGGGTTGGTGTGTGTGTGTGGTGTAAATGTGACATGGGTTGGTGTGTGTGGGGTGTATATGTGACGTGGGTTGGTGTGTGTGGGGTGTATATGTGACGTGGGTTGGTGTGTGTGGGGTGTATATGTGACTTGGGTTGGTGTGTGTGTGTGTGTTTATGAATTGCGTGTATGTTTGTGTGATTGTCTGGCTCCTAAAAAATTTTGCTGGCTCCCAGAATCAAATTAAATTTGTCAAGCCCTGCAGTAGGATCTCTTGACAGTGCAATACATTGATGACATCACTAGAGAGACTGGAAATTCCATTCATTTGAATTAAATTATTCTCATTGGTTCCTGCAGCAACAATTGACTTTTACTCAGCTAGTGTGGGCAGTCCTGGTTTCTTGCAAACAGCTGCAATTTCACATTTTCATCTAGCTGTAAGTATTTAAAATTCTAAGCAAATCAAATTTGGGCACCAGACAATCCCTTTTAACTACATGATGCCTACATCCAGATGAGCTCTGCCTCAGCTAAGATGCAGAGTTGAGAATAAACCCGCCTATATCTGCAAAGACAAGTGGCACCAACTAAAATCAGACTCCGTTAGTAGCACTTTACGTCCATGACTATAACGAAATATTTCCTAAAGTGCCACTGCTAACCATTTAAACTGGGAACAGTGATTGTTGATCTTGGAAAAGCCATATAACACCTTCATTCAAATGTGCCAGTTTTCCTTTCCTCTTCAGTAGTACAAGTTTATGTGGGTGGCTGTTTATTAAGAATACATTACCCTTTTAATACCATGCCAGAATGTGACACTTCTGCCAAGAGCATGTGTGGAATGTTATTTATTTGGTACATGTCTGCGGTTTTCTTTGTAGTCCTGTATATGCCACTATCAAAAGTAAATTACCGAGACTGACTAAAGTTACACACACCTATACGGTTACCTTTCACATCAGACGCCCAGTAACCAAACAAAGGTTTCAGTAAGTCTAGGAATTCACCAGAGTTTTTCCTTATTGTGTCAGTGTTATCTCTCTGAATGTTTTCTTGTCAATCAAACATATGTTCTCATTCAGCTGAATAAAATGTGTATTTTATTTCACTTTCCTACAAAGACACACGTTCCATTCAGTTCCAAATGATTGTATTTTCCTATTAAATTATTAAAATAATAATTAAATAATGGCTTATGGATCAACTATGTGTACGCATGGTTTGCGATTTAAAAAACCCACTTATTCAAACATTTTACTGATGTGCTATTTCAGTCTTTATGTTGCATATCGGTTTTAATGCTCACCACCATTTGCTGTTTAGTGAATTAATCTTCTGCCAATGTTTGCTAAAATGAGTTTAATTAAAGTTCATTATGTTGTAACCCAGGTTCTTAATGTTCATTGTTCACACTGCCCAGGGCTAATCACATATAACCATTCCTGCCCTCCTCATGGCTGTAATATATTATTACTTGCTGTCCTTGGTGTACTGTGAACTGTATCTGTAAAGAGCTCTGGTTAGGAGTAGCCGTATTAGTCCAGTGATGAATACATCTTTAAAGAGCTGGAAACACTGCATTTACAGATGAGCAATCCCTTTTGAGAACCAGTCTCTGCTTCTGCAAACACTCTCTCTGCCTGCCTGCCTGAATAGTGCCACTGCAAAGCTACCACCATTTTGCGCAAGTATAGAGGAAGTTTAGTTATTTAACCACTCCAAAATCTTACCCTTTAATTTAATTATTTCAACTGCAACTCGAAAATTCTCAATATAACATAACCATTGAGGGCAGAGGATAAAAAGCCCACTCACCTCCATTCCTTCATCTTACAATGTGGAGATTTTGCTATTAAAGGGGTATACAACTTTTTTTTTTTCCACTTGTGCTTCTGGCCCTAGTATGAGTATAAACTGCCAAGCACTTTTAATGATACATGCCAGCTTATTCTCTAACCAACAGCTGTCATGCTTTCTTGAGAATCAGGCAGGCTTATCTGGTTGGCAACTGTGTCTCTAATATCGCAGAGACTTGATCCATGAGAGAGACCATCACAACCAGACAGACCTAGATCAGAGGGCAGACTAGATGGGCCAAATGGTTCTTCTCTGCCAACACATTCTATGTTTCTAAGTTAAGATTCTGTGAGAATCGTTTGCATTTTATTAATCCATGCCCCCTATTTATAATTAAAAAATATCTTGCAGAAGCAACCTTGCAAACATAGTTTGTATGTTTTTTATTTTTTTTATTTAGGGTGTTGCCACTAGCGAGTATTCATAACAACAAATCAAACAAAATAACATGGCAGTTGATGGTAGGACATGAGAACATTTCCATTTACTACTTGTGCAGACAATTGACCGATTTGTTGGCACAGTGTGTTGGCTGAGATCTCATTTGCCAAACCATGAGGATTGTTCATGTGAAGATTTTTTTTACATGAGATGAAAAGTTCTAAGTTTCTCCATATTTTTGTGATTCACCCACTTGTCTTGGAGTGGAACCATCTTGGTGTTGTTGATGAAGTAACACTTATAAACCCTATGCCTAGTCACATGGAAAAAATGTTACATGTTACTGTATTTTTCTTCTTCTCTTTGGTGTTCTATACTGTGTCTTAATATAAAAAGTTTTGTTTTAAGAAAACAAATCCCATAACCAAAAAAAAAAGGCTTAATAAGATACATAAGTAAAATATTCTCTGTTTCTGTAAACAAATAACAGAGCGGTAAGCTAGACATAGCACACATGCACTTGAATTCAGTAGGTTAAGTCCACTGAAATATGAGTTCACATTTACAATCTATAATGCATTTGACCCTGGTCTTCAGGTCCCACTTAGTTTCCAAAACACAGGACATGTTACACAGTAACATAGACAAAACAGTCTGACACTCCCTGTGTCCTCCTCACTGTATGATATAACTGATAACGTGTTTCTTTTGGTCTCACTAAGAACAATAAAATTGCTTTTTAGCACTGCTATGGTAATATAATGTAAATTCTCTTTTTATGGTTTTTAAGTAAAACTTTGTTAAAGTTACAATTTCTGTATCAATTAGGTAGCTACAGAATCATTTTTAAAAGTATTTTTGTTATAAACAATTTTTCTGTTCTGATGTGTAATTTGCTGTAACTAATAGGCTTTAGCATGGTTTGTGAATCTTGAATGCTAATATTTTTAACATATTGTGAACCACATAGGTTTTTGAAATTGCTCCAAACTAATAGAATCTATTATTCTTTTAAAAGATGTCAGTGGGGTAACAGGCCTGTCAGGACCTGGCATTCATCTGTTAATAATAACAGGACGGTAAAGCTATTAAACTGTACATGATAATTGAGAAGTTCATGCTGCAACAGGATTATGGTGCAATGTGTAATGTGTGCTTTGTTCTTGTCCCCCAGCCCACACATTATCTACATGTCTCAAAGTGTGCTGTCTGGAAGAAGCCATCTCTGCATGACACGTGTTTGCCATGAAATTGCACATGCTTGGTTCGGTTTGGCGATTGGTGCACGTGACTGGACTGAAGAATGGTTAAGTGAAGGATTCGCTACTCACTTGGAAGATGTATTTTTTACAAAGGTTAAAAAGGTAATTTCTTGCAGAATAGATCCGATGCCAACTTATGCACCTAGTTCAGAATTTCATGTTACATAAAAAATCATTCTTAGAGATATTGTATGTTTTCTACTCCTATTTTCCTTTTGGCCTTCCAGATTTTTAATTTGGTATTATATATTTCTGACATGACCTATTTCATAACTTGATACTGTAAATAAACAGTAACACTTATCATGTTAAAGCTCAAACATTATTTAAAAGTCCATTTACGACATATACGTACACTAAACAGTGACTTTAGGGTCTACTCAGGTAACTTTGATCTGGCCCAAAATGGGAGCTGATCGGGGCTTGTAGCTGACCTGTGGAATTTTATGCAATTGTGCTACTCAATATGGCTGCACCGGAATCAGCAATGTCTGCCTATTTCAGGCAGGTCTTTACGTTTATTTGATGTGGGGAAATCCTACCGAATTTCTGCATTTCAATTCCAATTGAATTTAAAAGTGTAGAAGATGAAACATTAATAGCCAAAGTCCTCCCATTGACTTCTGCTATAGCCGAAGTCCTCCTGAAATATCCCTGAAATAAGCCGAAGTGTTCCCCATAAAAGTCTTGGTTTTGGTTAGCCTAAACTGAAACGTCTGAACGAAAATCTGCCAATAATTTTTCTTCTGATCGGGGACCACGTCGGTGGTTTCTGAGTAGCCCAATTTAAGGGCCATTCGGAAGTGGTCCAAAACTCGGAGCTTTGATTTTCAAAACGCAAATCGGAGCTCCGAGTTTTGGACCACTTCCAACTGAGTAGACACTTAAGTCTCAGTACCTTTCTTTCATTTCTCTATATGATTGAAATGTAAGCTTAACATGTGGCATGTAATGTTCTTTTTTAATTTTTTTAATCTAAGTATTGAATATGTATTTGAATAAGTTGGAAACTTTAGTTACCATAAAGCGTAATAATGGCCCTGCCACTCATTAGCAAAAGCAGGGAAAATCATGTTTTTCATTAGCCTTCACAGTTATTTTTTCTGTCAGAATTATAATAGAGTTTGGTTTGTATTTATCAGGGTGAAACAAAGGACATTTCATAATACTTTCAACATTCTTACAAAATATATTTTATTCTTTAGGACACATGGAGCCATTTTCTCCTGACTTTTCTAAGTTGTACTTGAAGTGAATTTGTCACAACAGTTTATATCACATTTAATACTAATTAAGTTCTAAAAGTGGAGTAATCAGCAGAGATGTCCCACTGGTTTTCATGATCACTGCTCCGCTTAAAGAGATTTTCCAAGACTTATGTAGTCGTTATACATAAATAAAAATTTACAAATCTTGAACTTGTGTAATATGTGACAACATCAATCTTCTATCTGTTCATGCACAACAAAAGGCAAAGCTGACAAGATTCCGTTTTGTGGTATATGAAGAATACATACCACAGGTTGAATTTCCAGTGGTCCATTGATCCCTTACATTAGATCACAGTCAAAAAGTGTATATAGCCAACATAATCCTAGCCGTTAGAGCTCAATCATCTAGATTGTAAGCTTACGAGCAGGGTTCTCTACCTCATGTACCAGTCTGTACTAGTTTGTCTAACTTAGTATGTAGTTCCCTTCTATGCTCTGTACCAAGCGCTACGAGAATTGGTGGCGCTGTACAAATAAATGGTAATGTAATGTAATCATGCTGCTCATCCTGGAACCTGTGTAGTTATGCGAGATAACATTTTCTTAATTTTATTATTTATTTTAACCAATTTAACTTTGTTCATAAATATGCAGAGAGGTATGATATGAAAAGAAACATGGCTTAGTTCATCTCAATAACCTGAATGCTTCTTTAAATGAGCACTTTAGCACATATCACCTATTAC
The DNA here is from genome assembly GCA_036172795.1 of Pelodytes ibericus. Taxonomy (NCBI): domain Eukaryota; kingdom Metazoa; phylum Chordata; class Amphibia; order Anura; family Pelodytidae; genus Pelodytes; species Pelodytes ibericus. The sequence goes on from CM069860.1 coordinate 94,140,707, forward strand.
ACATGTTTTTATCTTGGTTTTAACCAATACCAATGAAAGTTATGTTTTCTATTTTTTTTTTTTAAACTTTTATCGAAAATAGAAAAGACATACCGTATTTTTCGCATCATAAGACGCACTTTTTTCTTCCTCAAAAGTGAGGGGAAATGTCTGTGCGTCTTATGGAGCGAATGTATGTGCATACTTACCTCCATGCTGCTCTCCGTTGTTTTCTCTCCGTTGTTTCCTCCGTGCAGTCTAACCTCCTGCACGGATGAAGGAAGCTCGTTGCGCGACTTCAATAAAGTTAAGAAGAAGAAAAAAAGCGACCGGAGCTTCCTTCCTCCGTGCAGGAGGTTAGACTGCACGGAGGAAACAACGGAGAGAACACAACGGAGAGCAGCATGGAGGTAAGTGCTAGGGAAGGGGGGAGGAGGGTGGCACAAACGAGCAAATCCTGGCATAATAAGGGGCAAAATCCTGGCATTGTGAGGGGGAAAATCCTGGCATAGTGAGGGGCAAAAGCCTGGCATTGTGTGGGGGGAAATCTTGGCATAGTGAGGGGCAAAAGACTGGCATAGTGAGGGGCAAAAGCCTGGCATAATGAGTGGCTAAAGCCTGGCATAGTGAGGGGCAAAATCCTGGCACAGTGAGGGGCAAAATCCTGGCATAGTGAGGGGCAAAAGCCTGGCATAGTGAGTGGCTAAAGCCTAACATAGTGAGGGGCAAAATCCTGGCATATTGAATGGAAAAATCCTGGCATACTGAATGGCTAAATCCTGGCATATTGAGGTTTTTTTTCTTGTTTTCCTCCTCTAAAAACCGGGTGCGTCTTATGGTCAGGTGCGTCTTATGAGGCGAAAAATACGGTACATGTATATTAAGTATTACATAATAGCATTGTAAGAAAAAGATAAAAACAACAAGCATTATCTATATTTCTGCAGTATATCTGCTGGACTTTATGCTAAATCATACCTCATTGATTCGTTTGGAGCTGGGCCAGGAACCTCGGTTATGTTTTCTATTGAGGTGGGAGTCTCACCTACATGTAACATTATACAATGCAGAATGGTTTTATGCTAGTGAAAGACTATAATCTGCATGTGAATGTCTTGGGCCTTGTAACATGAAAAGCTATATAGAACAAGTCATGGTGTAAGAGGAAAAACAGAAGGTGAATAGACAAAGTGGTTTCTGGCATACGGTGTACATCAAATTTAACAGGTGCAGGTAAAAACATAGCATTTACGTTTGTTAGTTAACATTCTGTAATTTTTTACGATGATCATTTATCTGTAAACAGTTGTCAATAGAAGCAAAAGATCAACAGGAATTGAAAGCTTTGCTACGATTGCATCGGCTGGTGGATGAAGTGAAGAATTCACAGGGAGAACTGCAAATATTAAGGTATGATGATGTCAAACCTGGTCATTGTCATCGGCGTCTAATGAAATCATTTCAATATCCTGATCCAACTCCCTCTACTGTACCATTAAGCTACAGTACATTTCAGGATACTATGTTTAGTTTCTGAGGGGAAAAAACAGTCAACAACTTCTGAGAATCTATAGAAACTTTGTGGAGTGTATGAGAATAACATCAAAAAGTCCTTGGTTGCATCTCTTTCTATGACATTAGCACCAGGGCTGCTTTAACCTATGGGAAAAGTGGGCACTTGCCCACCCGCTGCCCCAATAACCAGGAGACAGTCATGCAGGCAGCCGCTGGCAGTCCGCATCCACCGGATGGGGCTGCCGAAAGAAAAAAAAAAAAATCATTGCGACCCGAAATGACAGGAGGGAAGACTGCACGGAGGAGACGACCGGGGACACAGAGCAGCCAGGAGGGGAGTGCTGGGGAAGGGGGAGGAGGATGGCATAATATTTCGGCAAATTGGATGTGGCTTATTAATGGGCAAATTAATACTGCCATATCATTGGGCAAATTAGCTGTGGCTTATTAATGGGCAAAATAATACTGGTGTAAGATTAGGCAAATCGGATGTGGCTTATTAATGGGCAAAATAATATTGGCATAATATTGGGCAAATTGGATGTGGCTTATTAATGGCAAAATAATACTGGCATACTATTGGGCAAATTGGCTGTGTTATATTAATGGCAAAATAATACTGGCATGTTATTGCGCAAATTGGCTGTGGCTTATTAATGGCAAAATAATACTGGCATACTATTGGGCAAATTGGCTGTGGCTTATTAATGGCAAAATAATACTGGCATACTATTGGGCAAATTTGGCTGTGGCTTATTGATGGCAAAAAAAATACTGGCATAATATTGGGGAAATTAGCTGTGGCTTATTAATGGCAAAATATTGTCTTATTATTGGGCAGATTTGCTATGCCTTTTTAATGGTAAAATAATACTGGCATATTATTAGGCAAATTGGCTGTGGCTTATTAATGTCAAAATAATACTGGCCTATTATTAGGCAAATTGGCTGTGGCTTATTAATGGCACAATAATACTGGCATATTAATGGCAAAATGGCTGTAGCATTTTAATGGGCAAATTGGCTGTGGCATATTAATTGCTCCACCCTCTGAACCTGATTTTCAGTTTCTAACTGTACAGCTGTACACTCAAAACTGGTCATGCTTAGAAATTACCCAAGTGAAAAAAATTATGGAGAAAGCACTGGGCATGCAGCACTTACAACCTGGTCAGATTTCTATTGAAAATATGGATACCATGTAAACATTGCGACTCCCCTAGTGATTATGTTCTTGTTGATAAGCTTGCTATGTCTGAACAAAAAATGACACTGGTCAACAATTTTTTTTTTCTGGCCTGGACTTTTCCAGCTGTTTTAGACTAATTTCAGGGTGCTGATCTCAGATTTGCTCTATCACATCTCATTTGTATGCTATCGGCAAACCCCATTTTCACTGATTTTACCCAAAATTAACTCTTTGTCACTTATGATTGCAAGCAGTGACTGCTTTAGTGATAAAATATGGTGTTGTATTTGTAGGATAGTGTGTTTGTAATATGATTTTATGTTTAGCTCTTCGTATATGAGCATAAATTTGCTGTTTTTATTGAAAATGCAATTTTTGATATTTAAAAAACCTGATGTGATAGACAAAAACTGATGCCAGATTTAGAATCAGCACCCCAAAATTACCTTAAAAACGTTGGAAAACCTCATGCCAGAAAAATCGTGTTGACCAGTGTTATAATCTAACATATCTTCTCTGTGATATATATTAACTCAAGGTTTGATAAACTTAATTTCATTTTAGGAGCCAGCAAAAATGTTTAGGAGCCAGACAATGGTACATCAATCTCGCAAACATACACACAAATCATATACACAGAAAAAGTCACATACACACACACCTCACATACACACACACACATACACACCTCACATATACAGACACACACACCTCACATATACAAACCCAGCTCACTGACACACACCTCACTTACACACACCTCACATACACAGACACACACACACCTCACATACAATGACAGACACACCTCAAATACATACACACACACATCTCAAAGACACACACACTTCACATACACACACACACCTCAGACACATAGACATGAATCTCTTATACACACACCTCTCACATACACACACACACACACACACCTCTCACACACACACACACACACACCTCACACACACATACACACCCCACAAATACAGACACACACCTCGCATATACAAACCCAGCTCACTGACACACACCTCACTTACACACACACACACACACACCTCACATACAATGACAGACACACCTCAAATACATACACACACACACGTCTCACAGACACACACACTTCACATACACACACACACACCTCAGACACATAGACATGAATCTCTTATACACAGACATACACCTCAGACACACACACCTCTCACATACACAGACACACACCTCACATACACACACAAACAAGTTAGCTTTTTTTTTTTTTTTTTAAACAAAACAATATGTTTCTTAATGTGTCCCCCCTCCCTGCTGCTTTACCTCAGTGCAGGGAAGGGGGACATTCGTGCTGCCGCTGTGTCTGTGCCTCTAAAGGCACAGTCCATCTTGATTCGTGCTCCTGCTGAGTGCCGGAATGTCATGTGATTGCAAGGAGAGCGTGTTGCGCGAGGGTGCGGATGTTACAGTCTGTGCAATCCGCACAGACTTCCCCCCTTGTGCTGCGCTGCAAAACAAAAAAAAACCTGAATGGCAGCACGAATGGGCACCAGGTCTGAATTACTGGTCGCCATGGCGACTTCGCGCCCTGGGTTTGTCAAGCCCTGCATTAAATCCCATGATTGTTTTTAGTGTTTGTAATGTTCCTATGTTGTGAAATTAAAACGTAATGTAACTTTTTGATAATTTTCTAATAATAAAAATATGTATATAATGGGATTTAATTCTAAAGCAATAGTTAATGTGGCTTTCCCTATTTAAAATACCTTTTATGCTAAAAACTGTTTTCATAATACATTAAAATACAAAAATTAGCTTTTCAAAATAGTTTGTCTACTTTATATCAATAATATATACCAGTGTATTTATTTGTGTAGATCTTCGAGAAAAAAAGAATGATTCTTTTGCATTACTCCAAGTGCTTCTGTTAAGTGAAAAAAGGCTGCTTTAGAGGCTTATTTCCCGAAAAAAGTCCTTCATTTGAAATCTTAATAGTTGTTTCATTTTGTAACCGCAGACAGAGAGGAAAATGAGTGCAAAACTGGCTGCCTGAAGGAAATCAATGAGAAGTAAAGAACAAGGACCAAAGCTTTCTTAGTAAAAGCAGATGCAATCTATATATCTTTGTTTTGTTGGCAAATGCAGGTGAAAGAATTTCCAGAGGCCCAGAAACACTGGACCTACCTCTGAAGCCCCCACCCTAATGCTATAAGGGCCTAAATTTAGGGTGTGTAGGAAGGAAAGCGAAGGCACCTCCCAAACATAGAGATTAGTTCTGGAATGCCGCCTATTTCTTTGTTCTGTTCAGTAACCACTACCATACCCTGTCACAGACACAGAGGCCAGGAAAATATGCCTGCCGGCCAGTTTCCCCTCTCAGGTTACTGACTGTACCACTCTGAGGATTAGAAAGAAGAAAATACATATTGTTCTGCAAACCACACCCTGCTCTCTGAGACTTTGTATTCTTCCATCTGACAGCCTGTGTTAATGGACATCAAAAGCAGACCCACAGCCCAGTGAAAAAAAACTGTGGCAAACTAAAAGGCACTGTCACGTCCTTCTAGAAATATACTGCGATGAATTGGCGCTCCAGATATAAATGGTGTGTGTTAGCGTGTGTGCAGTCAGTTGATAATTATAGGCACAATAGAGGAAGTCTTATCACCTGCAGCCATACAACAGTGACTAACGCTGCTGATTGCCTTTTTTGTGAAGAATAGAATAAATCTAGCGGAGGGACATGGGTCTTACAACTATAAGATTTATCTAGAGATTCTTTTAAATGCTTGGCTGGTGGTAACTACTTTTTACTGACCTCTTTAGAGAATGCTCATCTCCTTGTGTAGCCTGTTTTTTTTTTTTATTATTGTTCTGTCATTATAGCTAGTAATTATTAGGAAAAGTTATAGGGGGATTTCTTTCAGACAATCCTGGGAGTGGTTGACGACAGGAAGTCTGCCAATAATAAATTCTTTAGGGCCCTGGGCTCAAGTCACAAGAGACTTGTATGTTTACAGCTTTGGATTCCCATTCAGGTGGATAACATGAAGAAGATCGAAAAAGCTCATGTAGGTGGTAGAAATAATATCAATTTGTGACAGCCAGCTCAGAAGTTTTACAAGGAATGGATTTGCTTTGAGCATGTGCTCAATATTACAATTTCCTTGCTTTGTAGGGGAAATTCTGTGATTTTTCCTAATATATATGTAGAAAGGTTCAGGATTTTATTAAAGAGGTGAGTAATGTGCCTATTGTTACTTTACTGTCCCAATAGCAGCACGCCATTTTAAAGAAAACTTTAACTTAGAACAAAGTATAAAACACTTTCTATACATATAGAACCTTTTCTTACCAATCACAACCCGAGTGTTCACTATAAGTAATCTGAGCATTCTATCCTCTATCCGAACCATCCAAGGTAAAAAAACAAACATTTAATCCAACTGGAAAAGGATTAGGCCAAATATTTGTTTCTTGAGATTTCTCTTTTTCATTTTCTCACATGCTCCTTCTCTGAGATATTTCTTCATGTGATATTTTATATGGAAATACATAAGAATAATTTTAATTAGGGTGGGTTATCATCTGGGTGGGATAATACTTGACTCTGTGTATTTAATAAATTCCTAAAGCATACTTAGTCAAAGTTTTAGTTCTTTTATTAATTAACATCTAAGGTTCTTTTAAAAGATATCAGGCATAGTAAGGTTGTCAACTTTAATGATAATTGTCTCAAATTTAAATTGGTATTATATAGCCATGACTCATGATGATTTCATTTACATCGCATGTAAAATCATATTTAGGTGATGGAGGTCTGGATAGCCCGATACCTTTCATTAATTAAATATAATGAGAATCTTCTCCATAGAACTACCATCAATGGGGTCTAATGGCCTGAGTTACTTTATCTCATGTCATTGAATTCCATAGACTCCAATAGAAGAATCTAAATGATAAGTGATGTTTTACGCCTTTGAATCGGGCCCAATGAGTTTATGCTTCACTGAAATTGCTGATCTATACATATTAACCATTCTGTAAGCTTTTCCCTGATCAAAAAAAAAAAATTATTACATATACAATAGCTGCTGGTATAGGGTCCAGATCCATTCCAAGCACCAGTTAGCCCATATTGACTAGGCTATTCTGTAAACCTTCCTGGTATCTGATGCCCAAGAGTTGGTGATGAGCGTATTAGCTAATTCTGAAAGTCCTTCGATAAATTCTTCACTACTGAGATTAACCAATCTTGTAAAAAAGCATCTAGAGCTATTGCTTCTAGGTCTGGACTCCAACTGAAAAATCTTTATAATTGTTGGTTTATTCTTGAAGCCAAATCATCTCTCTCCAATGATCCCCATAACTTCAGAATTTGAATATTTTCCTGACAGCCTATCATCTAATCACTGTAATCCACTAGAAATCTCGAATTCCATTACGCTACTGCATTGAATAGGCCTGAAAGATACTCTGCTTTGATAGTGATTCCTCTGTTCAAACAAAAGTGCCAATGATCTTTTGTTAATTCTGCTAAAGTCTTCGATCTTGTCCCCCTTAATTGGTTTATGTATCTCACTGCTGATACATTGTCACTCTTCAATAGGACATAACAATGCATCTGGTCTTTGGTGAAGTTCTTTAGTGGAAATTATCCTGTTCGTAATTCCAAGCAATTGATTCAAAAGATCCATCTCTGATTCTATTATTACCCCTGGCTTTGACCAGAAAATGTCTGCCCCATTCCAAGCTTGGATGTGTTTTAACCACTAAAATATTTCTTCTTTTGCATCGTTTGAAATGGGAATTATGTCTATATAATTCAGACATCTCAGATGATGGGTCCTCAACTTCTGAACAGTTCTGCAATGTGATGGCCATTGCTTGAATGGATGCTGATAGCATCACTACTATTCTTGCCAGATTTCTTAACAAGATCACTTGTTTTGTAAAATTGTCTTTCTTTATATTCGTTAACTTTTATGTTGGTAATTTTAGGGAGCATTCTGTGGTATCTACTACAAATCATAGAAATTACATAATTCGTGGCGGAATCAGGATTGAATTATTTTAGTTTTTAATAAACGTTTTAATAAAGTGTTCACAATTCTACCCCATTTTCCTGGCTCCTGTATATTTCATATATTTTCATATTCAGGTTTTGTGGCTGCTTCCACTTCAGCCTCTAGTGGCCGCTGTGCTTGGCATTCTTCTCCTCTCTTGGTGTCTGCTGGCCTAGTTTTCTTGCAAACCAGCACATAAATACCTGCAGATTACTGGAAAAAAGGCCTTTACCTTGGTTCCTGATTTCCTGTTACTAATTTTTGCCTGCCTTGACCATTTGCCTGTTACTAACCCTGCCTGTTTGCTGCCAGCCTCGACCTTCTTTCCATCTGACTATGCCTTTTGCCTTGCCCTTCTGTTGTGTCACCTTTGGTTCTTTTGTTATTTTTGTATCCTAGTGTCCCGCAGTTTCAGTCACTATGGTTCCATCTTCAGTTTTGGTGCAAAAGTCTAGGGAGGATAAAACCTGAGGCTCAATCATAGGGTGGATTTCTTTCAGGTGAATAACTCTTTCTGTACCCTGATTCTGTTTAGTTCCCTATGCTACCATCCCAGTTCAGCACCCTGCCAGCAAACATCCTGTCTCAGCTACCAGTCCTGTCTCCATCTGGTCTCAGCTACCAGTCCTGTCTCCATCTGGTCTCAGCTACCAGTCCTGTCTCCATCTGGTCTCAGCTACCAGTCCTGTCTCCATCTGGTCTCAGCTACCAGTCCTGTCTCCATCTGGTCTCAGCTACCATCCTTGTCTCCTTGCGGTCTCCGCTACCAGTCCAGTCTCAGCTACCAATCTTGTCTTAGTCTGGTCTCGGCCACCTGTCTTGTCTCAGTCTGATCTCGGCCACCTGTCTTGTCTCAGTCTGATCTCGGCCACCTGTCTTGTCTCAGTCTGATCTCGGCCACCTGTCTTGTCTCAGTCCGGTCTCAGCTACCAGTCCTGTCTCAGTCAAGCTTCAACTTCCAGTCCAGTTCCAGTCCTGCCTTAACTATGCATTGTGGAGTACAAACAGACCCCACATCACTCCCCTCCAACTAGCCTGCTGGTCTGCTATCCCAGGTTGTGACAGTGTTTGTGTAAAATTGACCAAAGGCCAACCCCAAAATGACTGTTGTGTACTTCGGCTGGAAGTAGTCACACGTGACGACGAAACCAAGAGAATGGAGGATTGAGAACAACACATCATTACGATAAATGGCCAATAACTATCTCTACTTCATGCGGCTAGGTCACCAATGTTAACACAAAGACATAAAGTTAAAATAAAAAATGACTAGGATAAATATTCTATAATGTACCCAATCAAAAGATTTTTCATGGTAAAATATACTTACATGTTAATTTGCTGTAACACATATACTCTATATCCACTTTTATACAGCAACCAAACAGACATAATAATGTATAAACACCAAACAGCCATAACATTATGACCACCTGCCTAATATTGTGTAGGTCCCCTTTTGCTGCCAATACAGTCCCATCGCGGCATGGACTCCACTAGACCTCTGAAGGTGTTCTATGGTATCTGGCACCAAGACGTTAACAGCAGATCCTTTAAGTCCTGTAAGTTGTGAGGTGGGACCTCCATGGATCAGACTTGTTTGTCCTGCACATCCCACAGATATGCGATTGGATTAAGATCTGGTGAATTTGGAGGCCAAGTAAACATTTTGTACTTGTTGTGTTCCTCAAACCATTCATGAACCATTTTTGCTTTGTGACAGGGTGTATAATCCTGCTGAAAGAGGCCAATGCTATCCGAGAGTTTCCATGAAAGATTGTACAATGCTTAGGTAGGTGGTACATATCAAATTAACATCCATATGAACGGTAGGATCCAAGTTTCCCAATAGAACATTGCCAAAATCATCACACTGCCTCCACTGGCAGAATATACAAGCATTAACTGAACATGCATATATACACATAAGAATTAAAAGAATTAAACAATTATCCAGTGGAGCAAATCCTTCAATTCTATAATCAAAAAGTGATTTCTGGTTCCTGTAGGGAGGAATATCCAGTTCCTGGTATCTCATAGTGGAGACAATAACCTAGGCCGCCATTTTGGGTCATAGGTGACGACTTCCTGTTTTTGGCTAATATAGCGACGTGTCACTTCCTTATTTTATCCAGTTTGGGTGTCATAACACATTCAGCGCCATCTTGAATCCTCTGTTTTAAGTGTTCTCAATTGAAAGAAAGCCTCGAAAACATTGAACACATGTCTAAGTTTGTATGTTTATACATCACACTCTTAATCAACAATAAGGCATACTAAATGCATGAAACATTATTATACATGAAATCGGAGTATATATCGAAGTGTGCAAACTCTGCAGAAAATAGCTGCATGTTAATGTAAAAAAAATATATGACGAAATAAATATATAAATATCTTACAAGAGGTTATTACAAAATCTTTCATTTTTACACAATATTATATATACTCATCTCATGGGAGCAGCAAAGGAAGAGGGTAGAATTTTCTGGCTATTTATAGTGGACCTTTGGGGTGTAATTGGTCAGAAAAGATTCTATATGTATAGCAAGTTTGTTTTACTTTGCCAATATTGGGACAATAAAGGAAGAATGAGCCTCCGGTCTTGACATAAAATTAGACTATAACAAATACAAAAAAACCCACATAAAATATCCAGTATAGTCTGAAGAAAGTTACATGATAAAGTTGTGCTTGAAATGTACACTGAATTATAAAATCCACCGGATGATTCCACTTTTCCATGTATATATGATTGGGCATTTTCCCCCTATCTATAACTTGAGTGGTTATCTCATAACCATCAATTTGTATAACCATCCATCTTTCTCATTACACAACCATGTGTTTACTATTTCTCCAGATTACCCAAAAATGTGCACCTTTTATACCTTAATGCTTGTTTAGGAGAACAGAATGCTAAGCCATTATCAAGGACAATCAACAGTCCTTCCAGATGTAAATACATTGGGTTAGACCTCAATTACACTAATTATGTGCATTCGGCTATAAACGGAAACTAGACCCACAAAAAGGGGACTTATCTTGCAGAAAATAGTATACTTATTTCCTCAGTGGTATCTAAATTATTATTTTTCGTTTTAATTAGTAGGTCAGCATATTCCACAGAAATTCTGTAATACAGAGCATGTGGAAACAGGATATGCATGGTCTTATTAAAATGGTTAACACACGATGCAACCACAGAAAATGTAATTTTCCTACATGAGCTAATTTTAATGGTTTTGGATCAGGCTGGCACTCACTAGAAAGAGAATACTGTATGATGGTTATACCCCTGGTGCAATAAATACTGGGCACCAGGGTATGACAGGGGTTCCATGGCTGCCAGACAGATCAGCTATCGCTTATGCTGATAATGAAACAGGAACTTCAAGTAATATATATACAATTTTTACTCGACATACAAGCATATTTTGTCATGTATCCATCTGGTGGTAATTACATGAGAAATATCATAAAGAAACCTTAAAAGTTTATGTTAGTAACGTGTAGCTTGGTGTGTTACCCACATGTCCCTGGGATAAAAGTAAAAGCGTATGAAGTGGCTATCTGAACATCTCTATTTCAGATTCTAAGATGAAGCTTGAGAATAAGACAAGGGGACTTTTTCAGAGCATTTGCCCAGCCGACAGCAATGAGCATGCTGCAAATACAATGTAGTTAGCTATACAGTGTATAAAAAAAGCAAAAAACCTTATAGTTTTTCTTTAACAGGGATAATTTTTGGCCCCTTTTGGAGATTTACTTTTCTCTGTTTAGTAGTATTGACCTTTCAACTTCAAATTATACTTCAGGTGTATGGAATAGTTGGGAAATAGCAGCTGCTTTTAAAAAATCCAGTTGATGACCACTGAAGAGAGATGGGTAAATTATGTATATGACTGGTTAGACAGCGCTCTTGATGAGGAATCTGAACACGCTGTGGGGCTAAGTAGCCTATTGTATGATACAGCACTTGAGTTCTTTTCCTATATCTATAACGTCTATTGTTAGGGTTCATTGTTTTCGAGACAAGCTTTTTAATATGCAGATGTTATTTTATTATCTATATATTTTTTATTGTAGTTTGTGAATAATTTATCTATATTGTATTTCTATACTTTATATAAACTTTTATGGTGTGGAAAACGTATTTGTTCAGTCATATACATAGTTAACAGAAATGCCCTATAAACACAGAACAAATCACTTTTAAAATCTATTACCACTGCACAGGGCTGCCATCAGAAACTTCAGGGCCTTTTTTACTGAAAAAAATTCTGCCCCCCCCCCCCTTGATTGTTTATCAGTTAACCCCTTAGTGACAACACATTTTCACCTTGACTTTCCCTTGGTGACAATGGCTGTTTTGACATTTCTAGGGTGTTTGTGTTTAGCTGTAATTTTTTTCTTTCTCACATACAGTACCCACACAAATTATATGTTGTTTTTATCGTCATAAGAAGGGCTTTCATTAGATACCATTATGTGCATCATATCTTATAATTTACTACAAAAAAAAAATCATAAAATATGATGAAAAATGTAAAAAAAAACACTTTTTCTAACTTTGACCTAAAATATAATTTACACAAATAAAATCATTAAAAAAAGACCCCGTCTAAATAGTTTCTAAATGTTCTCCCGAGTTCAAAAATATGCATGTTTCCATATTTTTCGGTATTTTTTTGCGAGTTATGGGGCAAAAACCAAAAATAGTGTTTTTTGTTTTTTTCCTATATTGATCTTTTGACCCCAACCCGAACCCAAAATTTAACCCTAACACTAAATTTAACCCCAACTCTAATCCTTATTATATCCCTTAATATTTTTTAACTTTAATTTAATTTTAACCCTATCCCTTATGCTAAAAAATATTTAATTTTAACCCTATAGGCTAATAAAGCTAAATAACCAGTTTTTAATTAATTAAATATTTATTTTAAATATTTCCCATTGCAATGCTACTAAACTACCACTAGGGGCAGTCAAGTAGCATATTCAGAGCGACGGAAGTGAAGTTACTTTCACTTCCGAAGCTCAGACCGGCAGAGGACTTAGCCATATTGACGGAGCAGCATCCTCCGTCAATATGGCTCCCCACGATCGCTCCGTGGGGCGATCGTGGGGGTCCCGAAATAGAAATTTCAGTGCTGGCTATTGCCTCGATGTCGAGGCAATAGACCAGCACTGTTAAAGCGGTTTTCGCGATCGTTGATCGCGAAAACCGCTTCATTCAATGCAGGACGTGCCAGGCACGTCCTTTGTCGTTAAGGTAGTTCCTCCCAGGACGTGCCTGACACGTCCTTTGTCGGCAAGGGGTTAATAGCCACTGATAATTTGTCCATTAATAGCCCACTGATAATTTGCTCATTAATAGCCACTGATAATATATCCATTAATAGCCCACTGATAATTTGCTCATTAATAGCCCACTGATAATTTGTCTATTAATAGCCACTGATAATTTGTCCATTAATAGCCCACTGATAATTTGTCCATTAATAGCCACTGATATTTGTTCATTAATAGCCTACTCATTATTTGTCCGTTAATAGTCCACAATTCCCCCTTCCCCAGTACTTACCTGGATGCTGCTCGTCGGACATCTACTCCACATGGTTTCTTGCTGCATGCACGCTGGACCCGAGCTGACCCGCCCAGGATGGGTGTATCCCCCCCCAGCTCTGCTCCCCTGGGTGGGGGCAGAGCTACACCTCACACCCGTGAGCTCCGCCCCCTCCCCAGATTTTTTTTTAAAGCGCATGGTCCCGAGCTATTTTGCCATTGACACTTTTATAAAATTTGTAAATCCAAATGGCCATATAATCATTTTCTAAAATGATTGGAAAATTGCAGGAAAGCCTAATGAACTCCAAAGTCAAAAGGGGATGGAAAAACACAAATAAACAAATGACTGTCTTCCTACACAAGTAGAATTTGCATCTAGAAGAAACCTGTGCCACTTTTTACGCAACTTACCATTACATTGGCTTCATTCTCTAGACAGTGAGTTGAAAAGGAAATCAGCCAAGTTTGAGAGTTCCCAACACCAAAATTCACTTTTTTATTGTCCTGTATTTTGTTTTGTAAGAATTAACAGTCAGTTATCAATAAATGTTCTAAACTCCTTTCTTTGTATCATAATATTAAATAAACTATTACTATATACTTTAATTTTGTAGAAAATAACAATGTACGCAAACCAAGGTTCTATTATACCTGCTGTACATGTTCTGTAAAGATTGTGCATCTTTACACACAATGTATAGTAGAACAGGAATACAAAATAATGATGAATATGGGTAATAATATGGGAAATACAGGAGAATTTCAGATGCAGGTGTTAAGTAGCTTTGAAGATTATAATTTACTTTTTGTAGACTTTAAAAGATTGTTGCATTATGGACTAACAGAACACAGAAGAATGTTGACCAACTTAAAAGTTAACATGAGAATTTTGTATCATACCATGTGAACCATTTGGCTTTCAGAAGGTTTAGGGTACATGGTTTACTGTTTCTATGATTTGTTATGTCATGTAGACCTCATGGAGACAATACTGGAGAAGTGAGTGAATCTGGAGCATCCATTGTCCGACATGGCCTCAATGCAGAGAAGATGTTCATGCAAGTTCATTATTTAAAGGTAATTGACTCACTGTCTGCCTTGTTTTGTATCTGTAATATTGATGGTTGCCTTGACATGCTTCTCACTGCTGTTTTATAGGGTTATTTTCTACTTCAGTTCCTTGCAAATAAAATTGGACAAGACAATTACTTGACATTTCTGAGAAAATTTGTGAATACATTTCATGGGCAACTAATACTCTCAGAGGTAAGTTTCTTTTATTTGTAAATCCAGAGTGATCTAGCTTTAATAGAATATAATACATTTTTTAATTCACACAATTGCATTAGTGTTCAAGCTTTTTTTTATTTTGTAAATCTTTGTTTATTAGGAATCACTTTGAGTAATTATTGCAAAGAAACGTAGCAGTAATGACAACTTTTTACAGTAATTCAAAGTATTCAGGGAAGAATGGAGAAAGAAAAGAAATGTAGAGGCAGAGGCGTTGCTAGGTTTCCAAAAGATCTGGGGCTATAGCCCATAAGACTTTTTTAGTTTTTTATATGGAACCATACGGGCACTTACCAATATATGCTCATCGCTCTGAGCTTCATGCCCGTTTTGTAATTTAGGAACCTTCACAGGGCCGGTCCTTCAATGGGGCAGCTACCCCAGGCGGCACCCTGGCATGGACGGCACTTTGCTGCTCTATGCAGCAGTCTTTTTTTTTTCTTGTGTCCACGGGAGCTTGATTGAAGGAGGTCTCAGCCAATCAGGTGAGACTTCTCAACTCTCCTGATCGGCTGAGAGTTCCGAAGCCTCCCATGATTGGCTGAGACCTCTATCACACTGTGCTCAAAGCAAAGAGATGCCTGCAGCAGGTAAGTTAAAAACTGACAGTGTGTGAATGAGTGTGTGTATGTCAGTGTGAGTATGTGCATGTCAGTGTGAGTGTGTGCATGTCAGTGTGAGTGAGAGTGTATCTTTGTAACTGTCTGTGTGTGTGTGTTGTGTGTGTATGTAACTGGCTGTGTATGTGTTGTGTGTGTATGTATGTAACTGGATGTGTATGTGTTGTGTATGTATGTAACTGGCTGTGTATGTGTTGTGTGTGTATGCATGTAACTGGCTGTGTGTGTGTTGTTGTGAATATGTATGTAACTGGCTGTGCATGTGACATGTGGGACACATTAAGGAATTATTTTTTTATTTAAAAAAAAAACTTGCTGACTGGTGTGTGTGTGTAACTGGCTGTGTATGTGACTGACTGGATGTCTGTGAGGTGTGTGCATGTGAATGTCTCTGTGTATGTATGCTTTTCTGATGTGCCATAGTCTGGCTCCTACATTTTTTTGCTGGCTCCTAAAACTAAATAAAATTTGTCAAGCCCTGATATAAACATAAATCCTTCCTATGCTGTTTGGCAGTCCTGTAATAAAACATGTCACACATACACATAACACACATGTGTGACGTTATTTATTACAGGACTGCTAAACAGGATAGGAATGATTTATGATTTTATATATATATATATATATATATATATATATATATATATATATGTATATATATATATATAGCATAAATCATTATGCATATATAGCATAAATCAATTATTTACATCCACCTTTGTGTATTTAAGCTATATATTGTTGGTTTGAGATTCCTTATTACAGGACTGCCAAACAGCATAGGAAGGATTTATGTTATATATATATATATATATATATATATATACACACACACATATGTAACATAAATCATTCCTATGCTGTTTGGCAGGCCTGTAATAAGGAATCTCAAACTAACAAAATATAGCTTAAATATACAAAGGTGGATGTACATAAGTGACCCCCAACCCTCCCCTCTCTCCACCATATCAAGAGCTTACCTGAGTGGGAATAGACCTGCTCTGTATCTCCCACAAGGTGACAGTAAGGATATCTTCAGAGCTGCTTCACTGTCCCACGTGGAGCTTCCTTCACATCCCTGTGATGATGCTGTGTAAAAGCCCTGCACTGATAGGATGCTCAGTGATGTGTCAGCCAATCAGTGCAGGGCTTTTCACACACAGTAATGATGCTGTGTAAAAGCCCTGCACTGATTGGCTGACACATCACTCAGCCTCCTATCAGTGTAGGGCTTTCACACACTGTCTGTGTGATGTCAGGGGGCGGAGCTATAACGGAGCTGCAGAGACTCGGGGCTTTGCTCATTACATTCGGGGCTTCAGCCCCCTTAGCCCACCCCTAGCGACGCCTCTGTGTAGAGGTCAGAAGACTGAGGTGAGCAGAATTAAAGAAAAAGAAGTAGTAAAGTCAAAGCGAAGAGGAAAAATAGGGGATAAACCCCAGGTGGGAAAGATCACCAGAGTCCTAAGTGAATACAAAAAAACAGAGAGCAACCGGGTCATGGAGGTGACCCCTAATCCCTTACTGCCAAAGAAGGAGGCAGAGGGGAACCCCACGGGGACGAGGGGAGAGGCAAAAGAGCCAACAGCCCAATGGCAGTAATGCATTAACATAAGTCTGCAAATCCCCACTAAGGATTAAAAACAACTGATTGCCATGTCTTGGTCCTGTACAATACTATCACAGTCTCCACTTCGGTGTCAGTAGTAGTGAGTACATTATTAACGCTAAAGGTCAATCTTCTATTTAGTTGGCCAAGTTTGTGCATTGTGAGTGTATGCTCCTGGGATATATAAAGCTGCAGACAACATAGTCTTGATTGCAGTTTTGCTGTAGGGTAAGTCCATTGTACCCGTGCTTTTTGCCTTTGTGTGGGGTCATGGCCTCAGAAGAACAACATCTGTACGATTGCTAGTCTGCTTCAAAACTTACAGATTTGTTTAGAGAATAAAGATCTTTATAAAAAAGAGTCCCTATTGTTGGTACACAGAGTGTGTGGCAAAGCTGGGAAGGAGTCACAACCGTTCTGGTACAGGGTTAATTGGTAAGCCCAGACCGCTTAGAAATGACAGATTTTTAGGGTGTTGTAATATATAACTCTGGTTACCTTTTCTGGCCTGCAGCGCAAACAAAAAGTGCCATGTATATGTGAGCTACACTGCTCTGAGTGCTGAGGTGATTGGCTTAAGTGTCTGCGTGTCTGCAGAGTCGTCGTTTTCACTTTGCTTTGTTAAAAATATGGTATATTTATTTATAGAAATAGGCTTATTGGTCCTAGCCAGCCTCAATTCATCTAAATAAATAAATCCTTCTGCCAATCCACACTCTGTTAAACCCTTATCTCCAAGTTATACCTGCTGATCCAGAGATGTTCATTGAACTTACTGTACAAAAGACTTTCCTTTTCCCCAAGGGAGGCACCATTCATTTTCCTGTAAGGTTTCAATTTGCAGGTTCTACACTTGTTTCTGGCTAAATGTAACCCCAGACTAGTTTGGGAATTGGAAATACTTACATGGATTCCTAGTCTGCTTCAAGCTGAAATAGGTTGGAGAATGACCTCAAAATGCGTTCTCAAAACTCCACACTCCAAGTCAAGAGTCTAAACCTTTGTGTAACAACAAAATAGGGCAAAATGACCTCCTTAGAGGGGTGTAGCCAGCAGGACAAGATGGCGGACGTGCTTTGATATCGCTCCACAACGCATGCAGCATTCTACTAAGCCATGAAAAACAGCTGCTATGGGCAAGCAAAATAAACTGGCTGATACTCCGAAGCAGCAGGAAGCGAAACAACCCACTCCGCATGAATTTTTCTCCCGCACACCAAGTCCTGACGGGGCTACAAGCACATCTAAAATGGCAGACATCATCGATAAGGCGATCCAGCCATTACGTCTGGACATTGCACAGCTACACTATGACCTTAAATCAATGGGCGAAAGAGTCCAGCTACTGGAGGTACATGCCCCACAAACGCAAGTGGTAGTGGATAAAATCAACCAACATATACAACTTCAAGAATACCAAATTTACACCCTCCAGCAACAAGTTGGGGAACATAGTGGACTTGAGACCTACCATACAGAAGCTATTGGACTCCATTTTCCAAAAGACCCCAACCGATTCTGTCGAAATTGAAAGAATTTACCAGGCTCGCAATGCAAAAGGTCCTCCAAACTCGCTGACTCGAGATGTAGTCTGTACATGCATTACCCGGCCAACCACAATGCTCTCCTAACCACACATCGAGATACCCCCATAGAGTTCAGTGGGGTAGAGAATGTTCTCTATAAACAAATTTACAGACACGAAGGGCTCTCCGACCGTTTACAGCAGCCTTGATGGAATCCAGTATTGCCATATTGCTCCTCGTTTGCCTTAAACGCACATAAAAATAAAAGGGTGCACACTTTAGGCCATCCTAAGGATTTACCTTCATTCCTAAGTGGTTTGGTGCTACCAAACATCCCTACGCCGGACTGGCATCAATCTGAATCATACCCGGGCTCTTATGCTATGTCTTACTTGGCTATCCTGGCCCTGACGTCACCCACCTGTCCACTATTCGGGCAGAGTCTTTGGGTAGGTCACAATTTTTTGACCAATGGCCCCTTATTTTTTGGCAGCACTCTTCTAATGCTGGTGGTCTGTCCCACCAGGGTTTTTACCCATTATACTTTATTCTCTCTTTCCTGTCACTGAGCCCCTTTTCTTTCTCTCTTTTCTTTTTTTCTCCTTCTCACCTCCTGTCCTATATAACTCTGTTCTCTCCCCCTTTTATTTTGCCTCCTTTTCTTTTCTTTCTCTATTCATATATGTTCATGTTAATAATTGCTGTCTCTAAGTCTGATGTTTTTACCGCTGAATTTTATTGCACTTATATTACTTTAGGCCACTGTGAAGGCCATTATGCTGCCCTAATAGTTTGCGGACAAAAAAATTTGAAACTTAATAAAAATTAATTTACAAAAAGATCACATCACAATTAATCTGCCTTGTGGGGATTTCGTCAGTTTCACTTTAATTTAGCAGCAAGGGCATATATTGGTATTGCTTGTGATATCTGGATTTTACTACCTTTACTAGTGTGCCAGAATATGTTCAACAACTGTGTTTAAAGTATCATTGTTAACAAATCACCTCTAATGTTTGTATCTGAAGTTTGTTTTATGGATCCATGTTACAGCACGTCTGAACAGACAAGGAATTGAAATCACACTGTTTGCTGTATAAGCAACAGTAAAACTGTTGCTTGCTTTGTTCTCTTGTTTTGAACACCTTATCTGTCTTTTGTTTTCATTTCCCAATAAACCACTTACCAATTACCTAACATTAACATTTCATCTCTGTACACCTGGGACCTTTCATGTTCTCTTTTACTCAGCTACCTCTGCAAATGCATGTGAAATGGGAGGCAAATGACTTTTTATTTTGTGACATGTCAGTCAGAGCCTCTCATCTCCATCCTTTTATGTGATCAGAGAAACTTTAACAAAGCTTTTGTTTTGGGTAAAGTTCACCTTCCATACACATTTGACAAGGTTCCTAGTGACGGCTGTTACTGGAAAAGCAGATTTATTGTATTTCCAAGGAAATGAATCTTTCCAAAGACCCCCATTTCACTCATAGACGTGGAAAATGAGTGAGGACAAGAATGGCAACTTACGTTAGTAGTGGTTTGCCTTTCTAAATACAATAAATCCTGCTCTCAAAAGGGCTAAAGAGATAAATGTGAGTGTTATTAAAACGTCACCATATAATGTACATGTAGAGTACCAAAAAAGTTACATTTTCCACTAGATGAAAGATCCTACAGGAAAGCTCAAGGCGTGCTGCTCTCTACATCATCGGGACATACAGCGAAAAAGACCAAAATAAGTGGTGTAACGTGCTCATGCAAGGAATTTTATTAAAAACTCAAATAAAATATACATATGCCAACTCACATAAAATAATAATGTGCAGTGTAAGATTAAATAATAAGCTGCAGCTCACTGTAGTTGGCTAATAATGCCAAATCGCACCCATGGACAAGTAAGACTTCAGTCCTTCACCGGGGAAAGTGTATATGGCTGATCATAGGTCCTTCTGACATACACCGGATTCCTTGAGTGTTATTACATTACTGCTGCACACTGGGCCGCCATCGGAAATTTCAGGGCCCCTTACTGAAAATAATTCTGCCTCCCTTGATAGTTCCCAATTAATATGTGACTAAAATCCGCTGAATGCAGACTGCCGGTTTCAGGGCAGATCTTAGAGTCACGGACGCCTCAGTTAGTTTGCCTATTAATATCCCACAGCCAATTTGCCCACTAATATGTCAATTTCAGTTTGCCCATTAATATGCCACCACCAGTTTTACAAAAAAAAGCATTAGCCCCTCTCCCCCATTACTCACCTCGCTGCTACTTTCTCGCATCTCCTCCGCATAGTGTTCCCTCCATGCACACTGAGTGCATGAAGCTGTAAATAGCCGCTGGCTGGATGCAGACTACTGCCCTCTCTGTGACAGTCACGCATGCAGCAGGAGCTTGTTGCGGCCAGTGGCGGCTCCTTTAACCTGTGGGCCCTCGGAAGTGCCCACTTTGCACTTCAGTTAAAGTGGCCCTGCCACACTTTTACACTCATGTATAAATACACACAGTCACACTTACACACACACTTACACAGACAGACACAGTCATCATTACACACACACATATTCATACACTTACAGAGACATCCTTATACACACACAATCACACACATAAATATACACACTTACAGACACCCTTACATACTTAGACACACAGTCACACAGACACACACACAGTCACACTTACAGACAGTAACACACACATTGACTCACACAGAGAGAAATTCACACAATTACACAGACAGAGAAATACACACACATTGACACACCCACACACACTGACACACACACTTACACACACACTAATAAATAAATAAAAGAGCTGCACTATTGGTCCTTCTACCTGCTTAGTTAATTTAATTTGCAGGGAGGAGGATGTTTCCGGCGGTGTCTGCATAGGCAGAACACCGCCGGCCCGTCGCTGCCCATGTGACTGTCCCACATGTGGCTAGCTCCGCCCTCTCCCCTAAAGGTAGCAGGTTCATGCACATGGGTAGAGCGAGGAAAGCATTACTTAAAATAGCAAATTCCATACTCATGAACACTAAAGACACCTGTTGTGCTGGATTAAAGTTCCTATAATGTATCATCAAAACAGCAGTCCAAAACAACTAGGGTTAAAAGGCTAGTCATCAATTCCACTTAACCCCTTCTTGACAATGCCCGTACATGCACGGGCTGCCTTTAAAATAGAGCAATCACAACATTTTTCCCGCGATTCGCTCAATTTTCGGCTTTACTGGAAGCTTCACAAGTGGATGCTATTCAGGAAAGCAAAACTGCTGTGTCAATCACGGCCCTTTACCTAATGCAATTTGGGTGAGGGGTGTTTCAGGCTGCCTCTGATTAAGGCAAGTCTGAAACACCCAGAAAAGGGGCTGTCTTAGCCTCCAATAGACAGACTGTCTCAACCATTGCAGGGAATATTGTGATATGTCATGGGGCATATCACAATCCATTGCCATCCTCCCCCAAATGAGGGGGGAGAGATGGGGAAAGTTATTCCTGGTGGCCTTAACAGTAAGGCGGACCATTTTTTGTTGCACGTATTAATCTGATCACTGTAAAAATCAATCACATTGATCATATGCAATAAATGCAAAAACTAAAGTAAATGTATTGAACACGGATTGTCAAAATCTTCCCTCTCTCTCACTGACACATTTTTATCTTGTGTCAGAGAGAGAGAGAGAGAGAGGAGTGTCCCAGAAAAAAATGTAATAACCATTTTTACACTCTTTATTAAATTTTATACATTACACCAACGGTTACATCTTAAAAAAATGTTTACAATAGAAAGCCCTATCTATCCTTAAAAAAACAATATATTAGGTGTGGTGATTCATTTAAAAAGGAGGCTTGCGCTTTAACAATCAAAACAAACAAAACCATTGTCCTTAAGGGGTTAATACAGTATAAGCTGGCAAGCTAGACAACATATTTGTGCCCACCTTTTTTTTTTTAACTGTGGGGTCAGAAGGGGGAGAGGGAAATGCATATATATATCAGGTTTGGGACTACATGTCATACACTTTTCTTGCACTATGTAATGCGTTCTTTGATTTCAATTGTTTGGGTGTGATACCGTAAGAGAATAAGTATGTCTTTCTATTTTTATTCATGGGTTGGTCTCTTGCTACATTGCCAACGGGTTAAAAATAATGCCAAGTCTGAAGGTTTCTGTTTATAGGATTTGGCAAGAAAAGCTAGAACTTTCTTATTTTGACTTTGGCTTCTTAAGAAAGGTTTGTTTCACGTGACTACCTGGCAGCAATGCTGGTTTTCCAGCCGTTAAAATAGTCACACAAAAATTGGAGTAAAATCTCCCCCGACTGAATACAGGAAACACTGGAGTGTACATATTCGTCACGTCTATTCATAGATTTCCCCCAGATTCAGCTTTTATTGTGAAACGAAAAGAAGAGCTTTCATTTTAATAATGTTGCTGGAAGGTTCCAGATAGATGAGCAGACACCTATGATTTCTTGATGAAGGTAAAATAAAACTATTGTTAAAATGTTTTACATAATGATATCTGGAAATACGCAGCGGATCAAACGGAATAAATCATCTAGATATATGATGTATGATAATATCAATTATTTTCAACAAAGACCAAATCTTCAGTAATCTCAGGCATCCCTAAGGCATACCACCACTATAAAAAGTGGTAATCAATAAAAAAAAAGTTAAAGGTTCTGTCAGCAATGTATGTCAGAAAGCAAGCAAAATATGTGCCCGTTAAATGTGAGCCTAGTTTAATCAACTATTAGTGACCCTAAAAAATGTTTTCCTCAAGCCAAGTATACATTTAATTTGAAACCCAGCTTTGTTCTCTAAGGTTTCTACAAAATATTCCTTCAGTACATGTCAGCAATTTGTCACAAAATTGTTTTCTATTTAGGGTTTATTTCACATGTATCATTAGAGAGGCAGGGCTGACCTGAATGCCAGCAAGCACAGACAGTGTCAGACAGGCTGACTGCCGCTCATGTCTGACTGGGGCCTGTCGGGTCTGATAGTCTCCGTCTGCTCATTTTTACATGGCATCAACAGACCTAGTTAAGATGCCCTCTTTGTTGATAGTTGCAAAAATTAGGGTGTTTCACCGGGCCTGCAGTCAGCACCACCCAGTACTCTGAAGAGGATTAATGAATAGCTATTACTTCTCTTGGTAGGGATACCAACCAGCTGGTATTTTACTGGCAGGCTGGTAAAAAATTGGCTTGAGGCCAATATTAAATCTATGGCGGCAATAGCATGGATGGTATGTTTTGGGGAGAAAGTGTTATCCTTACTCATGGCATATTACATCTTTTATAAATCTTATTTTTGAGCAAGGATAATAAGCAAGTTTGTAATTTTATTCTTATGGATGGACTTTAAAACATATTTATATGAACAATCTTCTATACTTAAACATATTCAAGATGAACTGTCTTCAAGATCAGCTGCTTAATACACAATTTCTGGGGATGATGGAAAATTTAACACCTATTGTAGGAGGAAAAAAGCCCTATCCTTTATGAATAACCATTTTGTTTTCAGTGGTGGCTTGGATTTTTCTCTAGATGTGAACTGCAGGTGCAAGGGAAATGACTTCAGATGTAATACATTAATCAAATGCATTTTTTTATACATTGAAATTGTACGCATGTTTCTAATTTTAGCACTCACTCACTTTTTATAATGTCTAGGCTGGGGCCACAAGAAGGAGTCTACAAACACACACATGCTTCATTCTCTACCTTTTCAATAGTTTCTTTGTTGCACCTTTTTTTTTTTAGCTTTATAATAAGTAGAATTAAACTGATTACATGTTAAATACAAATAAGTGTCAGTGGTTTATTTAAATAGTGAACCCAGTTTATGTTTTTGTGGAGTTTTGAGAAAATAATGGTCCCCTAGGGAGGCATTTAACTTGCACCGGGGTTGTCACATGAATCTGAAAGTGGCATTTGTAAATTTTATCTTTTCAGCTTTTATATATATATATATATATATATATATATATATATATATATATATATATATATATATATATATATATATATATATATATAATATCTGTTTTTATAGTCATGAGAAATTGGAAAAGTTGGTTTCTTTACATTTCCAGCAATCTGTTAGCATATTCATTATTTGAAACCTATTTTATTTGTAATACCAAATCTGCTAAAAAAAAAAAAAAAAAAAATTGCTTGGTAAAAACTTCATTTTTGGTGTCTTGATGAAATAATGCTAAAAGGAATGTTCTAGTAAAAGCACCTTGATATATACACAGACATATATGTCCATGTCTTGATACAAACTAAAACGAATATGCCATAAATATATATAATTTCACCTTTTATTGTACCCTTCAGATAAAAAGTTCATAATAACATTAGTGGGGTCATTTAATAAACTGAATTTGAGGGCAAAGGTCTATAAATGGACCAGTCACCAAGGATGTCCCACTTTTTAGAACTTGGTTTCAGAATTAATATTTGTAAATAACCCTCAAAAACGTTCTCTATGAGAAATATTTGCTAAACTGAATATAATGTGCAATAATATAAACATATCAAATTTATCTTTTGTGTTATTACCTGAGGACATAACATTTAATAGCACAAATGTAGCCGTTTATAGCACGAGCATGATTGGATGTGCAATAAAAAGATAATCAGAATTGGGGTCAGAAGCCAAATATCAGGGTCGCTAGAATCGCAATCAATGTTACGAGTGAAGGTTCCAGATCACAGTCACTAGTATTAATTGACAGAGGTCACAGATGTAAGTAAAAAGAGGTCAAGATCAAAAAGCAATGGATTATAGCTACCCAGAATTGCTTAAGCTCAACCAACACTTTTTGAGGGCAAAGAGCAAAGGAAAACAGAAGGTTGTTAAATGGTACAAACACCTGTACATAATTTCCTATGTATAAATGTTATGGTGTAAAGCACACCATCTTTGTTATGGGCAGACATGTCCTTCCGAACATTAACATTTGTGAGTTTAGAGGCATGCTATACACCATGCTGTTGGTGTCATTGTAGACAAGAATGTGTATATGATGAATACATTCTATGTACTACGATGAATACATTCTATGTACTACGATGAATACATTCTATGTACTACAGCTGTACTTTGATGCAGCACATTAATGTATTTGCATTCACATCATATAACCTCAAAATACAACTTTGCAAGGCTTAATTATTCAATTCACTAGTGATATCAGTTAAAACTACCATTTTTTGGGGGGAAAATGGTAATATTTACCCCATGAAATCCCACTAACGTTGTATGTTTCAAAAGCAGCAGGTGGGGCGGATGTAGGGACAGAAAATTTGTTCAGTAAGGGGCCATGAAATTTATGATGGCGGCCCTGCTTAAAAGGATAGGCTATGTAAAGATGGTAGTTGGGAGAGAAGAAGAAAGACAAGGGACAGTTAATTAGGAGCAGGAGAAAAAGGAGAGTAGTCCAAAAGGGGGCTGCGGGCAGACACTAGTGTGTGCTGTCAAAAATGGGCTGTCGTGCAACTTCATGTGGCCGAAAGTTTTCTCGCTTCCCATATAGGAACTAGAGAAGGCCCTGGGGGATCCTTCAGCACATTACTTAGCTGAAGTTGAAGTCGCTTGACCACCTCTAATTATATATAAGCCACATAATTTTAAACAATAGATGGAACGTTTTTAAACCTTAAAGGGACATTACAACTTGTTTAACCCTTGCAAGGGTTAAACAAAACATGTCCCGGGACTTGTAAGTAAACCTGACGTGTATCTTATTAGATACACGCGGGTTACTAACTGCTGTGTCTCACATGCGAGACACAACAGTTCCTGGTTGTCAGCACGTGCACAACCAATCAGAGTGGGGGTTCACCCCGCTCTAACAGCTGAATGCGACAGTCTCTCGCTGCTAGCGCAGGGAGAGCCCCTTGTTTTTGCATGGGATCAGCAGTGGGGATGTAGTTAAGATCCCATGCAAAAACGAGGGGCTCTCTGCGCTAGCTTCCTTTGGAAGCATGGCAGCTGTCGGTCAGAGGATAAACTGGCGTGTATTATCAAAAGTACACGCCAGTTTATACTCATACTAGGTACAATGGACATTTCACTTGTGCTTCTATATTAGAAGCACAAGTGAAAAAAATGTTTAGTGTCCCTTTAATTAAATTGAAGAAGCAAGCCTGTACTCTGGAACGAAAAAACGTCAGATCTTTATTTGTATCCAAAAAGTTGTATTTGTCCAAATGTTGAGTGCATTAATAAAATCAGAGACATGATGACAGGAACAAACGGACAAAAAATTAAGGCAATTACACTTGACATGTTACGCACATCAACCATGCTTAATCTTAAACAGACGTTTTTTCACTAAGAAAGTCCATTGTTGTCCCTGGTCTGTAGTCTGCTGACATTTATGGGAGTTTCATCATGTTCAATCGGTTGTACCAAGTATGGGCTGTTGTTGATCAGCCCTATTTCTTCCGGCACTTGTCTAATACGCACACTGGTATGTATGATTTCAGCATTTGCATTAATCCGTTGTGCCATCAGTGTTACTTGCTCAGCAGTTGTGTGGTGAGTGATGTTGAATCCAGCACCTCAACCTTCTTTCTGGGAGGTTACATCATGGCCAGGGGAGGGCTGGCAGCCTTAGGCCTGGGGGGCAAATCCAGTCAAGTGGCCCATTGCACCACTGAATCGCTTCCCCATCCACGGCCATCTTTTCCTTGTATTATGAAGAATATTTCCAGGATTTTCCCCCACAATATGCCAGAATTTTCCCTTACAATATTCCAGGATTATGCCCCTCAATATGCCAGGATTTCCCCCCACAATATGTTAGGATTATGCCCCCTCAATATGCCAGGATTTTCCCCCACAATATGCCAGGATTTCCCCCCACAATATGCCAGGATTATGCCCCCTCAATATGCCAGGATTTTGCCCCCCGATGTGCCAGGATTTCCCCTCTCAATATGCCAGAATTATGCCCCTCAATATGCCAGGATTATGCCCCTCAATATGCCAGGATTTTCCCCTCAATATGCCATGATTTAGCCACCCAATATGCCAGGATTTTCCCCTCAATATGCCAAGATTATGCCCCCTCAATATCCCAGGATTATGCTTCACTGTGCCAGGATTATGCTTCACTATGCCAGGATTATGCCCCCTCAATATGCCAGGATTTTCCCCTCAATATGCCAGCATTATGCCCCCTCAATATGCCAGGATTTTCCCCCACAATATACCAGGATTATGCTCCCTCAAAATGCCAGGATTTTCCCCTCAATATGCCAGGATTTTCCCCTCAATATGCCAGGATTATGCCCCACAATATGCCAGGATTTAGCCACCCAATATGTCAGGATTTTGCCCCACAATTTACCAGGATTCCCCCCCACAATATGCCAGAATTGTTCCTTACAATATGCCAGGATTATGCCCCTCAATATGCCAGGATTTTCCCCTCAATATGCCAGGATTTTCCACTCCATATGCCAGGATTAGGCCCCTCAATATGCCAGGATTGTCCCCTCAATATGCCAGGATTATGCCCCCTCAATATGCCAGGGTTTTCCCCTCAATATGCCAGGATTATGCCCCTCAATATGCCAGGATTATGCCCCCTCAATATGCCAGGGTTTTCCCCCACAATATGCCAGGATTATGCCCCCTCAATATGCCAGGATTTTCCCCTCAATATGCCAGGATTTTCCCCCACAATATTCCAGGATTATGCCCCCTCAATATGCCAGGATTATGCCCCTCAATATGCCAGGATTTTCCCCTCAATATGCCAGGATTTAGCCACCCAATATGCCAGGATTTTCCCCTCAATATGCCAAGATTATGCCCCCTCACTATGCCAGGATTATGCCCCCTCAATATGCCAGGATTATGCCCCCTCAATATGCCAGGAATTCCCTCTCAATATGCCAGGATTATGCTCCCTCAATATGCCAGGATTTTCCTCTCAATATGCCAGGATTTCGTTCCTCAATATGCCAGGATTTTGCCCCACAATATGCCAGGATTATGCTCCCTCAATATGCCAGGATTATGCTCCCTCAATATGCCAGGATTTTCCCCTCAATATGCCAGGATTATGCCCCAAAATATCCCAGGATTAAGCCAACCAATATGTCAGGATTTTGCCCCACAATATGCCAGGATTTTGACCCTCAATATGCCAGGATTTTCCCCCACAATATGCCAGGATTTCCCCCCACACCATATTGAGTACTTACCTCCTTGCTGCTGCTCTGTCTCCGTCTCCCGGTGCTCTCATCTGCCCGTCTGTGGCTGTGAGGGAAGCGTTGTGCACTCCCCTCCAGCCATGCGTCTTCAATAAAGTTTGTTTAAACTTTTTTTTTCAACAAACTTTATTGAATGCGCATTGGCTGGAGGGAAGCGCAGAACGCTTCCCTCACAGCCATGGACCTGCAGCACCGGGGGACAGCAGCAAGGAGGTTAGTACTGGGAAAGTGGGCGGGGGGGGTTTTCCTGGCGTGACCTGGCCCAGCCGGGCCCGGGACGCCAGTATCGGATGTCACCCGCTGGGGCGCCCAGCGTTATAGACGGCCCATCGGCCGTTTTTAGCATGCATTAGGGCGACCTGGGGGGCAATTGCCTCCCTGCCCCCCGGCCCAGCCCGCCCCTGTCGAATCGTCGCCAAATCAGCCTGCCATATTTTTTGTACGTTTTGTACTAGTATTTGTATGTCACCTTTCATGGCAGGCACTGTTTAGGGATTTGGGTTTTTTGGTATTGCCTGTGGCTTAGCAGTGGGTACATCGGAGGAGTGTGAAAACTCACAAGGAGTGACAGCAGGGTCTGTGAGTAAGATCAGAGATGGCCTTGAAGGCCTAGCTAGTAGAGTCCCAGTGTCCATACGGGTTGTCTGTTTGGCCTTCTCCTCTTTTTGGGAATTGCTCCCCATGACTTCAGGCAGGTCTCAACCGCAATGTGCTGTAATGATAGCAGTACGTTTGCAGAGTAAATGGCTTTTTTAGGAATCTACATGAAGAGCTCAGCAGCCATGCGACTTTCTTCCTTGGTAGCTAGCTAGGAAGAGATGTGGTGTTTTTTATGCAGAATCTTGCATAATACTAATATATGAATAATTTCAGAATATAAGTTTTGGGTTAGTTTTAGAATACCTTTACTTGGCTATTTAATTGGAAATGTTTATGGTATTTGTGCATTTTCCTAGATGGTTGATAGTGTATTGTTTAAGTATATGATTAGTATTAGAGTTAGCATATAGAATTGTAGATATTTTGTCAGGATTTGCTAGTCTCTGACTACAAGTATTTGCAGTGCCATGGCTTTAATAGAACTATTGTATGAGTTAGAAGAACCAATTAGATTAAAATGAACAGCCGGTCAATTCTATTCTTATATCTCTGCACTGTGGTAATATGCCAGGATTATGTAACCTCTACTTGAATATTATAGAACAGTTTTATGTGGAAATTCCTTCAATTACAGGGTGGATGAAAAATACATTTGACCTGTATATAACCATTTGGGGCATTTATTTAAATTGCTGTGTTATTATAAAATAGTGTTTAAGCTATCTTTTTATTTGTCCCTTCAGTGACATTCAAGTTTATATACATTTCTTGCTGTTTCATAATCAGTTGAGAAAGAGAAAACATAAACTCATGCTGGCCAAGTGTTGAGTAAATTTAATAAAGGGGTTACATTAAAATAAAAGCAGTTGTTTAGCTCACTGTCTCAATAATAATAAAAGTACTTTATGGTTTTAGAAACAATACTTAATTTAGAGAAAAAAAATGTTGACTTAGTAAATCACTAGCACTAAATCATAGTACTGTAACGAAAAAAACACAGAATGGCGCTGCATTTATTTAAACTAAATATTTTTGTGTTTGACAGGATTTCTTCCGGATGTTGCTTGAAAGCGTTCCTAAGCAAAATCAGTAAGTACAACGCCTGTAAAATATGGATGCATGGTATTTTTAAGAAGGCAGCTAATTCCTGTAAGAACAATAAACACTGAAGAGTATATTCACTGGGGTTAGCCAGAGCACACTTGCAAGTGAAAAAGAAAAGAAAACATTTGTCATCTCAAGACATTTGTTCGGGCCGAATCCAGTAGCATAATTCAGCAGACAGCCTCATGACCTGAGATTGACCAAATGCACTGATTAACGGATTGAAAGCTGACCCACCTGTCTGGCATGGAGAAAACCCCACCTGCTTTGTGGCAACATTTCTATATTGGGAACATGCCAGATTTTACTTGGATCCTGTGGCAACTACATACTTGGCCTGTGAGTCAAGCCTTTTCCCTCCATTTAGCTCTAATGCAATAACTGAATTCAATTCTCAGAGTTGCAGATTCCACCCCATTTGAGGTACACTCAACTTTTCATTCTTCTGAAGTCGGTAAAATGAGCACCTTTTAAAGTTACTTAATTGTAAAATACCCTGAACAAGAATATATTTCAAAGTACCATTCTTCATGGTGAATTACTTTATTCTTATTGTTATATGAGAACTGCTCAGTGAAAAAGGCTTTAACAAAGCACTTACTTTTGACATTGTGTGTTTTAAAAGATTTATGGTTAAGGATTTTTGTTTCTGTTTTGAGCATTTGATTTTAAGTTGCTGTATGTGTCATTAATCATTTATTTATTTTAAGACTGAAAAGCTTTGAAATTTTAAAAATATTCCTTTTTTTCTAAAGACCTCCCCCTGCTACACAATCGCCAGCTGCAACTTAAAGTAATTGCAACTCACTTTACATCATACTGTATAAGCACTTATCATTGATTTATATATACAGACTACTTTACATAAACATATGTGCATCCATTCAGTAAGCAGATGTGTTGCCTAAACACTCTGGGGCATATATATTTATATCAGAGCCATGGCTGACGTTTTACATCAACAATGAAATATAAACCTTCCCAAATGTATATCATTTAAACAGAAGATCAAATATTCTGGTAAAATCAACATTGCTGAAAACATAGGTCTTATAAAAAAAAAAAAGCTATTGTTTTTGGTTTCTGAAAGCTGTAAAAGGAAACCGTGACAGCGGGATTCTACTGATACTGATACTGACTTTAAAAAAAAAAAAATAAACCTTTATTCATTTTTTTAACTGTGATGAAACATGGTCAATCGGGAGAGTGTGCAATTCCCGTGATACCACCTTATTTATTAAAGAACCACTGCCACATTATAATTTATGTATTAATAAATGTTATGTCCAAAGAGGTTTCTCTGGTCCAACTCTATTGAGCAAAGAACCATGGTCACATTATCATTTATTAATAATTATATATTATAATATTTTATAATATATTATTTTTGTTCATTATTTTAATATTATCTATATATATATGTATTTTGTACTTTATAAAACAATTGGATGTGTATGCATAGCCATAGCTTATCTAGATGGTCGAATGATAGTAGATGTGACCCAATGTCGTGGAAGAAGGTGACACATAGCTGTACACAGCTGTATCACATAAGTCTGTCCATTGCTTTGCCTTTGTAAAAGTGCTACAGAGAGAAATTACTCCCACACAGTGCTTTTATAGCAATTTGGAGCCTTTGGAGAATTCTGATCATCTTAACCAAAGCTTTAAAAATACTATGAAAAAACGTTATAAGGGAAACTTTCTCCCTGCATTACTTCCATTTTCTAAAAGCCACGCGATACACAGGCTTGTGTCATACAGTATGTTCCTCAAGACGTGGGGAAAGCACAGGGTGAGAAGGCTGGCTTTGTTGATCTTGGGTGGGATCATCTATAACCTGACTTAAGTCTAGGTAAGAATTGGCTTTGCACAAAGTTTCTTCAAACAGTACAAAATACATATATTTAGACAATGTAACATTGAGACATACATTTTAAAGAACTACAATGAAGGCTCTTTAGTAGTCTATTCTTCTAGTAGTCTAAGATGGATAGGGTGGAACAGTAGTTATGGTTTATGTATCCTAAGACAAGTTTTATCTGTTTATCCAGAAGGTTTTAACCCCTTAGTGACAGATTTCTATACTGCATTTGATGTGCCTTGAAGACCAGAATTCCTTTATTTTTGTAACATTTTTGTCATGTTTGCTTAACTGTGATTTTCTGTCTACATTTTCAATGCACCTACACAAATTATATATCATTTTTAAAAGGACGGATGAGCCTTTCTTTGATAAATTATTTCCATCATGTGCTATAATTTGCTATTAAAAAATCATAAAATATGATAAAAAATATGCAAAAAAACCCCACTTTTTCTGACTTTGACCTAAAAATATTTTAAACATTTGCAAACGGTAAAAAAATACCCCATCCAAATAGTTTCTAATATTTGTCCTGAGTTTAGAAATACCAATGCTTCCATGTTTTTCTGTTTTGTTTTTTTACATTATAGGGCAATAACCGTTAGTGGTGCTTTTTTTTGCTTCCTAACCACTTTCTCCTACAGTGAGATTTTGACCCCAACTCTAACCTTAAATCTACCCTTAAATCTACCCTGACTCCTTAATCTAGCCCTTGTGCTAACCCTAATTGTAACCCTAATCATACATCTACAATTACTAGATCTAGGGTTAGCTTTTTCTTTTTTTACCCCAAGCACAGGACTTAGAGGACTGCTTCAGATTCGCACACTACATTAAAATGCAGGACGTATATATATGTCCACATGGTCCTCAAGAAATAATTTTGCAGGAAACTGAGATGGGAATTTCAAACTTTAGGCCAATGTAGTCGAGTTGGAAACATTCTCCAATGCAGCTGAATGGGGGGGGGTCCTTAAGTTTGAAATTTCCATCTCAATTCCCTGCAATTCTTTCTTTATTGAGTAGACCCGCTAGTGTTTTTTTTGTTTTGTTTTTAGCTTTTGTGTAGGTTCATTGTATGAGTTATACACTAGAGATTTCTGGCCCTTTTATATTGAACACTACCAAAATTGAGATTGTATCTATCAATCCACCAATATTACACTTTTGCTTTATATCACATATAATTTATGTTATATTTGATATATTGACATGTTCTGTTGTATACTTTACAACATAGTTGCAGCTGTATGCTGATGCCAAATACAAATAGGCTATTTTACATTTTACTTCTTCATTCTTACATTCTGAATATGAATTGATCCACCTTTTTCTTTTCTAATAGTACAGTTCAGCTATTGTTCTTTTACTATATATTTGTTTTTGTTTATTCTCTGGCCATTCTGTTGTTTTTAAGTAAAATGAGTCAGATACTAGCTTTTGAAGACGCCTTGTTATAACAATATCTAAGTCTATTTCCCAACCTTATGTTTTGTTTATACCACGTTAAAACCCACATTTGCATTCTCTCTTCAATAAGGTTAATAGGAATAAACAAACTATATTTTTTCTACAACAAGGTATCAAAAGGCACCGGCTCCTGCCTCATTTTATTCAGTAGACAGAGGCAGAGCTCTGCATAACTCCATATGTTTAGTCAAGAGGAACAGGCAATACCCAAGTGATGTTTTTTTATTTGTCTGTGGATTCCACATGTTCATATAGGGTAGGTTTCACTTTGGTTTGTGCATGAAGTAGAGAAAATAGAAACACAGTGCAGTAGAACAGAAGGGACAATGGACACAAATAGGGCTTTCAGTCGAAGCAAACAGATTTACCTCAGAAAATGTAGGGGTTGTAGTATAATTGATGTCTGCTTGCTGGTTTACATGTTAAATGTATCATTTCCTTTGAAGAAAAACATATATTACTGCCAAGTGATTACATCTGCCTTGAATTTGATACCATGCTTCCATTTAAATGAGGGATGTGTCAAATTTATCCCAAGGCTCCACTGCTGATTTCACTGTGCGAGCACCAAACTCTATAATGCCTTTAGTGACATTAACCTCCTCAACTGAATCAAACAAATGAATATGTTTTACAACTTTGATAAAACCGTAATAGGTAGAAGATATTGCTCTGAGAAGCACTAAATTTCATTTTTCTTTTTCAAGCTCCCCCTCTAAGTTCAGACAGATGTATTTACACTGTTGACAATGCTCTGTAACCACTTACCATGACCCATGATCAGACATTTTGGCATAGACCTTTTTCCACATGTCCGTGCCAAGTTCTGCTTATTCTGTTGCCAACTTTCGGAATTTGTGGTTTTCATTTCCATAAATGAAAAAAAAAAAATAATAAACTCTATTTCCATAGCATCCAGACATTAAACGAATGATCATTTCCTGAAATAGCGAGTTCCTAATTCACTAAGAATGTTTTGGCCAATGACATTGTAAGAAGATATATTTTTGTGGTATTTGTTATTTTCTAAACAATGTTCATTTATATAATGGAAACACACACTCCCATGGCAAATAACGTTTATAATGCATTTTTTAAAATCAGCTATATATTTTATTATCAGGTCAATGAAAACATAACGCATGGATAGTATTTTTTCCATTTTATAAGACAATTGGATATTTTACAATGCATTTTATCCACAAATGAAAAGGCAAACTTGGGCTGTGTGTAATCATCGGGAATGTCATTGAGGGATTTGTGATTTTGAAATGGACCTGACTTTTGGAGCATGTTTGACTTTTAGAGACTGGTAAACTGTATGCCACAACATATACAGATTATACTGGACTCACTAGGCAGCTCTATGCCAAATTAATGATTTTACCTAGGCTAAAGTAAAGAGGTGCACATGTACATTAAAATTAATGTATTAATAAAACACATTGCAAAGCCAGTGTACTTGATAAAAAAAGAAAAGGGGGGGGGGGGGGGGGCAACTTATAGTCAGACCAATTATGTCCAGCAGATCTATGGCTGTAGAATTGCTCAGTCTGGCAGGGAGGTGAACTTTCTGGTAAATACATCACTAGATGTGGATGACAACACAGACTTTGTTCGGAAGTGATGTACAGGAAGACTTGACAAAACATAGAATTTGTTTTTGAAAGGTCAGGTCTGGCAGCAGAGAATCAGAAATGTGAGGATAAGCTGTTAGGACAAGCTGCAGATCAGATAGGTGGAAGACACGAGCATTTGCTCACCTAATGATCGAGGAGGCTGACAAGGATTTCTGTTTAGCATTCTCATTAGTCATGTGCAATCTCACGTGAGCAAATGCCTGGCGGTAAATACATGTCTGCACTGCCAGTAGTGACATTCTTAAAAAAGCAAGCAGAACAGCATTTACCAAGCCCTCTGGTGGCACACGGAACAGACACAGGCACCAGAAACATAGAGGTCCAGGGTTCAATCCCAGCAACGGTTACACTATCCCCCTCCAAAAGGGGGGATATGATAGAAACATTTAAATACATAAAGGGAATCAACACAGTAAATTAAGAGAGTATATTTAAAAGAAGAAAAACTACCACAACTAGTGGACATAGTCTTAAATTAGAGGGGCAACGATTTAAAAGTAATATCAAGAAGTATTACTTTACTGACAGGGTAGTGGATGTATGGAATAGCCTGCCAGCAGAAGTGGTAGAGGTAAACACAGTCAAGGATTTTAAGCATGCGTGGGATAGACACAAGGATAAGACCGGGAACGAGGGACTAATAAAAAAATTGGGCAGACTAGATGGACCGAATGGTTCTTATCTGCCGACACATTCTATGTAACAGTACACAATCGCTAAAACATAGAATGTAAATAAGGACTATCCTGATGTACTCACAAGCCCATATCCATGACCCAAAGTTTGAAATTCTACTGGTAGTGTTCCTAACTCAGGTTTAAATAAGTAATTGTAATCAAGACACATTCCACCCACACACATGCTATGGCACTTGCAAATCCACACAAAAATCACTAAATAGTCAACATCAAAGTTTTTATATATTTATAGACACACTTATACAGATTCCACAAAGCAAATTGGCTGGTCTTTATTGTGGTGTAACTTGTGGTTCTTCATAAAGAATCAAAGTATTTTAGCATGAACTATGTGAATCCTATCAAAGGAGAAAATCTATATTTAGTATCCAAGGTTTTCCTTGTTTTATTTAACATGACACTTGATATACACAATTACAGACGTATTGGTTATTTTATGTACATAAACACAAACACCTGCTTTCTCCAGGCCTCTGATTCTGGCTTGTCTCTGATTATGATTGTCTCCTGCTTGCTTACCTGGATACCGACTTCAGCTTGCCTAGGGCCATCCCTGTTTTCTCCTGGCCATTGACCCCGACTTGCATTCAGACCCTCCCTGCTATCAGTAATGATTCTGGCTTGCCTATGACTACAGTTATCCTCTTGCCTACTCATCTGCATACTTAGCTTGGCTTATCAGTTACTACGCCTTTTCATTCATATACTTATGAGTGGTCTTATCTATTATGCTTTGGCTATTTGTTGGAATTACCCGATCTCAACGCTTCGTATCTCTACTTCACTGTCTAATAAACATTTTTATTTATCTGTGCCTAGGTTACGCAGACATAGAAGATCCTGACTGGCTTATACCTCCACTTGCTCTCCTGTTCGCTCTCCTGTCCATTTGCTGATCCTGAGGGGCACTGGGGTTGGTGAGGTAGTCTTAGGTGTTGCATCAGTCTTTGGCCATTTACATATGAGGTTCAATCATAGGGTGTATAGTGGCCAATGCGAATACCACTTGGCTTGACTCTATAGTCCTCAGCCTCCTATTGCACAGGTTACTGTATCGTTGCCCTTTCTAGTGTGATATTTTATTCATGTTGCAACATCTTTACTTCCATAGCAAGGCAGAAAACATTAGGTTCAAGCCAGCAGGTTTATTGTTACAGGACAAATAACAAAATAATAATCAAAATAAAACACCTATCTCCACTGACCTTAGCGCTGGACGGTTTATCTGCAATTTAGTTTGCCCTGTAGCATACACAAAGTACCTGAGTTTAAGTTTGGTTTCTTTGTTGGATACACAGTCCAGAAACATCTCTCAACTGATTGCCTTGTTTCCCTTATAAATGTACAACCTCCGTTAATTTTACTGCAACCCAGCAACGTACTGGGTCTTAAATACCTCCCTTCTAGTACTTTACCTCTGCCTACGTCACAACATCTAAAAGAAAAAATAACAATAACGTTCTCTGTATTTGCTAAAAGCTCAATTACATTTATTGAAACTCCACTCACAATAGCTTTGCATTTTACATAACATGTATAAAAGAAACTGCATCATGTTTAAGCCCCTGTAATAAAAACAATGGTATCTACAAACACAAAAATCGGCACACAAGTAACGTGATTCAGATGAGTCATTTATTCAATGAATAGGATGATACAAAAACGGTAGGTGAGGTGCAGAAGACAAGCCAAGTCAGGGGAACCAGAATGTAGAAAAATCCAATAATCAAGCCAGGTCAGGGAGGAAGAGTAATCAGGAAGTCCAGTAATCAAAGCCAGGTCAGGAGAGCAAGATAACAGAATAATGCAGAGTATAACCAGGTCAGCGTAAGCCAGATATCAGGAAGTCCAATTGCAAAGTAAAAAAATAAAAACTTTAGGAAAATAAGGATATATGCTATGCAAAATGTACTGCGAACAGAGCAATTTTTAATCAGGTGTGCTAGAGATTTAACGTTAAACCTGCCTTCATAACGTGCAGAGGAAGCACCGCGTCTTCTAGCCACACTATGGACATGAAACGGTATAATGATACACATGTCATGATTGGCAGTAGGTTACATATAACCCAGTGATGGCGAACCTATTGCACTGGTGCCATATCTGGCAGTCAGGAGCCTCTGAGGTGGCATGCAGCATCTGATTAAATTCGCACATTCGTCCAAATAAATTTCCATAGAACCAGATGTCCTCCACTGTAATTCCCACACCACCAGGTTCACCCAAAGTAATTATTGTGTTACCAAATTTGCCCATATGAATTACCACAGCAATAGGTGACCACCAAATAAATTGTCAAAGCACCACATTAATTGTCACAGCACCAGAATATACTAAATGAATTGACACAATGTCATAATTAGAAAAATCACATGCTAACTGCTTTTCTCACTCAAGCACAGCTATTGCTGGTTTCTTACCTTGGAGTAGGAGAAAATGTTCAGTAGGCATGTCCTTGGGCTATTCTGCAGGCGGTCTGTTGTGCTGGTCAGCAGATGGCCTATGCAAGCTGAAGTTAAGCAGCAGTACATATAGCACAAACCCTGTGCTTCTTCAGTGATTGCTAGCACTCAGGCAGGGGAGCTGCGACCTAACCTGCCTCTTTTACACTCGGGGCTAACCATGTGAAAAGCCCCAACCTCAGCATTTGGGGCTTGTCACTGGGAGACTCAAGGGTTTAGCCCTATTAACCCCCTCCTGCGACGGCTCTGACATTACTGTTTTATTCCGGGACACTTATGAAAAAGGCGTATGTCAGGTTCATATGACTGTTTCAATATGAAGAATGCAGTCTATATACTTTTACTAATCCTGGATCATGCATTTTTATAAGTGTCCTTGATTTAAATGGTAATGTGGTAATAATATTACATAAACATACAGGAAGCCATCACTTCAAAGCTAATTTCTAGGCTCTCGGAGAGTAATATTTAGTCAAGGATCAGCTTCAGTATACTTACTTACATGTAGAATATAATATGCCAATTTGAAATCCCATATTGTATTAGTTTTATAATATAGGACATTAGGGTTAGACAGTGATGCGGAACCATTTCCTAAATCCATGCCCAGAATCAGAATCCCTGGCCTTATCGGATATCTAGGATAGACTTGTGCCTATCCCACACATAAACTCCTTAAACTCCTTTATCTCTATCTCTTGTCGTGGTAGTTTTTCTTCTTTTGAATATACTCTCTTCCTTTACTGTGTTGATTCCCTTTATGTATTTAAATGTTT
The DNA here is from genome assembly GCA_036172795.1 of Pelodytes ibericus. NCBI lineage: Eukaryota > Metazoa > Chordata > Amphibia > Anura > Pelodytidae > Pelodytes > Pelodytes ibericus. Next base: position 94,179,954 of record CM069860.1, read on the forward strand.
CTATCATATCCCCCCTGTTACGTCTTTCCTCCAAGCTATACATGTTAAGATGCTTTAACCTTTCCAGGTAAGTTTTATCCTTTAACCCATGAACCAATTTAGTAGCCCTTCTCTGAACTCTCTCCAAAGTATCAATATCCTTCTGGAGATATGGTCTCCAGTACTGCATACAATACTCCAAGTGAGGTCTCACCAGTGCTCTGTACAATGGCATGAGCACTTCCCTCTTTCTACTGCTAATACCTCTCCCTATGCAACCAAGCATTCTACTAGCATTTCCTGCTGCTCTATTACATTGTCTACCTACCTTTAAGTCCCCTGGAATTATTGCTCCTAAATCCCTTTCCTCAGCTGTTGAGGTTAGTACTGTACCAAATATTCTATATTCTGCTTTGGGGGTTTTATGCCCAAGGTGAATAATCTTTTTTTTTTTTTTTCTTTTTTTTTTTCTTCTGACACTCAGACTTAGTACCTCAAGAAGTGCACCTTGCATATGTTACAAAGGTGTTTATTTTAGCTTTTAGAGGCTTCTTTCTTTTATTGTGCTCAAGTCTCCACTCATTGTGGGTCATCCTTGTGTCATTATATCCATTACTGTTCTTTTAACCAAAATTAATTGTGTCTCAATATTCCCCACCATTGGACCTAGTTAATATTCCCCACCATTGAACCTACGTATATACGTGAACGCTCCTAGACAAACAGCTTTTGCACTTCAATCTATATTACTCCAAGTGTACTCCATCCTGTAAAACCACAACATAAACTAACATACATAGATACCCTGCAATGCCTGGCCAATTCCTGTTCCTGCTCTTAATTGAATAGTATAATGTTATATTAATGCGTCCACCTTTCAACTCCTCTTTCATTCTTCCCTTCGGATCATAGTACTCGGCCCGGTACCTTTATTCTGGGGGAACAAGTGAGTTTGGAGGAAATCTGTCCAACCATTGATGCCACAAATGGTTAAACTTCCCTGCCTTATAATGCGCATAATAGTAACCTTTTTCCATTAAACAAAAGTGATTGGCTACATTTAAAACCTGCAACCAGGATAGCTCTTCTGTACTTCTCCAATTCTTAGCAATCAGTGATTTGGCTGCCATAAGTAAATGTAGGACTAAGTTTTTACTTTTAGTAGTTATACCCTCCAAGTTATAATGCAACAGTGCCTTTTTGGGTGCGGGAGACACCAAACAGCCGGAAAAATCCGAAATCACTTGAAACACTCCCATGTCCCCGCTACCCTTTCACAAGCTCACCATATGTGTAGGAAGGATCTGGGTGACTTGCCACACCGCCAGCATGTGCCTGGATTGGAACTACTTATTTTATGCGGAACCAAATACCAGCGTTGTGCGAGCTTGTAGAACTGCTCCTGTAAGTTCAGGAAGTGAGTACTTTTAGCCAACTGTGACCAAATTTTACACCATTTATCAGGTTGAATAAGGAGGCCCAATTCCTTCTCCCAGCTTATCAAAGCAGGGGACAGGGTCAGCGGGGACAAGGAATCTAACCCATTTTGGATTTTCCCCATTATACCCGATTGCTTGGTAGCATTGAATAATTGGTAAATCAGCCCCGCGCCCTTAGACTCTAGCCCTAAAGACAAGGATGCCTTCAAATAGTGATTTATTCTATAATAAGAGAACCTTTCTGATTCCGTTATACCGAATTCACTTGCCAGCGAATTTATTGGTTTTATGTGGCCTTTAGAGAGGATATCCCCAATTCGGTTAGCCGATAGGTCCCCCCATTTCTTTAGATTTAAATCCGTTATATTGTGCAATAATACTTCCAATGGGGAAGAGGGAACTACCTTGTCTTGCATTAAAAATCTTCTTTTAAAATTTAACCAGACTGGAATGATATTCAAGGTGGATAATCTTGCACTTGTCCACATTAAATGTCAGTTGCCACAGCTCTGACCATTTTTGTAGTTTAGCTAAATCATGCACCATTTGGCTTATCCCTCCTTGAACATCAACCCTGCTGCAAATCTTTGTATCATCAGCAAAAAGACATACTTTACCAACAAGACCTTCTGCAGTATCGCTAATAAAATATTAACAAGAATGGGTCCAAGTACAGATCCCTGAGGTACCCCACTAGTAACAAGATCTTGCCTCTAATATACTCAATTGACTACAACCCTCTGTTGCCTGTCACTCAGCCATTGTCTAATCCATTCAACAATATTGAAATTCAAACTCAAAGATTTCAGTTTATTGATAAGCCTTCTATGTGCGACAGTGTCAAAAGCCTTACTGAAATCTAGGTAAGCAATGTCTACTGCACCACCCTGATCTTAATTATCCCATGACCAATGCTATGCCCTTAATGGACTAAAAAGACAGAGATGGCATCCAACATTTTGGACCGTCCATGGATAGATTGGTTCCTGACTGCCTCAAGCTCCTTGTTTTCCTTAATTTCATCATGGAACTTTGTTAAACTAAAGGTAAACCTGTAGTCTGTCTTTAGTTGTCTTACATCATGCCAAACAGATTTATTCTGGTTCTAAGTATTTTGGTTTATTTGCATTTCTCATGATTCTCCTGTGAGCTGCATTGTCCTATTGTTTTTGCATAGCTTCGGTTCTGCTGTACAGACTGTGGCACCTGTTTCAAATTGCTACAGAAAGGTCATCGTCTAATATCAGGTGAGATCTTTCAGAGATCAGGTCATTATCAGGTCATGTTGTACCACCTTGCACCATCCACCTGCATCATCTACCATACCGAGGTATTCTAGGTTAAATTAATAATTTCATTGAATCGCTATCTATTAGGAACATGGGAACTTATTATATGTTTATAGGAGAACAACAAGTGTTAAACGGTAACGAGGGATGTCACCTTTTCTTTAATAAAAAAAAAAAAACATCATATAAGTGTCATGTGTTTGGTGTTTCAGCACTTTGTCAGCACACGCAAGTAGTCTTTTAAGCACGTGTAATGTGCTTTAGAGGACAACATTTACATAACCCTATTTTAGCATGTGTTTCTAGATACATAGAAATATAAAGTGTGTCGACAGATAAGAACCATTCAGCCAGTCTTGGCTGCCCAATTTTCTAGATACTTTTATTGGTCCCTGGCCTTATCTTATATCTAGAATATCTTTATGCCTATCTCAAGCATGCTTAAACGACTTCACTTAAACTTCCTCTAACACTTCCACTGAGAAAGATTGTGATGTTAATCCCAGAAGTCTGTTTCCGCTTTAATGTGGAAGTAAAAGTGAGATCTGGTGTAGTCGGAACACTTTTTTTTTAAAACAGAAACTTGTTATAACTAATCACATTCTAAGGGGATTTACCTGGTCTTTTTTCAGTATCTTTTTATTCGGTATCCCAGTTGTACATAGTTTTGTTTACTGACTTGTTTTTAGCGCATGTTTATTTTTTAAAACTGGACAGGGACATAGCATAAAACTGGTGTTTTGTAGCTCTCTAATAGATAAAACATACACCACATTTTAGATCAACTTTTTTTTTTTTACATTTTATTATATGAATTTCCTTCCATAGGAAGAACAAAGGTAATCTGTCTATTTTTCCCTGCTAATTTATATTCAATAGTAAATATACCCACAGGAATAGGGATACAGTAACTCAACCTTCCAGAACATCACTAAGGTCCCAATTCACAAATCCATAAAATACAAGAAACAGTGACTCCTCCTTCAAACGCAGAGTCAGACATGGCTGTCTCTTGTATTTGAGTTTGAATTTTCTAATTTACATTGACAACGATACTAATAATAGGGTGAAAAGAACCAGATGGGCTTCCTTTCTTTATAACATGATGTTACATGGACTTGTTTCATTTTGCATACTAGTATTTCAATTTGTCTGTCTGCCTTTGTATATAAATCCCTTTGAGAGAAGGCAGGAAGATGTAGATTAGAGGATACACTGCCGCCAGTTGTCACTCTGTATGTCTATCTTTTAACTTGCTCTTTTCTCACCAGTGGTAAAGAGCTTAATATTTACAATATGTTACTTTAGCATTATTAGTATATTTTACATATGAACCAAAGCCATACCTGAGATCATTGGCTTGGAGATCTCCCCAATTCTCTTGGGGAGGGCAATCGCTGGACAAAAGGGGCAATGTTCATCCCAAAATGGATGGCACTTGGCAAAATGGGGTCCTTGTTATAGCACAGGAGCCCACAGCTGGTATCTTTTGTACCCCTCACATTTTATCTTTTTAATAATGCAGTGAGAGAGTAGAAGACAGCTTAATTTTGTCCCATGCAGTTGATTAGTATGTGAGATGAACTCTCCCTGTCCTCTAATTGGTTGTGCGGCAGTCACACGGCTGTATGGATCTGTAATCAAATGTATGACCATTTGTATTGTATCCTGTGTTTACTATATATCCCATATTCAGCTAAAAGCTTTCTGAGCACCTTTTAAAATTTAGTATACAATGGGTACATCGGAAACTTGCCCGAGTCCCCATTAACATTAAGAGCGGCATGGATTTCTGAATGAATAAAGATATATATATATATATATATATATATATATATATATATACACACAGTGGATATAAAAAGTCTATGCACCCCTGTTAAAATGTCAGGTTTCTGTGCTGTAAAAAAATGAGACAAAGATAAATCATTTTAGAACTTTTTCCACCTTTAATGTGACCTATAAACTGTGACCTTTCAACTCAATTGAAAAACAAACTGAAATCTTTTAGGTAGAGGGAAGAAAAATATAAAAATAAAATTATGTGGTTGCATAGGTGTGCACACCCTCTTATAACTGGGGATGTAGCTGTGTTCAGAATTAAGCAATCACATTCCAAATCATGTTAAATAGGAGTCAGCATACACCTGCCATCATTTAAAGTGCCTCTGATTAACCCCAAATAAAGTTCAGCTGCTCTAGTTGGTCTTTCCTGAAATTTTCATAGTCGCATCCCACAGCAAAAGCCATGGTCCACAGAGAGCTTCCAAAGCATCAGAGGGATCTCATTGTTAAAAGGTATCAGTCAGGAGAAGTGTACAAAATAATTTCCAAGGCATTAGATATACCATGGAACACAGTGAAGACAGTCATCATCAAGTGGAGAAAATATGGCACAACAGTGAAATTACCAAGAACTGGAGCTCCCTCCAAAATTGATGAAAAGACGAGAAGAAAAATGGTCTGGGAGGCTACCAAGAGGCCTACAGCAACATTAAAGGAAATGCAGGAATATCTGGCAAGTACTGGCTGTGTGGTACATGTGACAACAATCTCCCGTATTCTTCATATGTCTGGGCTATGGGGTAGAGTGGCAAGACGAAAGCCTTTTCTTACGAAGAAAAACATCCAAGCCGGGCTACATTTTGCAAAAACACATCTGAAGTCTCCCAAAAGCATGTGGGAAAAGGTGTTATGGTCTGATGAAACCAAGGTTGAACTTTTTGGCCATAATTCCAAAAGATATGTTTGGTGCAAAAACAACACTGCACATCACCAAAAGAACACCATACCCACAGTGAAGCATGGTGGTGGCAGCATCATGCTTTGGGGCTGTTTTTCTTCAGCTGGAACTGGGGCCTTAGTTAAGATAGAGGGAATTATGAACAGTTCCAAATACCAGTCAATATTGGCACAAAACCTTCAGGCTTCTGCTAGAAAGCTGAACATGAAGAGGAATTCATCTTTCAGCATGACAACGACCCAAAGCATACATCCAAATCAACAAAGGAATGGCTTCACCAGAAGAAGATGAAAGTTTTGGAATGGCCCAGCTAGAGCCCAGACCTGAATCCGATTGAAAATCCTTGGGGTGATCTGAAGAGGGCTGTGCACAGGAGATGCCCTCGCAATCTGACAGATTTGGAGTGTTTTTGCAAAGAAGAGTGGGCAAATCTTGCCAAGTCAAAATGTGCCATGCTGATAGACTCATACCCAAAAAGACTGAGTGCTGTAATAAAATCAAAAGGTGCTTCAACAAAGTATTAGTTTAAGGGTGTGCACACTTATGCAACCACATTATTTTATTTTTATATTTTTTCTTCCCTCTACCTAAAAGATTTCAGTTTGTTTTTCAATTGAGTTGTACAGTTATAGGTCACATTAAAGGTGGAAAAAGTGATGATTTATCTTTGTCTCATTTTTTTACAGCACAGAAACCTGACATTTTAACAGGGGGGTGTCCACCCTTTTATTTTATAACACACATACAGCATGCCAAGGATGCGTTATTAACACAGAAGAAGCCACTTTATAACATACAATATTGTGACACTTCCTGTCCAAATTAGGTACCAATTGTACAGTCAATTGTGAAAGTGAATGAAAGGTTTTCATTCCAACATGATTGAAAACATTAATGATGCAGATAGATATTTGTAAGAAATCTGTGCAGTTAAAATGTAGATAGCTATGTGCACCTCTTTGCACAATATACTCAAGTAATGTTTCTCTTTGTCTTGTAGACATGGTCTGTCTATTGCAGTTGTGTACCAGACCTGGCTTGATACTCCTGGGGTGCCCAAGGTGAGTGCTGCACAACAGTAAGAAAATAATGTCTTAAGTAAAACCACCTGTACATTTAGCAATTTTGGAAAATATATAAAAGACACGTTATTCTGTGCACTGGTGCAGCAAGTCGGCTTCTGTTCACACGTTTCTGCATCTTTTTTTTATTTAAAGTAACACACTGCAGTGCTAGAGGAACATCATTCAACGATTATCTTCAAATATATATATGTGTAACTCATTCTGTGTATTTAACAGCCTCCTGCACTGTTGGCTACTGTTAAGAGACCCTTGGGCAGTAGCAGATGTAACACATACATAACAATAACTGTCACATAATAAAGCAAGAAGTCTGCAGTTTCATGGATATCAAAATGTAACCATGGGCATTAAATGAATAAATAATGGAACCATCTTATCTTGAGAATAACTAATACAATTTACCTCTAGTTATCCCATTCAAAGTGCTAGAATATGACCATCCAACCTGCTGCTATTCTCAAATGCCAATGTGGAAGGTATACAAAGAAAACATTAAGTTGTAGTACTTCAACATCTCATTTGGACATCTCTGATATTAGGAGACCTAAAGCTTGGTTTTTATTTAGTACTAACTGAAAGATTCAGCAATTCCTGAGTTTTTACTATTTAACAGAAAACTGTCAGAAACAAAAAGGTTTTGTTTAATGGAAAGATTGTATCAAGTATAGGCATTTTAAATGCTTTAATGAAAGTACATTATTGAGACCTATTTGCTTGTAATGCTCTATCAGTTGTTTGATACATTTTTGATAAAAAGTACACAGGGAACACAAGACACCATCCTTTTACTTAACCAATGGGAAAGAAATTATTTCAATATTAATGCTGTCATGTTTTATATCTTCACTAAAGTTCACAGAATAGGGATTGCATTATATTTTGTATTCATTTTGTTGTATTATATAAATTTTTTAGTCATTGTGACACTTTTTGTTGTATAGTTCACTTTTAACATTTTCTCCACTATACTAATTATGATTAAGCACGGGTTACCGTGCGAAACGCGTCAAGTGTTTCTGCTACTTCCCACTTTATCTGCTTGAATATGTTTTGTATTCCTATCACGTTATAAGATTAAAACCACTACCTTTTTTACCTGGAAAATGTGAGTGCACTCTTTTGTGTTCCTGTTTTTGATTTTGGCTGTGATAAATTGGACACCACGTTAAAAAAAAAGTCAGGCCAAAATGAATTGGAAACAGGCCAGTTGGAGAATCGTCCCAACTCAATTATTTTGGCCTATTTTGGTTTTCAGTTTGCTACCGCCCACTATAGATACCATATGTTGTTTTTTTCCATATAACAAAAAAATAGTGCCATATTTTTTATTTATACTGATACTTCACAAGTTATACAAATGTAACTAGAAAACAGAATAAATAAGTAATGACAATAGATATGGTGAGCAGAGAATTTTGCAAAAGCAATTTAAATAGATCACTGATGCACTGCATGAAACTGCAGCTTCTTAAAGGAATTATTTATCATCATTTTTATTCCCTACATTCATAGTATACACAATGTTTAGGTTGACAGAGTCCCTCTGGAAAACATTTGGATGATTGACAAAGCATTACAGGAGCCTAACAGCAGTTAAAGCGTTTCTTAATGAGGCTATAATGAGCCTGTGTTAGTAAAAGGTGAATTGGATTTTGTGAAAGAAAATAAATTGAGCTTTGCCATGAGGTGATGGTGACAACTGAAGACCCGTTTCTGGAAACATTAGTTTTGAGTCTGATAATCTCATGTAGCTATGGTGACAAAAGTACTCCTTTCCCTTGGTACCTTGTCCTGGGATTTGGGTGTTACACACAGTCTTCTCAGGCTTCAGAGACACTTCACATGCTGGATGAGGTAAAATGACTTGTTTTCTTTTATTGTGGTTCCAAGATAAATGCACAGTAAGGTATAACAGGTTGTAACAAAATATAAAACAAAACCCTTGCTCTTCTGAGCACTAACTAAACAAAAATACTAAGCTAGCTGGGTTTAATGGCTTGTCCATTTCCCAACATAACCATAAATCACAACCTTACTGTTTCATTGTTTTCAGATCCCTGCTTCCACTCACAGAATTCAAACACAATCTCTCCCTTCCGCAGGGGAGTATTTAACAACACCTGTAATGAACAAGCCTTTTCAGGTGAGGTAAATTAGGATTGGAACTCTGACACTGGACTTCTCACCTGTAGGTTCCAAGCAACATATAAAATGTGAAGTGGAGCACTGGCCCACCCTACTCTCCAAGTGCTCCACCCCAGGGCCCACACATACATAAGGTGCTATATTAAGTTTAACATAACACATTTCCCTGGCGCTAATTACACAAAGTAGGAACTGTGCAAAAACTGGGGAGATATATAGACTCCCTCCAGCACAATTCCTTGCTGTCGGTCACACTATTTACACTACATTGAAGAGATCAGACAAGACTTTTTTTTTCAGATTCAATCCCAAACTCTCAACATATCTTCAGATATTTTATTGTGGTCAAACTGGAGCTGCAGATTTGTTGTGGTACTTTTAATGCTTCCGAAATCTCCTTTATTTTTTGATCTTAAATAATGTGTGTTTAGCTAATAATGCTTCGTACAAATGAAAATACAGCTCCACACTGTATGAATCAATTGGCTTTTAGCATGTTCTGTTCTAGCACAGTACAACCATTGTGAGAACATTGCAAATGTCATTCTTAACTGTTTGTGCACCTTGGGCATAGTTTTGTTCTTCATGGTGTCATACGTTTAATAGTCATTTCCCAGAGCATGATGTAAATATGGAAAGAATATGTGTAGGTGAATGTTTATATTGAACAGGAATTAACTAATTTAATTGCATTCTATAAAGAAGTAAATAAAAATATAGATACGGAAGGTGCAGTGGATGTAATGTATTTAGACCTAGCTAAGGCATTTGATACTGTTTCACACAAAAGATTACTGTACTAATTTACTGAAATAGACTTAGGGCTAAACATTTGTGTGTAGATTGGCAGTTGGCTGAAAGATAGAATCAAAGAGTGGTGGTCAATGGAAAGTTCTCAAACTGGACAAATGTGATAAGTTGATCTGTACTGTGTTCTCTTCTTTTTAATTGGTTTATTAATGATTCCCCAGTGGGCATAGGGAGCCATGTCTCAGTGTTTGCTGATGACACAAATGTAAGTAGGATAATACAGTCTGAACTAGATACAAGATCCATACAAGAGGATTTGGACAAATTGGGTAACTGAGCTGATAAATGGCAAATGTAACAAATGTAAAATTATAGATTTGGGGTATAAAAATAAAAATGCAACATATATATTTTAAATGGTGTTTCCCTGGGGAAATCTAGTAATGAAAAAGATTTGGGTGTAATTTAAAGTATACTTAGCAGAAGTGCACAGTGCCAGTTGGTTGCTGCAAAGACCAAAAAAGATATTGGGATGTATTAAAAGGGGTGTTAACTCAGAGGAGGAAGATATTATTCTACCTCTTTTTAGGTCAATGATAAGACCCTCACCCCCTGAATATTGGTGCCTTTTCTTAAAAATTACATTATGGAACTAGTGAGAGTGCAGAGAAGGGATTTTAAAGTAATAAGGGGAATGGAAAGTTTTAGTTATGATGAAAGGCTAGAAAAGTAAAATTTGTACACGATCAAGAAACGGCATCTTAGAGGGGATATGATAATGTTATATAAATATTACCAGGGCCCATACAAAGGGCTTTATAAAGACCTGTTCAGTAACAGAAGAGGACAAAGAACAAGATGTTATCTGCTAAGACATGAAGAAAGGAGATTTAGTCTACGACAGCAAAAGGGATTTTTTTATGGTAAGTGAAATAATGGAATTGAATTCACTGCCTGAAGAGGTGGTTTTAGCAAGGAATAGGAAAAAGGTTGAAATTGATGGGCGCAAATCTTTTTTCAAACAAAAATACTATGTAATTGTGTGTTGGTGAACACACTCATACAGGCACTCATACTCGCACACTCATACTCAAACACACATTCACACTCATACTTACACACACACATATATACTTATACACATATACTCATACTCACACACACACTCATACTCATACACACACTTACACATATATATACTTATACTAATATACTCCTACTCGCACACACACACTCATAATCACACACCCTCATACACACACATGTACTCATACTCACACACACTCATACTCACACACACACACATATATATTTATACTCAAATACTCACACACACTCATAATAGTCACACACACTCATACACACACACACTTATACAAATACACAGCCCTCGGCACTTGTCTGCTCCATCCACTTCTGGAGAGCAGCAGTCATCAGTCGGTAAAGGACCGGCGGCCGCTAGTACTCCCCATAATGGGGTGCATGCATGCATGATATCTTTAAAAGTGTTCAAGTCGGAAAGCAAACAGTTTATTGGGAGAACCTGTGGCACCGGTCTTTTACCCACTGATGACTGCTCCTATACAGACCTTGAATGGTCCGTGCACTCCAGATACAATGGGGTTGATGCCACGGTGTAATCCCAGCAGACACTGTAGTAGTTTGGAGAAAAGAGCACTTAGGGGACTTGATATCATGAAGAATCATTTATTTTATAAGGATCAACTTTTCAGTCCCACACAGAGGACTTTTATCAAGACCCCTGAGTATATATATATATATATATATATATGTGTGTGTGTGTATATGTCACAAATGCATCTTGTAGAGCTATTAAGCTATGAAGGTCTTCATGGAGTATAGATTTTCAAAGGTTGTTTTCAAGACCCACCAATTGTGCAGGTGTTACATGATACAAAGGGAAAAAGATTGTGTCAGTATGCATATGTGATGATTAAATGATAGTGTTTTGAAATGACACCTGGCACATGAAATATGAAACCTATGTATTGTGTCCAAGCACAATGCTGCCATTTTAATCTTTTTCTGTTCATATTTAGTATTTTAGGTTTGTAGCTGGATCGCTAACCACAATTTATCACTTTAAAACACAGAGTAGTTTTTATAAAGTCAATGGATATTGCTTTTGATAATATACACTAAAATTTCAAATGACTTACTCTTTGCCAAATCTAAAGTTCACTTCTCCCTACTGATCCTCCTAGATCTCTCCGCTGCTTCAACACTGTTGACTGTTGGATTGAGTTGTATCTGTCTGATTGTTCCTAATACTTGTTGTTTACTGGTGTGACATTTGTGCCACTTTCATTATCTGTTGGTGTCCCACAAGGGTCGATCCTTGGTGCTGTGCTTCACCTTTCTCACCTGCCGTCTATTCAAAATGGTGCTGCCATGCTCATCTTTCTCATTTGTCACTCTTTATTGGCTGCTCCGATTTGTAAAGCTCTCCACTGTCATCCTGTCTCCTCTAGGCATTTGCTTGCAATTCTATAATATATAGATAATTTTTAATCATATTTTATTCTCTACATTCAAAGTATAAGCACTGTTTAGGTGATACAGACCCATTAAAATTATTTTGGCATCAGGTCAACTAGCTTGTCATGGCGGACTGGTAAAGTAGATTGGGTTACCGCTTTAGTACCTTGGACAAATAGTTTATTTTTTAATTTCCACACCCTTACAGAATAAAGAATATTATGAGAAGCAATCCGCACCTTTTAAGGCAGATAAGAAGTCGCAAGAAATGTTTTCTTATAATTTGGATGTCAAATATTTTTCAGAGAGCTACCTCTCTCCAGAATATACTCCTTCCTGGTTATGTAATCCCTGCCCACCACCCTGGCACCCAAAGGGAGCCCTGCAAAAATAAATATTAACTTTTTTAATGTCCCATGCTGCCCACAATGCCCTTGATCCTCATCTTCAACCCAGAGAAAGGGGCCATCCAAAAATAATATTAAAAACCAGTGAAGGATGGATTCCTAATGAAATCTCAGCTCCTTCCCAGTTATATGATTTTGCTAGGTTTTATTTTAATTTTATTGAGTCTGGGAGCCTTTGAATTCCACAGAGGAGGTTTCATTTATTGATGGTGGTGTATTTGGACAGCCTCTAAACGTCAGGGAAGGTGGAGGGGTCATTAAGTCTTTATGTTGTCCAGGGACATTTGTTCAGCCCCCGGACATGGTTATTATTGGTGGGGTGGGGGAGTTAGGACTACTTGCTCTGGCCTCCCATTTATATATCTAGCCTTGGCCCCCAATGTATATAATGTAGGGGCTGGGAGCATTTGCCCCGTTTTTGATAGGTGGCCCCCCCAATGTATATTATGGGGCTGACTAGGAGACTCCCAGCCCTGTTTATTATTAGGGGTGCAGGGCTACTTGCCTTTGCCCCCCATTAATATAATAGGGGCCAGGGACATTTCTTCTATATAATTTATATTTTAATTATTTTTATTAAAACTGTCTAGTTTTTAACCTATATTGAGTAGGGAAAATCCATAAGATTCCCAGAGCTGAAATACCAAAATCGGCTATGTTGTGTAGCCAATTTTTTAAGATTCTGAAACTCAGCTACTTTGACCGATCTGACCCTATTTACTATATTACAGTGCCATTTAATGTCCACAGTGTGGATGGCAATATTGATTGTTAATGCATCATTGTCCGCTGTTGATAAGGAAGCGTGTCTATAGATGTGCCAGGACACTCTGACTGTTTATTACATCCCCACATGATCCCACCAGTGCAATACACACCCACTGATTACTGTACCTGCTTTGTCCATACATCAGTTGTCATTGCAGGCAGCGCTGTATTTAGAGCAAGGCAAACAAGGCAAGTGTCTAGGGCGGCACTTGCCTTCTATGCCGTTAAGGGGCGGCACAAAACACACAAAAAACGCCCCTTTAAAAAACACTGGGTCACGTGACCTCTCTGCACACACCGCAGGGGAGGCGAACAGGCAGCACGGAGGACACCATATACTGGCCTATTAATGCCAAAATGGCTGTGGCATATTATGGCAAAATAACACTGGCATATTAATGGGCAAGCTGTGACATATTTAATGGACAAATGGTGGCATATTTAAATAGGCAAACTGACTGTTGCATATGTTAATGACAAAGTGACTGTGGCATGTTAATTGGTACCTGACAGTGGCTTATTTTAATTGGCAAAGTGATGCTGTGACTTGTTCTGCAGGGGCAGTTCTGTGGGGCACTCTGGTATGTTCTGTGACACTGTGACATGCCAAATTGTGTGGGTGCAAAATGAGTACAAGCTAAGTGCTGTGGGCGCAATTAAGGTGCATGGCAAGTGCTGTGGGTACTGTATGGTGCTGTGTGAAGTCCTTTCGGTGCAATATGGGTGCAGAAAAAGGGAATAAAAACAAGAAATGCAATTTTTCAATAACATTTTTATAACGTATACAAATAGTTGAATGTGATATGAGAATAGTTGCATATAATAGTAAAAAATTTACCTTTACATCGTTTTTTACAGTGCGACTTTAGAAAAATTTGGTCGAGGGGGTCCACTGCTGAAGACTTTGCCCAGGGCCCACTAGGGTCTTAAAGCGGCCCTGTTATGAGGGCATGTCATGGGGACATGTGATGGGGGATTTAATGTGTGTGCATGTGGTTGATGGGGCATGTCCTGGATGTGCAAAGTGGGTTATGGGTCATGTTGTGAGTGTTCTACGTGGGTAGGTAGGGTGCTTACATTTTGTCTACCTAGGGCAGCAGAAATCAAAGATACACCACTGATTGCAGGGGACGCATGGGAACCTTAAGGTGGCTGATCTAGTTGCAGTGGCAAACCCCGTTCCATTGCACTTACAAGTAGTGTGTGGACAAAACTTGTAATGTGGACAGTAGGGATGTGTGGCACTTGTGGTATCATGTGACCATATTGAATAGCAGATTTCTCTGCAATTTGGCAGTTATCCCCCATCTGGGCCCAGTTTGCAGTTTTATGAAAAGACCCCTAACAGTAATTTTTCTGAGACCCACAGTCAGAAGGGCCTTTTCATAAATAGAAATGTACTACACTGTTTGTATTTGATATTCTGTAATTGTGTTGGGCAATTGTGAGGATTATCACTTGTATGCGGCACCCTAAATAATGTGTGGATATTAACAATTTGCAGTGATTCCACCTAATGTTATTACAAATAAGTCGAATCAATTATGACATAAGATCTTGTTGTTTTATTCAACAACATCTGTGGTAAACAGTGCTTTTCTTCAAATAACACATAGCTACTTAGGAGCATCAATTAGATGGTGTCACACCTAGGTTCTAGGTCTACGTTAAAACCCCCCACAATTCCTTTGCATAAAGACACACAGCTGTGCAGATTTATAATGTTATCACTATTAGATAATGATTAAAGTAAACTGTACACAGCAGTAGACTTGATGTAAAATGTGTCTCTTTACATAAATGTATTGAAGTCTTGGTGCACACAAGATAATGTACACTACTTCTAAAATGTTGTACACAGCTGGTTTTCCCTCCTCCAATAAAATAAAGGGAACACTGCCCCCATCTCTCCCCAAGGCTAAATTTTGTATTGACTCAATGATTAAATAATTGTGACCAAACTGATGCCAAGTGCAGCAGACATAGCTGATGAGAGGTCGGTATGCGTAGTTTGCCAGAACGCGCTCTAAGTCTGTGATTATAGGACTAGAGAACTGGGTGTTGTAACCCTAAACTTTTTTCCATTATATAATCATTACATCACAGCTTTAAGCTCTTGGATTTTTATATTACAGACGTTGTCTGTGCTATGAGATAACCTTGGAAAATTGTTCTTGTTGCCTATGTGAAAACTGATTTTTAAGTAGTTTTTTGCAGCAGGGCCGCACAAAACCAAAGTTCACGATCCACCCTAGTTCCATGTTCTAAAAGGATCTTACTTTTCAATCCAACTTTGCCCATTAATATTCAGTCATTACCTATACATGCAACACCATTATAAAGCACCATAGATACCACATGTAATTCTTTAGTGTACATTTATTTTCCTGACCACAGCCCTGACTCTAGAATAATGGAAGGCAGTGCAATACTGGAAATCATCGGCAGTCATTTTAATCCACTAATTAGTAATTTAATTTATTATTATTACTTAGATGCACAATACAAAAGTTCAGTGAACCTTTTTTATGCTGGTGCCACATAAATAGTGGGGGTAAAAACAACTCTGACTAACGGAATATAGGTTATTTATATATTACAAGAATATAAATCAAATGGACTGTGTGTAAATCAGATTCATATTATGGATTGCTGTAAAACTTTCCTTTCTACATTTGGCTTAGAATAAAGACGCAAATGAATAATAAGTACTTTATAAGTGACTCTTTCACAAAAAGAGCAATCTGTATGTAATAATGAATGCTCTGATTACCACTATACTAAACCATGGTCTTATATCTTGTAACAACAGAGGACTTTCAAAATATGAGATTTCCATTGATCTGTAAAACAATGTGTTCGTTTTGGGTTAAGTAGCATTGTTATTAATAGGGAGAAGTTTACGATGTTCTGATTTGAAGCTAACAGTGGGAACCCCATGCCTGAAGTGGCATAATGATAGAACATGGCAGAGAAAGCCATCAGAGTTGCTTGCATAGGCCACGCCAAATTTATACCACCACCTTGTTCCTGGAAAGTTTCATTAAAAAAGTCACCTGGTTTATTTCATGAATGTGTGGCTTTCAATTCTTCACTATGGTCTTTGGGATCAATCATACATTTTAAATGAATCTTTATTTTATTACCGGATGTATTTAGAATTACCTGAAAGTAGGTATCTGCTAGCTCAGTTCTTTAGCAAACCCCTCTCTTCTGTTTTTGGATTTCATTAGTATACATATAATGAGTCAGCCACAAAAGCTTTGTTGTACTGCACATAAAATTGTGGACCTGGAAAAACCCCACCCCTTCCTCTTATTTTGATGGTAGAGCGACCGTGGCATTGATGTCACTGAATAGAATAATTGACTAATAGTGGATCATTAGCAGAGCTGTCTGACAGCATGATCCTTAAAACTAAAAAAAATAAACAGAAAAGAATAACATGTTATAGAATGTTTCTCTCACCATACTCATATTCCATAACTACTATTTACATCACGAGAGTTAGTAATATGATACATAGAGGCATTAAGAAAATTGTTAGAATGTGATAAATAGAATTGTTGGTCTACAGAATATTGTTTGGTCTAAGAAGCAGAATTTGAATATTTCGGATTACTAAGGATTTAAAATATTAAATATGATTATCTCTGAGTCAGCGTCTGTACTGTCACAACCTAATTTTGCTAGTTCTATTGCCAAAAACAAAGTGGTCTTCTGTGGGAGAAGGAGGGTACAGCACTACGGGTTAGTGAAGCAGATAAAATTGCATTCACTATTTATGTTAACTGGGTGCAATCTCTGAAGATTTAAATGGTGTTTATACCAACATATCATTGACTGAATAATCAAAGTTTTAATTCACGGATTTTTATGATCTATTGGTTGTTCACCACAAATAGACTGACAGACAAGGCAGCACAGCCCTGACTAAAACATTACACACACAGAGAAAATGACCATATCTCACACCAGTTTTAAATAATTGGGCAGGGTTACCCTTTTCCAAGCACTTGCAGGTAATGGTGTCACAACCATACAATCAAATCGAAGCAGAAAAGCTCAGTACTGGAGTGCAGTATAAGCATGAAAAAAGACAAATCCACCAAAAAATTATGTATTATGTTTAATATTCAGCACACAACGAAGGGGAGAATAACAACAGAGGCAGAGAACAGACTATTATAGACCAGCAAATCTCCACCCGGCCCTGGTTTTTGATGGTAGAGTGACCTTTGCATTGATGTCACTGAATAGAATAATTGGCTAATAGAAGATTATTAGCAGCACAAGGGGAGCTGTCTGACGGCATGATCCTTATATCTGAAAAAGAAAAGAATAAAATATTACATATATATCAGTATAGAGAGAATTTTTTAATTGTGCAGTCAACAGTCAGTTGACAAATTTAAGACAATAGCCTTACTTATTTTTGTATACAGTGGTAAAAAGACATTTGACACATATTTCGGACCTATAGTGTAATCAGATTGGAATCCCGAACCTCCTCCTTTTATAGAGTAACAGTGAATGTTTGTAACCCAAAATCTAGACTTCTAAGAAATAGCTGCCCTTCTGAGGTGATTTTATCTGAATTAGTTAAAGGGTGGGATCTCTCCAAATCAATCTTGTAGGTCTACTTGATTACTTAAACACTGCACTGTAATTATTTAATTTAACTGCGATGATGAAACCAGTTTTTGACTTACCGTATTTGCTCGAATATAAGACAAGGTTTTTTTCAGAGCAAATGCTTGGAGAAAAAAAAACCCTTGTCTTATATTCGAGGTCGTCTTATAATCTGACCTCAAATCGAGGTCAGGTTATAAGACATGGATACAGGTCCCCCGCAGAGCTGCAGGGGACCTGGATCCCCCTCTCTAACAGCCAGATGACCGCCGGGACTTCTATGATGACCAGCTGTCCATCATAATAGACGAAGTGTCAGGCAGACATCCCCCGGCTGCCCCCACTAGCCACCAGGGAAAGAAAAAAAGGGGGGGAGACACAGACAGACAAGGGGGGGGGGGGGAGACACAGACAAGGAGGGAGGGAGGGGGAAGAGAGAAAAGGGGAAGGGGGACAGAGAAAAGGGGGGGGGAGACACAGACAAGGAGGGAGGGAGGGGGAAGAGAGAAAAGGGGAAGGGGGACAGAGAAAAGGGGAAGGGGGTACAGAGAGAAAAGAGAGGGGGGATAGAGAGAGACAAGGGGAGGGGGGAAGAGACAAGGGAGGTGGAGAGAGAGGAGTTTGTGGGGGAGGGAGGGAGAGAGAGACAACGCTGGGGGGTGGGAGAGAGACAGCTGGGGGAGGGGGAAAGAGGCCGCATTGGCACATAAAAGGAAATAAAAGCAAGAAATGCAATAATATATATAATATAATTATTTTTATTAAATATTAAAAAGCAATTTACATATATACAAGTTAAACTTTTTTTCCTATAGGGTAGTCTTATATTCAGGCTTTTAGTTTTTTTCCTAAAGGAATATACAAAGTTTGGGGGGGTCGTCTTATAATCAGGGTCGTCGTATAATCGAGCAAATACGGTAATTTTGTACATATCATCCAAGTATTTAGTGTATGACTGACTTATCTATAATTTTAAAAATAAATGCAAATGGCTAATGTCAATTAGACAGACTGGTTTTGATTCACATAGGCAATTATGGGACAATCTTCTTATTTACATAATAACCATTACGTTTCACTGATCCCACTGTCTGGCGGGATAACCATTAACAGCAATATCATACATGGCCTTATAAATACAGGAAACAAGGGAACTACTGACATTCGCAAAACAAATAATATTAGTAATTTAGGAAGAGCAACAAAGCTTACATAATATTGATTTGAAGTATAAAACCAAAACCACATTATCCCAAACTTCTTAAAGTTGTTTGAGCATGGACTGTTGAAAAGAACGTTCTGTATTACTGTTGATAAGATTCCTAGCCGTGTTTTCACTGGTTTGGAATTTTATTTGGAATCTGCTGTAAAGAGTAATGTATTAATAACTGTTCCAAAACTAGCATTGTGATAACACAAGAGTAACTATGTAAGGTAAAAGACACACAGAAAATCCACAGAAGGCTCAATAGTCATATTAACATGTATACTTCTTTATTTTCCAAGTCCAGCTTATAGAGTAATACTTGCAGGGTTATTTTTTCTAATAAAGCTAATTAGAGGTCTCAATGATGGAAACTTGGGTTACAGTGAATTACGGCGGGGGAGTGAATTACGGTGGATGCTTCCCAGCATGCAAAAGAGGTCAGCACCTTTCTCGGAGAGTACTTAAGGGGAGATTATCACTTCACGCAATTTATTTGGATATCCAGTTATGGCTTGGGAATTTCCCCAAAAGGGTAAATATGAGTTCACTTTCTGAAGATTAATGAAGGCCTCTTTATTTCTCTTACGTTATTCTGAGTGGAAGACCCCTCAAAATGGTCAACCAATGTGAAGTCCTATATGAATTTGATTACCGTTACGGTGAGATACTTTGGTGGGGGAACTCTTTTTCATTTTACCACACTGGTGGTGTGTAGTGAGGACTCTTTCTGGTGCCTAATTTGCTGTTGGTGTGTGGTCTACCTATATACTAACGTGTGTGCAGAGGCGGAACTAGAAACCACCAGGCCCCGGTGCAAAAATGGCCTCGGGGCCCCCCGACCCAACCATGCAACTCCACCCCAGAAATGCCACTTACATGCCTCCCAACTGTTCCGCTTTGTGCCTGGCCTTGTCTTATATCTAGGATAGCCTTATACCTATCCCATGCATGCTTAAACTCCTTCACTGTATTAACCTCTACCACTTCTGCTGGCAAACTATTCCATGTATCCACTACTCTCTCAGTAAAATAATACAAAGTTTCTGACCTCCACTGTATTAACCTCTACCATTTCTGCTGGAAGACTATTCCATGCATCCACTACCCTCTCAGAAAGTAATACTTACATTAATCCCTGGCCTCATCTTATATCTAGAATAGCCTTATGCTTACACTCCTTCACTGTATTAACCTCTACCACTTCTGCTGAAAGGCTATCCCATGCATCCACTACCCTCTCAGTAAAGTAATATTTTCACTAGTCCCTGGCCTTCTCTTATATCAAGGTAAGCCTTATGCTTATCCCATGCATTCTTAAACTCCTTCATATATTACCCTCTCATCCACCACCCTCTCAGTAAAGTAATATTACTTTTCTGGACACAAAAAAAAAAAAAAACATTAAAATATTTCCAGCCTTATCAAAAGCTTGAGGTGGACCCCAAATATATGTATATAACTAGCTGCATGTATACTTGTATGAACTTTTTAATATTATATTCAACTATTTTCATATGTAATGAAAATGTTATTGAAAAATTAATTTCTTATTTTTATTACGTTTCCCTGCACCCACATTGCACCTAAAGGTCTTAACACAGCACTATCCCGTACCCACAGCACTTGGCTTGTACTCATGTTGCACCCACATGATTTGCAGAACATACCACACTTTGTCCCACTGAACTGCCCCTGCAGAACATGCCACAGTGTCACTTTCCCCCATAGTACACGTTATTTTGCCCCACAGAACATGCCACAGTGTTCCTTTTACCCCATAGTACATGTTATTTTGCACCACAGAACATGCCACAGTATCAATTTGGCCACAGCCAATTTGCCCATTATGCCACGATTAGCTTCGATTGCCAATATGCCACAGCCAGATTGCCAATATGCCACAGCCAATTTTTCCCATTTGCCAGTGTTATTTTTCCCATTTGCCAGTGTTATTCTGCCCATAATTTGCCAGTTATGTGCCCATTTGCCAGTGTTTTTTTGCTCATTTGCCAGTTATTTGCCCATTTGCCAGTGTTATTTTGCTCATTTGCCAGTTATGTGCCCATTTGTCAGTTATGTGCCCATTTCCCAGTGTTATTTGCCCATTTGCTAGTCATGTGCCCATTTGCCAGTTATTTGCCAGTTATGTGCCCATTTGCCAGTGCTATTTTCCCATTTGCCAATTATGTGCCCATTTGCCAGTTATTTGCCTTTTATGTGCTCATTTGCCAGTGTTAAGTGCCCATTTGCCAGTGTTATGTGCCCATTTGCCAGTGTTAAGTGCCCATTTGCCAGTGTTATGTGCCCATTTGCCAGAGGTGTTTGCCCATTTGCCATTTGTGCCCAATTGCCAGTGTGTTGTGCCCATTTGCCAGTTGTGCCATTTGCCAGTGTGTTGTGCCCATTTGCCAGTTGTGCCCATTTGCCAGTGTTATGTGCCCATTTGCCAGTTGTGCCCATTTACCAGTGTTATGTGCCCATTTTCCAGTGTTATGTGCCCAATTGCCAGTGTTATGTGCCCTCAATATGCCAGGATTTAGCCATTCAATATGCCATTCTTTTGCCATTTAATATGCCATTCCTTTGTCATTTAATATTACAGTATTTTGCCCCTCAATATGCCATTCTTTTCCCATTTTAATATGCCAGGATTTTGCCATTTAATATGCCAGGATATTGTCATTTAATATGCCAGGATATTGCCAATAAAATGCCAGGATTTTGCAAATTAAAATGCCAGGATATTGCCATTTAATATGCCAGGATATTGCCATTTAATATGCCAGGATATTGTCATTTAATATGCCAGGATATTGCCAATAAAATGCCAGGATTTTGCAAATTAAAATGCCAGGATATTGCCATTTAATATGCCAGAATATTGCCAATTAATATGCCAGGATATTGCCAATTAATATGCCAGGATATAACCACTTAATATGCCAGGATAATACCATTTAATATGCCAGGATATTGCCATTTTTGCCAATTAATATGCCAGGATATTGCCAATTAATATGCCAGGATATAGCCACTTAATATGTCAGGATATAGCCACTTAATATGTCAGGATATAGCCAATTAATATGCCAGGATAATGCCAATTAATATTCCAGGATATTGCCACTTAATATGCCAGGATAATACCACTTAATATGCCTGGATATAGCCAATTAATATGCCAGGATATTGCCAATTAATAAGTCAGGATATTGCCAATTAATATGCCAGAATAATGCCAATTAATATGCCAGGATATAGCCACTTTATATGCCAGGATATTGCCAATTAATATGCCAGGATATTGCCAATTAATATGCCAGGATATTGCCAATTAATATGCCAGGAATTTTCCATTTAATATGCCAGGATATTGCCAATTAATATGCCAGGAATTTTCCATTTAACATGCCAGGATATTGCCAAATAATATGCCAGGATAGAGCCAATTAATATGCCAGGATAGAGTCAATTAATATGCCCTATATATTGCCAATTAATACTCCAGGATTTGCCACTTGATATTGCCCCTCAGTATGCTCGTTATGCCACGCTCCTCCCCCCCTTCCCCAGCCAGTACTTACCTCCTTGCTGCTGTCTCCCGGTGCAGGTCCGTGGCTGTGAGGGAAGCGCTGTGCGCTCCCCTCCAGCCTCGCGGCTTCAATAAAGTTTGTTTAAACTTTTTTTTCCAACAAACTTTATTGATCCACGCTGCTAGAGGGGAGCGCATAACGCTTCCCTCACCGCCACGGTTCTGCACCGGGAGACAGCAGCAAGGAGGTAAGTACTGGCTGGAGCAGGGGGTAGTCACATGGGTAGCGGGGGCCCACGTAGCAGCTGCCTTGGGCCCCAAGAATGAATGGGCCCTGGGCAACTGCCCCGTTTGCCCACACATTTTTTTTTATTTTTTTTGTGTGTGCAGGGGTCGCAAGGTTGCCGGGCCCCTGGAGTGACGGGCCCGGTCGCAGCTGCGACCCCTGCACCAGTGGTAGGTACGTCACTGGGTGTGTGAGAAAAGACTAATATCTGGCAAAAACTGATTATCATGACTGATTTGCGCTACTTGGCCTTGGAAAGAGGATTGTGAGTTGTATTTTTATCTGTATAATCTGAGAAAAGAAAATACAGGTTTACAGAATTGTTTATTTCAGTTATCCAACTTACGACAGAGTCTGAGGGTTATATATTGTAAAAAGATATTTAATAAGTCAATGTCCACTTTTTTTTAATTTTGCTTTAAGAAGAACCTCAAAAAGACAGGGAACGAAAATGATATGAAGGAGATATAAAGACCTTCTCCTCAGACCAGGCAAAGATCTAGTTTTAACAACAATGTAATGATACTGGAAAAGAAATACAACACAATTGCAGAGAAATAATGATTGACATTTTGCAAGTAAGCAAGAATATTAAAATCTCTGAAGGAGAAAATATGATATTATTCTTCGTTGAAAATACACCAAGATAATCAGGAAACATTAATTCAGAAAATCCAAGAGATGGAGATCAAATGATGTGACATAGAGGGCAGAGCAAGGAGGAAATAATCTCAGAATAAGGGATATACCAGAATATATTACCCAGTCTAAAATGTAGACCTACTTTGAGGGCTTATTTGCCTTTCTGGTTGTTCAGGTGTATAAAGGTGGGTGTGTGCTGGAGAGATTTCACAGAACAGTAAGAACCCCAAACATTCCTGAAAGTTTACTAAGGGACATGATTGTTTGTTTGTTTTGGATCTTTCAGATTTAAGAGTCTGATGGTCAGAGCAATGATAGACAAAGACCTGAAATACTCACACTAGCACAAGATTAAATTATTTCCAGACCTCTCATACATAACTAGGAAATCCATTAAGGCCTTTTCTACTTTTACCCCTGAAAACCTTAAACATTGGCTTTTGGAGACTAAATGATGAGAGTCTGACCATGGTGCCTGACCAGAGAGGGAAACATATTTAATACATAGAGTATATTAACAGGAAAACAAGGGTTTTCCTTTTCACTCTTCCCCTCCTCTCACTGAGCTTGAGGTAGGATTTGGTACATTTTAACTGTACACAATACATGTGAGAAAAAGATTAATGGGATAATGTATATGTATTGGGGGTGCTGTTCAAAAAGGTTCCCAAAAGTGATTCTTACATGGTTTTGTATTTGACTAATACGTTTTAATTTGACTAAATCGTATATCTAATTGAATGTTACAAATAAGGACTAGGATTTAAAAAGAGGGGATTGTGCCACCGATGTTATGGTGCACAATTGAAGGGAAAGTCTAATAGAGATCAAGATTATGGAGTATGATTTTTGTGAGAAAAAAAGATTATTATTATTGTACATACTGGATGGTGTTGCCTAAAAAGGATTTCCAAAATGGATTTTTTTTCCGCTTGGGTTCTTTCTTCTTCTTGCTTATTCTTCTTTTCTCCGCACCTATCATCGAGTAGAGCACAATATATGTGAGAAAAAAGATTTCAGATGTACAGAGAGATTCCCTAATTACCACTATTAAAGTAGATGAAGTCACTAAAGCTATAGATAACTTGAAACAAAATAAATCACCTGGCCCAGACAGCTTCAATAACTTTTTCTATAAGTTGTTAAAGAACAACATAGGCAGAGATATTACTTGTGCATGTAATAGCTTTGCTGAGTCTTCATCAGCTCCGACAGAAATGCTGAAAGCAAATATCATACAATCCTAAAACAGGGAAAGGATAATATAAGTGTTTTTAATTTTAGACCTATATCGCTACTTAATGTAGCCACCGAAATGTATTCAGGAGTACTTGCCAATAGAGTAAAGGAGGTACTTAAGTGCCCTGTTAAGGCAAGAAATGCGTAAGGCTGCTAGCGCCGTCCCAGGGATGCTTACACATGCTCTGCCATCACAAAATAATGAAGCAAAAAATGTAGACATGGCGCAATACTGAAAAACAGATTTTTGTGGTATAGATAACAATGCAGTTTTTTTTGGTAACTTTTGGTGAAAATAATATTCAAACATTTTTGTATTTGTCACTAGGTGAAGAATGAACTATATGTAATTTTGATATTTTGCTAATAAAGAAAAAAGGGGAAAATTGTATTTCCTGTATTGTCGCTTTTCATGTACATGAAACAAGTCCAGAAAGAACTATCTTGTCTACCAGATCTTGGAACTGAGCATGGGTGAAAAGTTATTCTTCTTTTTATAATTGTTGCTACATATTTACTTGTGAAATCTTATTAATAAAATAACCAGCAAATGTATACTAAGAGATATAATTACTTAAAGGGATCTGCGAATCTTATGAAACCATATCAAGTTTAACAACACAATATAGTATAGTATAGTATAGGGTTGCCCCCTGGTTGCATTATGAATATTTTTTTACCTTTGATGGCACACATGGAGCTGCATCCACTGCTGGCACCATAATATCGTCAGAAGTGGAACTATACTTGGTTTCTTAATGTTTTCAAAATTTTTCTACCTATCCACTTATTGCGTCTTGTGAATGAATTGTTGATTAGCACAACATTTATGACTACGTAGGAGGTCAATCCAAGCATTCAAAAGATTTAATTAAAAGGTAAATGGTCAATTTTAAGAGTTTTTGTAGCCATTCACATCTAACAACAAACAAGCTACATGCTATTCTAGTATAAAATGTTCATGATCGTATTTAATGTTTGTGCATTAGTAGTGTGCCTAGCTATTTCACACTTCCCACAGTTCTGGACTCTATTACTTTTAATTGTCAATCACCCTCGCTGAAAAAAACATAGACCACAACTGCTGTAATGCCAAAGGTTAGCTCTGAGTGACCTAGGTGGTTTCTCTTGCGCCAATCCAATTTGATTGCAAACAAGCTAAGATCATGCCAGGAGACCTAAATCCATACTGCCTTCTTTATTATAGCCACAGATGCAAATGAGTAAAACCGAACAAACTGACTTACTGTTAAATGCCATGTTTGTATCTATTTTATTTTATGTACATACTTGCTGCGTCAGGTCCATAGTCCTCCACTGTCCTCACCTCTATATATTGCTTATTTTACACCCCCACCCCTCCCCTCCTTTCTTCTCGATGTATGTTCCCCCACCCTTACCGTTCTAACTGAAAACTTTAATAAATATTGATATACAAAAAAAAAACTGAGAACTTTCTGCACTATAAAAAAAATACGTCGGATTTCATGAAATGTTCACATTTCTAGTTAAATGCTCTAATGAACACAAAAGATGTATTATTTACAGTGTGACTGGAGCAAAGTTATGTTTGGTATCTGAAGAACAATCAGAGTTTGCTGCCTCACTGGTCAATGCTGGATGAAGTTCACATTCCGGAGCACCCACTCTCCCACCTACATACATCAGACTGGAAAGTTTCCCTGAGAAGGGAGGATGGGTTCTTTATACACAGTGATTTGAGTCTTTCCAAATATGGACTTAGCTTTGCCCACTGAAGCATAAATACCATCGAAAGGCTTTTCCGTGTAAGTAAAAGGCCTCCATAAACAAGACGCTAATCTGCTATCAGATTATTTGGGATATTTTTGGACTTCTTGATCCTCTCAAAGTATTCTGCTTTAGCTTACACTAATGTGCTATTTCTTATATATATTTGTTAATTTAGAAATAACAGCACGGTTACATTCCAGCCATTCTTATTAAGTCAAAGGGATGCACAGTGCCAGCAATTAATACTGCTTGGAACAGATATTCTTACGCATGACTGTATATTAAAATTACCTGACTTACTAAATGAACTTCCTCAGATTTGAGAGATGCTAACATTATATAAGAGGCTCTCTGGGCATATTTTGTGACATATACAGTATGATTTAAAAGCAATATAGACCTCTGTGGTGTGCAATTTGGCTTCCAACACCCTATCCAAATAGGAGGCATTTTTTAACACATGTGGTAATGCAGTACAAAAAAGGGAATTACGGACCGTGATAGACAGACGGATATATGAGAGAGAGAATGTGCACAAGATTACAATCTATAGTATATTGAGGAAGTATGTCTTTATAGTTTGTTTTTGCTTTCACAAACACAATAGATTTTATTCTGGATGCTTCATTTGGGCAGACTCACTTGTTTTACAGTTCCGCTTAGTCTAAGGCCACGTTTGTTGACACCTTACCATCACTTCATGAAAAACCCTGCATGGAGCCTTTCAGTTTACCTTCATTAAACATCAAAGGCTACACAGGTTCTCTGCTTTTGAGATGGCTACAGTGTGTTCTAATGAGCAGCCATTTAGATAGCATTTATATAATCATTTAAAAAATAATTAAAAATAAAATAATTATTTATGAAACCGCAACCCGCTTAAAGTAAGTTTGTAGATGAGAACACACCATCAACATGATAAAATACTTGCAAAGGGAGAAAGGTACATGAACCAGTGGATTATTCTTTAAAAGCAGGTGCACATCAAATATTGCCAGGATTTAACAATGTGAACAAGTCTTCTTTTCTGGTACTTTATGGGTTAAGACATAAATCTTACATAAGCCCGTTCGCTTTATTTCTGGGAAATATTTTTAGTTATTTTGGAAGCAAAAGAAAGTTATCTTTTCCAAGCCAGTTCCCAGAATCCAGTATGCTTTTATTGCACTCTAGCTTGGATTTAGATGAAAACACGTGAAATCAATGACATAGGCTTAAAACATAGAAAGGTGTTTGTACATTGGGAAAACAGACTCAAAAAGATGGAGACATGAAGATGACCACAAAGGAATAGTAAAAGCAAGTAAGATTAATAGCAAGAATTCCTACCAGCTAGGTTAGACAATGTAATATCAATACAGGAAGAACACGTTAGCAAATAAATATTATTAAGGAGATTTCAGATGATCTGCAGAGACAGAAAGTCTGGTTATATTGATCATATGCTTCATGAAAGAGCTGCTTTCCTTACACATGTTTCCTCTGTGTCAGGAACCCTGAAGCTATTGGCATTTGCAGTAAAACATTCTGGAACTACACTAATTCTTTTAGTAACAGGGCAACACTTGAATTGTTCTAAGTGTAATGTCAAAAGAGATTAGTGGATTTCAGAGGACTTTATATTTGAAGGTCCCAGCCAAGGTCTGGTGGCCACAAACAAGTGGTAAAGTGGATGTTATTTATTATTCTCTTTATCATTTAATGCTAAATTTAAAATCTGAAAATGTTACCTGCTGTACCTCAGGCACATATAACAATATGCTACATCATTTATTAAATCTATACATATGTCTGTACATCTAGAAAAGAAAACCCAGTGCACCTTTTCCAACAAGTGCACATACAGAGTAAACCGGATATGGTAACATTTAATCATTTGGAATGAACACATGTCAAAATAAGCAATCCAGCTTATGGGAAGCTTAGATTTGTTTCTCTTATTATAACACGATAGAGTTATTTTACAATGTTAGGAAGTAAAATGAAAACTTGAGTGTTAACAAGCCTGGTTTTTTATTTATTCTAAATGCATATTGAATTTTATAATGCATGTGAGATACTTTTTAAACTGATGATTTGTATGTATTTGGACTATTAAGCCCTTATTATGAAAATGTTCTGGTAAATTAGGAGGTCACGCTAAACAAAAAACTAACTTTTACTTGTTACTCTTACAGTCCAAAAGGTACACCATTCGGCCCATGATTAAGCGTAGCAATACGCGAAATGCGTAAGGCGTGTCTCTTTTTCCTGCACACTGTGTTTACCCATGTCTGATTTGCATCTGCAGAGTGTATAAGTTACATATGTTCAGGGGGAAATCAGTTAATTAATGGAGGTATTTCCTATGGGATCCTCTTTTGGATTGATTAATTGATTCCTCTTGAACACACATGTATGGGAGTATAGAAATGTTATATTCTGCAGACATATGTGCTGCAAAAAAAAAGGCAAATAGCTGTATACATTGTAGAAAAAACCTGTGGATGCATTCTCTTTAAAAGCTCCTGTGCAAAGATACAGAATGTACCCATTGCAAGTATAATTAGAATATTTAGAATACTTTACTCTCTGCTTTTTTGAAACACTTTAAATGTTGAGGTTGTAAAACTGATGTGTGTGAATAAATGAATCATATTTAGGATAAAGAGATACAAATATAATTGTTGAACTTCAGTTTGCATGAAAAAGGTAGAAAATGTTCAGGCTGGAGTGGCTATTTACTTTCTATGTATTAAAGGACAACTGTAGCAAAATATTAAAGTAAGAAGTGTAGGCATTTTATATAGAAATGCTTTCATGAAATAATACAAACAAAGTACCTTACTGAGCCATCTTTACCCCATGTATCGCTATCAGGAGGCAGACATTTTGTTTACAATCTTTGGTCATATGGATCAGATCTTTCTTCATCTGAACCAAGGTGAGTTAAGATCTGACCCTAGATTCTAAAAAAGATGTCTGCCCCTTGAAAGTACGATATGGAGTAAAGAAGGCTCGATAAAGAACTTTATTTGTATTCTTTCATTAAAGATTTTCTTTATAAATCATTTCCACTTGATACAATCTTTCAATTAAACTTAAGTTCATGTTTTGCTACAGTTGTCCTTTAAGGAATTTATTGTTAGAAATAAATGTAGGGTTTTCACCTGTAAAGGTGGATAGACCTGCTGTCATACATTAATGAGCACTTATTATTTAAACTTTGTAGTTCTAGATTTTTCACTCTCAGAAAGGCTGCAATTACTAAAGAATTCAGGAAAGGTGAATGTCACTTCTAATCAGATTGATCAAAGATGATCCTTGAGCTACAAGCTTTATCTACAAGCCTAAACATAATCCTATTAATCTATTGGTCTCCAACCACTATGTCAACAGAAAGTGTCAAACTACTTTTTCTACCTCAGATGAGTACTTCCTTCTTATCCTGATTATGCACGGTCCAGTTATCAGACATTCCATTGATGACTTCAGTCAAATATAATTTTTGCTTGCATACCTAAATGAACGTGCTAGACTTGGATCACATGCATTAAGAGTACAGCACGTGCCATGCTAACACATTTCTTATCAGTATCCTAAACAAGGGAAATGACTCTATTTGTGGCTTGTTATACACTGTGCTTTCCCCCCACCTGTTTAGCAAAGACCTTGGCCCCCATTAGTGCAGACTTCTACAGTATAGCATCCTTACTGCCCTATTCTATGTATGTGGCTGCTAAATGACAGGGAGTGCAAGAAGGTTATAGAGACTTCATTACAAATGGATATCTGGTGCAGGTCTTTTCATTCATAATTGGTGGACGAGGGGTCTCCTCCAACCTCGTCCCCAGTGAGTGAATCTGTTGATGGAGGGGAAAAGAAGCAGAAATATTATTTCATACCTAATATGTGTACAGTTTCGCCACTTTTAATAAATAAGATTGCACAGGGAAAAACATTCTAACTCTGTTAAGGAGATAATATTTTTTTATAAAGAAATATGTAAGCTCAGGTCTCTGGCATTATATAAATATATGATATCTGATAGCATCTTGCTACCAATGTAGGTCCAGACATTCTCCTGAATTGGGCCTTTAAAGGGACACTACCACTTACATATGGTACATGTAACAAGATTACCTGTGCATTTAAAAAAAACACAAATATAAGGTTTTTTTTCTCTGTTTGAATTAATTGCCCATAAAAGTAAAAATTAAATTAGGTGTCTGTCTCCAGCATCCATTTTTTAAATTTTACCCATGATGCAACATCCTCCACAATCTTCCAGCAAGTCTGACTTTACAACTGTGGCCAGAGCCTGCTCTCTTACTGTCTCCTGTGTATTCCTGGGCAGGACTAGGTGTCTGTGTACAACTTTCTTTTACCTGCCAACACAAAGAAAGGAGAGTGACAGTAAACAGGATCATAACTCTGCCCCCTTGTAGTTACATTCCCCTCCCATTCAATGCAAGTCTAAGATCAGAATTCAGACTTATAGTCTGCATTCTGTGTCCCCAGCCCCAAAGTGGCATACTAATGCTGTAAAGTCACTGGGGGGGTGGCACCCAAAAACACTATATATCACAAAATGGCAGTGCCCAGTCACATTTGTTTAGTAAAATATTGCATAACAAAAACTAAAGACATATCTGAAATCATCCATGCAAAATAAAAGAAACAAACCCTGTTCATTTTTTTGGTGGGAGTGTCCCTTTAATTGAAAAACAACAATAATTAGTGTGATTCAATTATGCTTGCTAGACTTTTATCATACGTTCTGTCTTCTACACGCCTCCTTCCTCTATACCAGCTAATGTTTGTATATCTTACTGCTACTGAAACCTCTACTTTCTATATTACTATTTATATATATGCTTTTTTTTCTAGGCATATTTTCTCAAATCTCAAACTTAATAATTGCTTCTATGTTTTTTAAAGATGAAAGGTGAAAAGTAACTTGCTCTGATAAATAGGCTAAATAATTTCAAGTATGCATTTTTACCTAATAAATGGTTATTTTAAAAACATTTAATTCTGGTCTTTTGATTATTGACATTCACATTGAACAAGGATGGACATAAAAGCAAAGATTTTTGTAGAGATCAGCAATAACGCCAGCCTATCATATATTATTAGTAACCATGAAAGGATAGTGTTTATTCAATTATTCATGTATTATAGACCTATCAGGACAAAGTCTCCTGAAATCTTTCACAGACTAACAGCTTTCAGCCTCTGTAAAATCTAGTAAGAGGTGTTTTGGCAGTGCATGTGTATGAGATCATTGTTGTTACATGCCATTTTTCAAGGCTGGCCTGTTTTAAAATTCAAAACCACATTGGGGGACCTGTAAGGAACCTGCTAGTTTGTATTCTGCAAGATATAATAAACATTGACGAAGCTGGTCTCTTTGTATGTTCCAGAGATGTGAATCATTCAGTTCTGCTTTGTGATATGTATATACACAACCTAGTTTTCATTAGTTCCTTGCATTGACTTTCATTTTGATACTGGTAACAATAAGAGTCTGTTCTGACAGAATCATTAAAGTGCCAAATATAAAGCCATCTAAAGTAGGAAATTCACTATCACCTTATACAGTTAGTAAAACTGTATAACAAAACAAAGTGAAGTAAATGGAATATTAGTAGTTAGATAAATTAAAAATATACCAAAACATAAATAAGAGTAAAACAATTGCAGTGAACTGAGATGGGAATATCAGACGTAAGGAATATTGAGTACACCCTATCTATAGTGCAAAGAATCTTCAAAAAAATGTTTTCTCCTTTTTTCTCCTACACCAATCAGACTATATTTGCACAAGAATATGGCCATTAATATAGCAAGAATAATTTGCACATGTTATTAGGGCATCATGGGTAAATCTCTTTATTTATGTTCTTGAACTAGCTCATTGTTGTCATCTCCTTAGAGTCTGATAAATGCTAATGGCTGCTTCATCCCTTCCCACTTGTGAGGAATTTTATGCCATCCTAAATTATAGTGTCCAAAAGCCTGTAGTACAGCATAGAATATCCTGACTTCTACCCCGCTCATTGCGGGGGGCTCATCACGTCCCTCTGCAATGAGCTGTGCTGCAGATCCTGCTGCAGGAACTTGCAGTGGGATACTCTCAGCCAGATGAGGCCACTTTGAGTGACAGAACCAGGGGGGGGGGCAATGGGGCAATTGCTTCTCCCCCCCCCCCCCCCCAGCAGAGCCGTGCTATCAGCTGGTGCATCAGTGGATTTCTGGTGGGCGGCGGTGGGGTGTACCGCACCGGTTGTTGAGGTAAATACAATGCTCTGTGTCATCACTATGCACTACTCTACAGGTAAAAATGTAGCAGCGGTTACTTTTTAATAAAACGCGCTGTGCCGTGACGTCACAAGTGGGCCCAAGAGAGAAAATTGCCATAGGGCCACCCTGACTGCACAACACATCACCACAATGGTGGTAACCAGTGTAATACACCACCACTTACCATCATTGCCCCCACACCACTTATTAATGCCAGTTTTGCCCTCACAACTTGCCAGTGCTAGCTTTGCCCCAACATCACGTGTCATTGCCTGCTTTGTCCCACATCACTTATCTTGTGTCTGGTCCTATGTGTCTCTACCTGCTCGCAGCATGCAGGAAGTGAATAACTATGTAATTTCCTGCACACTGGATCAGTGAGACACAATGCGCAGGGAGAGAGTGTAAAATAGATCATCTAATTGGATTACCCACAGCTAATGACTTGAATGGGTAAACAGTCACGTACTACCATATTTGATCACATTTTATACTCTACATTTGCATTACAAACAATTTATTTATTTAACAAGAGTCCCTTTCAAATAGCAAAAGTTACTTTTGACTTTTACTGGCCTTTTAACGATTACTTTAAAGAGACATTGGCAGATTCACTGTGCAACTTGAATGCATAATTTTACAGTTAGAAAAATTAAGGGAACAGTTCTAAATAATTCTGTATCCTTATAAGGTTTCCAAAAATGATTCCTGTTAAATGAATGGAGTTTGACTTTGGCTTTGATCACAATCTTTTGATCCTGAAAAAGGATAATTGCTACACAAATGGGCTGCACAGATACATTAAATATATGGTTTCAAAGTAAATTGAGGCATATGGACAGATTTTGAAAAGATTTTATTAAGACATTAGGACAGGCAAGCATAGTTGTCATGATCAATTCACATTTGGTTTGATTACAGTGAACTAACTGGAAAATTTCATCATCAATTTTAATATCATTTATTAAGGCAGCATATAAGTATGATTAAATGTACTCTTTTCTAAAAACACTGTAGAGAGTTATTAAATGTTAATATTTGTTTTCCATTGAGCATGTGTGGATCTTTTATTTGGTGATTAGCAGAGATTCTTACCAAAAGGGTGAAGTCGTCCTAAGTTAAATGATGTTTTTCTTTGTGTCAAAATATAACAGACATTTGAGTACCAGGGTGGATTAGTAAACCTTTAAATATGTAGCACCTATCACTGTAAATGTCCATGTTGGGTATAAGTCAGTCAGTATTCCAGTGAGTTAATATATGTTTAGTTAATATAGTAATAAGAGGACAAAGTTAGTTTACATGTGAGAAGTGACAACTGAAGAGTTGTATTCTCGATAGTTCAATACACATGTGAGTGAAAAACATTTGCTATGAATAGACATTACAAGACAGCCATCACGGATTCAACAACATGATGCACTATAGGCAAACTGCATGGAATGATTCCTTAATGTGTCTTATACAATATAGAAACATAGAATGTGTCGGCAGATAAGTACCATTTGGTCCATCTAGTCTGCCCAATTTTCAAAATACTTTTATTAGTCCCCAGTTCCATTTCTTATAACTAGAATAGCCTTGTGCCTATCCCACGCATGCTTAAACTCCTTGACTGTGTTTACCTCTACCACTTCTGCTGGAAGGCTATTCCATACATCCACTACCCTCTCATTAAAGTAATCCTTACTGATATTACTTTTAAATCGTTGCCCCTCTAATTTTAAACCGTTGCCCCTCTAATATAAGTTGTGGTGAGGTAAAGGTGATGGGAAGTACCCCTCTACGTGAAATTCAATAGCAGAGCTGTTATTAAACACAAAACTATACGCACCAGACAAGCTAGACGACTTGCTTTTCCCACAGACATCCCAAATTCACTACAGGGATTCTGGGTAGGTATATGAAAATAACAACAAGAATGATTGCCTGTAAAACCATTTTATGTACTGACCCCTTAGAGCATATAGATGCTTTCCAAGATGGCCTTTTAACACAGCTCAGGATACAGCTTAGATTGTCATTTATAAAAACCCGCCTCTTACACAAAATTGTAAATCCTTCAATATTTACATTGTAGATTCAAATTCTAGGTGGGGCAGTTTGACAGCAGATTTGTAACAAGTTGAGTTTTCTCCTGTACCTGCATAAACAGTTTATGAGCCTTATTCTTAGTTTTTAACTACTATTAGTATTGTTTCTAAATATTGTTCTCAGTATGGCAAAATACGAGTTATTAGACAGATATTAATTCTGTAGTGCCACTTACCTATACTGAATAATTCCCAATACATAGAAACATTCAAATAATGAAATGCAAGGGGCCTAAATAATACATTTAGGAGGTCATTAGTGTTTGAATATCTAAACAAATAAGATCTAGACTGTGTTCTTTTGTATAAGACGCTCTTAGCAGTGGGAAAAGTAATCTCTTATAAAAGGCATAGATTGCTTGGTACTATTACTCCATGTATCCAACATATTTAAGTGTTGTACTCATTATAAAAAAATATCAAACTAGACCTCAGGGAGTGCTTTGTACTTCTATGATACAAACTAATTGATTCAAAGTGTATTATTTTCAATGTTTAAAACTTTTCTCTTCTCTATTTGACACCAGCACATAAGTTAAAATATGGAAATATTCAAAGGCATGTTCTTCTGTGTGGACGCATCCCAAAGGAGTATAGTAATCTATAAATAGGTCCACAGATATATTAGTTCACACAGAAACATAGACTGTGTCTGCAGATAAGAACCATTTGGCCCATCTAGTCTGCCCAGTTTCCTAAATACGTTTATTTGTTCCTGGCCTTATCTAATATCTAGGATAGCCTTGTGTCTATTCCACAAATGCTTAAACTCCTTCAATTTGTTAACCTCTACCACTTCTGCTGAAAGGCTATTCCATACATCCACTACCCCTCTCAGTAAAGTAATACTTCCTGATATTACCGTGTTTGCTCGAATATAAGACAAGTTTTTTTTTGTCTTATATTCGAGGTCGTCTTATAGTCTGACCTCAAATCGAGGTCAGACTATAAGACTGGGATCCAGGTCCCACGCAGAGCTGCAGGGGACCTGGATCCCCCTCGCTAACAGCCGGTGGATGCCTGCGCGATGTGCGCAGACATCCTCTGCTGCTGCCCGACACGTCCGTCGGGACTATGATGAAGCCGGCACCTCAGCCGGCTTCATCATAGAAGTCCATCATAATAGACGGAAGTGTCGGGCAGCATGGAGGATGTCTGCACGTATCGCGCAGACATCCCCCGCTGCCCCCACTAGCCACCAGTGAGAGACAAGGTGCGGGGAAGGGAGGGGGGGGAGAGAGAGACAAGGTGAGGGGAAGGGAGGGGGGGAGAGAGAGACAAGGTGAGGGGAAGGGAGGGGGGAGAGAGATAAAGTGAGGGGGGAGAGAGACAAGGTGAGGACGGAGAGAGACAAGGGAACGGGAGGGGGAGAGAGATAACACTGGGGGGAGAGATAACACTGGGGGGAGATACAGAGACAAGACTAAGGAAGGGAGAGAGAGAGACAAAGCTGGGGGGGAGGGGGAGAGAGAGGCAGCATTGGCACATAAAAGGAAATAAAAACAAGAAATGCATTTTTTTATATCATAATTTTTATTAAATATTAAAAAGCAATTTACATGTGAATATAAGTTACACTTTTTTCCTATAGGGTAGTGTTATAGTCAGGCTTTTAGTTTTTTCCTAAAGCAATATCCAAAGTTTGGGGGGTCGTCTTATAATCGAGCAAATACGGTACTTTTAAATCTTTGTCTTCTAATTTTAGACTATGTCCTCTTGTTGTATTAGTTTTTCTTCTTTTAAATATACTCTCCTCCTTTACTGTGTTGATTCCCTTTATACATTTAAATGTTTATATCATATTCCCCTGTTACATCTTTCCTCCAAGCTATACATATTGAGATGATTTAACTTTTCCTGGTAAGTTTTATCCTTCAACCCATGAACCAGTTTAGTAGCCCTTCTCTAAACTCTCTCCAAAATATCAATATCCTTCTGGAGATACGGTCTCCAGTACTGCATACAATACACCAAGTAAGGTCTCACCATTGCTCTGTACAATGGCATGAGCACTTCCCTCTTTCCACTGCTAATACCTCTCACTATGCAACCAAGCATTCTGCTAGCATTTCCTGCTGCTGTATTACATTGTCCACTTACCTTAAAGTCCTCTGAAATTATTACTCCTACCGTGCCACAGGTGATGTCATAAGCAGGAGACTCGGATACATTTAAAACACATTTTTTTCTCCTAATTTAGGCATTTGTTTGTAGTATTGCTAATACAGTTTTTGCATGACATTCACAATAAAAACAATGTTCGGGTGACACAGTCCCTTTAATCGCATTGGGTTGTCTATGTGGTTTGTATTTGAGGCTTGCCACCAAACCACACAATTTAATTTTGTATGTCAAGTTTGTAAGGCGCACAGGGGGCATTGGCTTTAACAAAAGATTTAGTAGAACAAGTGAACGTTTTAGTGACCCTAGTGTGAAGATATACTGGCATATTCTTTTAATGGTAGATGCCAGCTTATCCTTGACTGGAAGCCACCATACCTTTCTGAGGAACACGGGTTAGGCAGTGCCATCAACATAGGGGACCTTAACTAGATCTATACCAAAAGAGGTCCCGCTCTGATGGACTGTGCACATGTTGACATATATATGATATTTGGAGCCTAAATACCTATAGCTATGTAAAGTTCAAAATATAACCTATTCTGTGTATCCTTATTCATACATATATAAACTTGAATTAAAGAAAAGTTGCTTCAAAACAAAGATTAAAAATCTGAAAAGTTTCCTAAAACTGGATCCACTTTCGCTTCACTTAAACAAAATGTTTATTGAAATTAACATTTTATGGCCATGTGGTAAAAAAAGTTTTATAAATGTTCATGCAGCCAGCCACATTCTTCTAGAGTTATGAAAATATACATCATTAGCTTTTTTTCTATATTTAGTTAACATAAAATGCCAGAAAAGCTTAAAAATAACTTGCTGCTTTAATGGAGTCAAAAGCAATTTTATGAGGATACGTATACCACTTCTCCTGTCATAGGTGATCAGTTGTGTGACAGATTCTCATGTTTAGATCAAATCAATAGATGTCCTATTTCAACTGAATCTAAAACTTTAAGTTTATCTCTTTATGAACAGTGAGTGACAGAAACTGGATCACCCTGTATGCGCCAGATTGAAACATGCTGATTCTGGGTATGACCGAAAATGGCAAGTTAATTGGTTGTGGCATACTAAAATAAATGATTCATGCAGTTCTACGCCATATATTTCCAAAATGTGGATGTTTGAACTAAAACATGTTCTGTAGAATGGTAAGTTGAAAAAAGCAAGTGGATTTGTTGTTGTGTTTTTATTTAAATAGTTTTAATTACATAAACACAACATAGAACCGCCTAAGGAGACTTTCGTGTAGAATCCATATTTAGTTATACTATGGCTGAGCATGATATGAGTTTCCATGCAGAGGAAACAGTTGTGTAAAAACACAATGTGTTCTACAGGACTGTAACTGGCTGAGCATGATAATGGTTGGGAAAAGGGACTGTATTTCTTAAGGCAGAGCATGAAAGGAGTTTTCATGCAGAGTAACTGCAATGTACAAACCTGCAATTTGTTTTGCAGGACTGTGACTGGCTGAGCATGATGAGCATGTGAATTATTGTGAGAAAAGGGACCATATTTATAACACTGTATTTCATTTGTGTAAAATATTTACTATATTTTAATTCCACCTTTAGCTGGCAGTGATCACAGTTTTAACCTATGATGTCAGATTTCTAGCCTGTAAAGTCACTCTCAGAAATTGGCTAACAAACCCATGGAGAAGTTGTGAAAAGCTGGTGGGACTGTTTAAAACAGCAGTCATTTCGTTCCATTCCATTGTTCCAGATTTCAACCAGTCTGTTTTAAAATTCTTGTTCTTGAAAAGATCTTAAAAGGCAGCTTAATTTATGAAACTTAAGAAAGCTGCCTTATGCATGGGAAGAAAGCTTGCATAAAGTTAGTTATGCAGTGTATGGACTGGACATGGTTCACTCAAAGCAGTGATGGTGGCTTGTGTAGTGTTTAATGGTATTTTCCTTATGCATCAAACCTGTACATACATTGACAGCTCATGTCATGTTTGTTTGACAATATGTTGCAGGCAGCGCACAATTTTACAAGTAATTGACAACATAATCCTGTCTGCCTGTGCTGTATGGGAAAGAATGTACAATGAAACTTTAATCTGAAATATTTTCCATTCCATGTTACTGATACTGAAAG
Organism: Pelodytes ibericus; assembly: GCA_036172795.1. NCBI lineage: Eukaryota > Metazoa > Chordata > Amphibia > Anura > Pelodytidae > Pelodytes > Pelodytes ibericus. The sequence continues at coordinate 94,218,959 of CM069860.1, forward strand.
TTTGCAGTCCCATTTTTTTTTTTAAGTCACAATATACCAAAGTCGTGGCTATCCTTTGACATGCTAGTTGTGGACAATCGCTCCCATTATGCTCAGCCAGCAAACATTTTTTTGAATTATACTAAATAGCCTTGACTGTTAACCTTTAGTACAGCAGCTTTAATGTTAATCAGCATGGCTGGCTGAGCCTCATTGGAACGGTAGTACACAGCAGATGGAGTGCCAAAGGTTAGCCAGCACTATAAATTCAGTATATGAGACAGGTTCATTCTCAGCAGGGTGGAGTCACAGCATGCCTTTATCTGCACTTTGGAGCCCAAGCAGTTATTTCTGAGTTATTTCCTATGTATTTTGGCAACGTGTTCGGTCAGTCTAAACACAGCAGCCTTATACATACCACAGGTAATCCTTTTATTTGTGTGAATTGGAGGGAAGAAAAAACACACGTTGGAAAGCAGCACATACCATCATGCAAGTAAAGTATTTGTGACTGATGCTGGACATAGTAATTGCTGGGAAATCCTATACCTCCCAGCCCACTGTAGTGAGCAGGCTCCTCCCCAGCAGACACAGTACAAGCTGGAGGTGTTTCATTTCCTAACAAGACACGTTCGTGCGCTCCAGCCTTCCTTCCCTGCACACAGGCTAGCACAGAGCATGGGATGAGTGCCCTGCAACACCCCCTCAGCAAGATGCTGCATGGGATGGATTCATTCTGCTCGTGCAATGGCTTCATGGGGTAAATAAGACATTACATTCCTTCAGCCTGCACCCACTGTTTTATTTGGGAGGTGACTCTTCTGCAGACTTGTCTCCTCCTGATGAAGAGTTTAAGTCCATGTGTTAGCTTATTTGCTTCTTTTCTCTTCATGTAGCCCTTGCTGGAGGAAAGCCAGGCTTGGAAGAAAAACCGACTGGTACAGCAAGTGAATGAAGAGGTAAGAACAAGGAGAAGACACTTGAGATGTCTCTCTTCTCTGGTTTCCTTTGTCTTCTTCTCGTCCTGGATCTGTTGCTTTATTCCTACAACATCCAAACTTTAACAGTGATTCTAGTTATTAGCACTTCAGCCCTTGTGGTTTATAACCCAATTTTAATTCTGGAGTAAAGAGTCATACTATGTTGTTATGTTGGCTGAGGATTCCTGGAACTGTAGTACATGTTAGCTGGAAAATCAAATGTTGGCGCTATCGTATGATAACATAGGAGTCTATCTTTCAGTGTTCCCACGCCCAGTAAAATGTACCTTCGGGGGACTAGGTCACATTAGATTTAACTTGGAAAGTTGCAGGTTATTTAAAACTGGATCCTAATATAATGTAAGTGGACCTTGGTAGTACTGATGCTTTGAGAACACAATGAGAATGGTGAGAAAGTTTGTATGATGAGAACTGCAACGTTTTCCACCTTCAAAAGTGAAATCAATCTTTCTACATTAGAACATCTTACCCCAGGTAAATTAGTAAAAGTACAAGGACATGATATCAGAGGAACTGGAGAGTCATCCTTTGTCTTTCAAAAGAATGCAGGTTATTCCTCAATACCTCATTGTCCCATAACAGTTGTGTGGGGGGGTTTTCTTCTTGTAACTCTTAGGTGGATAGTCTTTTTAATAATTATTTTTTGGATTACTTTTGGATTTTACTCTAATGACTAAGAGTTTTTAATCTTGCAAGTGGACATCATTTTCCCACTTAAAGTATTTTTTTCTGAGCTTGCTCTGTCCACTTTCCAACCTATCTCTATACACTTCCAACAGGTTTTATGTGTTAAATCAATGCTAGCTGCAAGTTTATGTTTTGTTCTTGTTTTGTACTTCTGCTTGTAGTCTAGGTGATGTAGAATTACTTTGAAAAGAGTGAGGTGATTGGCTAGATGGGGGGCAGAGCTCTAAAGAGTGCAAACAAAATAGTCTTTGGCGCTTAAAAGTGCAATTATTATCCATCAGTAATGTTTGCATACATAGTTTGACTATGTTTATTTGTATAACACTTAATTATGTTGATTTGTGACATACTCTTTGTCTTACAAGAATTTGGGAAGTTTATTTTCTGATGTACAAGTACAAGACTTTTGTTGTTGTTTCCACCTAGTGAAGCAATGGAAAAAATGTGTGCGTATAGAGTCTGTTTACAGTTTATTACGCAGACTGGCCATCTGCACACAACTACAATATTCCTTTAAACAAGATATGTAATTTCAACTCCAGGTCTCAAAGTGGATTCGATTAAACCAGTGCAGCAAGAGAGGCACCAAGCGAAAAAGATGGAGCAACAAAGAGTTTGATGATAAAGTAAGAAACTATATTTTGTATTATGATTAGCTTCTGATTTCCTTACACAATGAATCCCTTGATTGCATCTGCCCTTCTTTATCAATGATAAATATGATTTATTGTACAGTTTAAGCATTTGGTCCATCAACACCCTTTTATTTTACCACCACCGCTGCCCTCAATCCTTTCTTTATTCTTTAAAAAAGAAACATGATCTTCAAGAGAAAAAGTGGCACGATGGAATTATTGATAAGTGCTTTTGCGATTTAGTTTCCTTTGTTTTGATCGCAGCCTTTTGGGGGAAGGTTACTACCACTTCACAAGTTCATACTTGTGGAAGAAATGGGGGCTCCATATCTGATTTATAAAACAGATACTAGGTCATGATGTTCTGCCACTACATGATGTTCAAATACTAGTAACATCTAAACTGCTAAATTCTTTAAAGATGAAATGTCTTAATATTTTGTTTTGCATTATTATTATTTATCTATTGTTCACTGATACACATTCCTTTTAACTTAACTCGTGTGTTATATTATTATTTTATGATTTATTTATTTTTTTGAAGGTCGTATACGCCAGAAAAATGTATAAGAGTAACAATGCACATTGAGTTGATTGTATGCCATCAACAGAGGTCTCTTGCTGTTTTAAATTGTATGTGGGCTCAGTTTGGGCCAGCTGAAGATATCTTTGTTTGACTCATTGATTTTCTTTGCCTATGGCACACTCTAAAGCACGATGGTATAAATTACTTCACATATAGTTTCCAATGCATCTGAATGAAATAAGCTTGTTGTTTATTGAAAGTCCTCTGAAGGGCACCCCAAGTGGTTGATGAGACGGCAGAGCTATTTTTTTTTAATGTAATTTCTATGAAAGTTTCTAATTTTTATTGCATTATTTTTTTGTATTATTAATATTAACAAAGATGATTTTCTCCTGTAGAGCGTATTGTTAAATTCAGACCCACAGCATTTTTACCAGGTTCAGATATTTGTCATATGGACTCACCTTGCAGCCTGTTAGTGTGAATTAACTGGTAAAACTTTAATTAAAAAGTCTCTTTTATTTTTATTTTTTTGTTCAGCCTCCATGAATGTTTGTCTGGCTAAACACATTTTATTAAAGCATTTTGATCCAAGATGAAGTTATATTTTTCTCACGTTATTCATGTAAGATCCTTTCATCAGTAAGAGTTCTTTAAACTCTTATAGTATAGATTTTAGTACTGCAAAAGTGTCCAATTTACATTGGTACATAAGTCAGGAGGCCATAGGTACTATATATTTACTTTTGGCACCCTAATTTTAAGACATTTTAATGGATATTTATAATTACACTCTTCATATAAATTTCCTCGTATAACTGGGGAAACCAGTAATCTCTCAGTAATCAATGTTTTAACTGTGTCTATATTTATTGCCCATTCACTTGTGACTTATGATATAAAATGTGAAAAGTTTTTAAATGAAAATTAAATTTTATACATTTATTTTTTTGTTTTGAAAATTGATGCTTACATAGAATGTAATCAGCTGTGATACATGTTATACGGATATACTGTAGTAGCAAAACTTTGTAACATGGGGGGCACACACACACACACACACACACACACACACACACACATGATGTTCTATGTTAAAATGTCTCAGGGATATTTGAGGTCAGTTATTTATGAGTTATAATATGTAATTGTTTATCTTTTTTTTTTGTTTCGTTTGTATTGGGTTGATATATTATATGTTCTGTTATAATTCCGACCAACACAGGTAAAAGCAAAGATCGTATTGTTTATACTTGAAGTAGTCACGGAATAATTACTAATATCCATTTATAAAAAGGCATGTAACATTTCTTTTTATTTGTAACTGTGTTTGTAATTAATAGCATACGGCACTGAAGTGAAAATCCACAGGAAATTGTGAGAGGAGTAAAACTTAAGGGTTGCTTGATCAATTTTGTCAATTAGTTGAAGGTCTTATTAGTCTTTATTTCTAGGTTCATTATGGGGTATTCCAGATGTAACTTAAGACTTAAGGATCGAAAATTAGATTCTGTAGTAGGCCTTCAAGATAATCTGTACTCATTGTAAGTAATGAGATATTCTGGGATATGTCACATCATTTTATAACGACTTTCACAATTTATATTTTCGATTTGAATATATAGAGCGGAGGTTTATAGAGTACATAAAAGACAATGCAGAAGTGGTATTAACACTATGCTTGCCAGTCACACCATGCCGTCTGCAGTCGGTTAGTCTTCTATAAGGAATCAAAGTTGCAGGGAAGTTGATATGCCGCCCCAAGCAGTACAACAGAGGAGAGTGGATTAAAGCGACATAATGAACTGCTTTTGGTCCAAAGCAGGCTCAAAGATGTGCAATTAAAAGTTTAAAATGTCCATTACTTGCTCCCTGTCTAAGTCATTTCCTTTGCAGCAATAATTAGATCTCTTCTAGTTTGGTTGCTATCTTGTTCTGTTGAATTCCCCCCCTTCCTTGCTGCAGAATAAAAGCAGTTCAAGTCAAGAGGGTTAAATTGCCAATCATCTTCTCTTCTTACAGAATTGGTTTACACAAAAAAACAATTCATTTGGTCATAATGGGAACTGTGTGTTGATGATTTTTGAGAATAAAGCTATGCAATGATGTAAAGTTTTTTTTTTTTTGTCTGTGTTTGCATTTTACTTTAGCATAAATATGGTTAAATTAAGTTAACGACTTTCTAATCTATATATGTGTGTGTGTGTGTGTGTGTAATTTGCAATAGTCCTCTTGACTTTTCAGTTTTAGAGTATACCTTTTAAGTTTTTTATGATAGTTATACAGGTTTTGTACTATATTATTTTCTATTGTGTGTATTTTTTTTGTTAGCAACAACTCAGTTGGACTGTTTGAGATAGTTATTAATATAAAAATTATTATTTTTCTGTGAAAATTATTATTAGAAACATAATTGGTTACAAATACAATTTATTTAGTGCCCTATTGAGATATATATATGTAACATTCCTTCCTTGTTTGTTATTCCTATCACAGTCAACCCACAATACAGTGCACTTGATCCAGTCTCACAACCAGGCATCGTGTCACTGTATCTCCTAATTTAGTAATCCCATGGCCTATCAAAGAGGTAGATCACTGTTCAATTAAATTTATTTCAAGAAGGAATGGTTTCAATTAGAATTTTCTAATTTTGGGAGGAGAGTTGTATTCAAATTAGTATCTGTCCATCTTTTAATTATTTTTTTTTTGTTTGTTTTGTTACTCTTACTGAGCTTACACTATTCAACATTTTCTCAAACATTCTTAAATATTTCATGTGTTTTTATACTTTACTAGTTTAAATGGAAAAATATTGTGTTTTTCTTTTAGTATAATGTTCATGAAGTAAGCGTTGTCAAAATTGATCAGAATATAAGTGCCTAAAATTCATATGCCCATATTTATTTTTTTAATGTGCATAATTTTCAGGTAACAAAAGCTTATATCAACATTTTAATAGAATTTTAAATTGAAATAGGTTACTAATGTTTCACTGTTAAACACTGATATTAAAGCTGTTTTGTTAGATTGCATATGTAATGTTCACAGTGTAGTTTATAGTGAGCTTATTAAAATGGAAGGCACTTGGCAGTAACACGCCAAACGTCCTTACAATAGCCTGAACAATGTTGTCTTTGTTTAACCAGTTGGTAAAGTTTTAATGGATTACTGTATGTCGGGTGTTATTTTAGGTATGCATTCTCCGACTTAATGGCAATCATGTAATGGAGACATTTGGCTGGAGATATAAAGAACCTGTCTCGTTATTATTTTTTAAGGGAGTTCAATAAGTATTGAGGGGATTAAAGCCAACTTTTTTGCGAGGACTAGGCATTATTTAAATTTGTCAAAAAAGTTATTTGTACTTTGTGGTTTTTTTTTCCTTTTTTTTTTTTCCTTGTTAGAGAACAGCAGCCTGTACATTAAGGGTGAGGCTGGTTTTAGAAGCATTATATTATAGTTTTAAATTTAAACTGACGTGTATATTTGCAAAATGATTAACCCCTTCGTGATGTTAGGACGTACTCTGCCGTCCTCATTTTAAGTCCCTAAAAGACGTTAGGACGGCATAGTACATCCTGTGTTAAACAGCTCATCGCGGCTCCCTGTGATGAGCTGTGCTCGGATCCCAATCCAGGGACTTGCAGTGGAATCCAGATGAGCCCATTTTGAGTGCCCTCAGTCTGATAGGGGAAATGTAGCCAATGCTCAAAGCAAGCACCGACTACATTTCACTAAATCGCGCCGTGCCCCAACTTCCAGGTTCGAACATGCCTCTGTGACGTCGCTCGTGACATCTGGAGGTCTCGCGATTTTTTGGTAGGACCCACAGGGTCTATTAAGACCCTGATTGGGTCTCTGCCATAGTGTTACTGGCTACTGATTAGCTTGTGATCAGTGGCCAGGAACAAATTGTGACGTTTTGGTGCTTGCGTCATTTGGGATGAAAGTACCATGCGTCACAAAGGGGTTAAGGGAACAAGACCCTGCACTTTTCTTAAAATACTGTGTAAAATAGAAAAACTTACCCCCTGTGTCATGACCTCACATGATGCATTGGCACTAGGATGATACAATAGACCCTAGGCCCTTTAGGAGCCATGCAGGCCAATTCAGCAGCCACGGAAATTGTATTTCCATAAAGGTCTATGTAAAACAGTCCAACAAGTTAGGTTCCAGCCGTAGGGATTTTACAAGCCATGGTCCGAGGAATTTGTCAAACCCTATTGTAGGTGTCCACCTGTGGCCCTCCCACTGCTTCTGTACTGTAACTACTATCATTATCTGCCACTCTAAATAGCAAGTGAGGAATTATGGGACTTGTACGTCAGCAGCAACTGGAGGGCAGCAGTTGGAATCCTAGGTAATAGACTGTGCCCCAAACCTATCATATAGTAGCCAGACATCTATTCTCATGAAAGTGCTAACCAGTGTGCCCCTTGTCAGGTATTATATTACTCTTGGCAGTAATTTAAAATAATAATTTTTTTTTTTTTTTTTAAGTTAGCAGCATTTTCCTTATTTTTTGACCTTGTCCTAATCCAAGTGTTGGGCAAAGTATAGAACGATATATTTGACTAGATTATACATAATTTTACCTTAAAATTGTACTGCTCTTTTAATCCATATAGAGATATATAAATGTTTGAATACTACATTGCATATGGGAAATAGCTGGTGCCCATTGTAAACAAATGAATGAAATGGTTTGATTTGTTTTGAGTCATGTGAGAGAGGGAACTGGTGCAGGAGCTTATTCATTTTTTTCATCACAGATTGTCTTTGCTATGCTTGTGTTTTTCATGAGAGACATATTTAATTTTTGTGAAGCAGAACTTCAAGCAGGACAACTTTATCCTTGCCTAGTTCATCTCACATGTATGGTATTCTAGAATTGTGGTTATTTGCTGCTATCATCTGATATCCTTTACTACATAGTCTTGAAAAGTAGATTTGTAAGGGCATTGGTCTTACGCCAGCATTACGTCATCAATGTCTTACAGCCATTAAAAGGATCAGCGGCCGTGTGAATAAAGCCTTCTGTGAACTTACAGCTACGACTGAGTGAGCATTAGGCCACTAGACATGGCGTCAATGAATCGAAAACATTTTGCTTTTTAACTTTTTTTGTTTTTTAAACTGTTGTATTTAAACAAGTGTACTGATGTTTTAGTTATTTGATGGCTTGGTGGTCTTTCCAGCCCTCCCCTCTTTATATTTTTGCAAACTTGGATCCAAGGATCTTCAGCTAATAACCGACTGGCTACCTAATAATGCTGCAACTAGTGCAGAAAACTAAAATATTTTTACAGGGCTCCTAGAAGAAAAACATTATAAAGTAAGGATCTTCAGATAATAACCTGGAATGACTGGCTCCTTAATAATGCTGTACATAGTGCAGAAAGCAAAAATACTTTTACAGGGTTCCTAAAAGAAGAACAGAAAAATTACCTATTTTTTTAGCTTGTTTAAAGCTCTGTCATCTACATGTCTGTCTAGTGCTTGGTGTTAAACAAATTGGTTTCTCAAAGATATAAGGAATTAGCAGCAAGCTATAAGAACAGATTACAATGGCACCATGATGCCTTGCTTACTGGTGACAGAAATACTAGCTTTCCTAGTTTTACTAGTCTATGAAATGCAGAATTCTTTGATTGTCTGGAACGCGTATGCATTTGGTTGTGTCAAGCTCTCTCTAATGTTTGAAAACTCAGAGCTTTATTCTGCATATAAAAGAGTATTTTAATCAGGATCTTGCTTTTTTTTTGATGATCTGTGATTAGTACAGGTAGGGATGATGTGTCTAAGTTAAATATAGCCTTTGTACTCAAGGACCCCATTACAAACCCAGCCATTTAAGATCAAGTTACCTAAAATGTTGAAGTTTGGGGTATAGAAGCATTTAAACACATAAATACATGTAGAAGTGGATTATGTAAATTGCTCAATTGTTTTCCTTTTGTATTATCTTTAGATTTTAGAAAAGCCTCAGTCTCTAATATTTTTGTCATTTTCCATTGTATACCTATAAGGAATTGCAATGTGTTCTTTTCCACAGAAGTCTTTCTACCATCCCTTCTATTGACCACCCACTGGGATGTCCACATCCCATGCTATCCATCTTCAACAAGCAGGATTACTATTTGGACTTAGATGTTAGTATGGTTTACAGGATGTTAACGTTAAATACACAACTTTTATAGAATATATTATCTTAAACAAAGAACCTCCCTTCCCATTATATTTGAGATCAACATTTTTGGGAGACTTTTGCATCTATAATAGTGCTCTTTTGTGAGTGCATGTCCTTTTTTTTTTTCTATACCAAGAGTTGTAATTGAAAGAGGCAGTTCTTTGGTTTTATTATTTAGAAGGTCATAATTGTTCACATTTAACGGTTTGGGGAAAAAATATTAGTAAACAGGTGACCACTCTTTAGTAATATATTTTATTATAAAAAAAAAACATAAAGTGTTTTATAAGGGTTTTTTCTTGTTGTTCTTTTGGGAATTTGCTAGGAGAGTCAGCATAATCAATCTCTTTACCATTAGATGGTTTGCATAATTTATTTATGAAAAATTAGCATTTCGTACATAGAAACCATTTAGCAAGGGTAGAAGGGAAAGCTTTGCTTAAATGTTCCAAGGAAATAGGCAGGAGTGCACTATAGAAACACTGTTTGAAGGAACTAAAAGTCTTGCACACATAGAGATCCTTTTCATGCCTGATTTATTGTGATGATGCCCATCCTTTTATATGGTGTTAACAGGACATTTCGTCATTCCAATTGAGCTATGGTCTCTCTTTATGCTGCACCTCTACACTGATCTATACGTTTTTATTTTCCATTTTGTAATCAATAAATCTGTAAGTGTTTACTGCTACTGTTCTCCTGCAGGTGATTCTGTATTTTTGGGTAAGCTCATCATAGGTACTATGAGCCAAACCTTTTTAACGGGCACAAACGTCTACTCTGTTTAACTATTTTTAACATCTGTCATTTTTGTTTGGGCACTCCACCTCTTTAGGAAGTACCAACACTTCCGACTGACTCTTTCACAGTCAATCTTGCGGATCAACAATTTAAAATTGTTTAAACAGTTTAAAAACATTGGAAAATGTAAAATCTTATGTTTTTTTCCTAATCACTCACATCATAGAATAAAGATCCTGAATCACTCCATTACCAGTTTTCAGTTTCTTGAATGTGAATATATCCATACATGCCAACAAAAAAAGGTTTCTAATGTTGTGTGCAATATCTTTCATATCTCCTCCATTCGCCATGTCTCTTTGTTTACAAATTTCCTGTCTGACTCTCACAGATTCCAAATTGAATAACACTCTTAATCGATAGCACTCTATCGATCTGCTTTATAAATAGGAAGATCTCACAGGTTCTGCATGCTGTATTTTTTCTATTTTTCATTTAATTTACCCCTACAAATTATATATTATTTTTCTTGGAATAAGAAGGGCTTTTTTTATCATATAATATACTATAAAAAAAATATAATACAATGTGACAGAAAATTGAAAAGAAAAAAGAACACTGCTATATGGATTCCAGTAATTGTCCTGAGTTTTGAAATACCGCATTTGTTTTTATTGTTTTTACTTTACTACAAGTTACAAGAAAATAAGTAAACATATTCTATTGCTCTTTGCTAACCATTTTCTAGAATTCCCTGTAGTGACATTAGCTCTAAACCTATGTCTAACCCTAGCTCAGCTATTTATTTATTTATTTCTAAATGGGGGGGCTGGAGGTGCTTATGGGCAAGCTGCCCATGTTGTAATTAGTCTATCCATAACCCGTGATTGTTGTCCAGAGGCACTCCACCATTTCAATTTTAGTCCCATTGCATGAGTTTCAATTGTGCCCATAAATGAACATGTTAAATGAAAAGCATTTGTTTCATTTAATAAAATATGTGAGCTTTAATTTTTTAAATTTGTAGCTTTCTTGTTATTTGTTATAAACTACAATGCAGTTTGTGACATTCATTGTTGTATTGAAAGTCTTCCTTTTTTGGTGTTTTTTTTATTTATTTTTTTCCTAGTCTGGAATTCTTAAAACTGATCTTATTGTCTGGCTCTCTCTGGATAAACCAGGATGCTAACCCTGAACTGCTTCAAGTTACAGATACCCAGCAGTTGGCAGATAAGAATATAAAGAGTACCATCTGTTTCAGAAGACTTTTTATTGCTTTTGTTTGCTCATAATCTTACAAATGCTGAATAAACAATGCATAGATATATTTGAATTCCAATGTAAAGAAATGCTTCACGAAACAAGAATAGCTATAAGTGGCAGGATATTGGAAGTAGATCCTCAATTGTAAAATAAGGACAGAGACGACAATAAAATATTACCACAATTCCCTTGCCTTGTGCACAAGCTGTGTTTGTAGGGCAAATACTCAACTGTCCAGCCCATCAAAAAATATTACAAATCTAATGTTATAACGTGTTGCTGCACAGATTAGCTCACTGAGCTCTATTCAATTCCTTTATTATACCATTGACTACAGTATAACATTTTGAAACAGAAAATCAGTGATAAGCGATAACTCATGGTCATTTATGACCATTTACACCTATTGCATGCACATGGCATTCTTACTCTTTATTACAACTGTATATTCTGCCATACATTTTATTTAATTCTATTTAATGAAATGATAGTTAAGCTACTTCATTTATCAACGTTTACCTTTGAATTTGTTTGAATTATTTTTGTCTTTACTTCTTATTTTTACTATTATATTTCGTTATCTGTAAACAGTGATTCAGTGAGGAAGCCTGTGCTAAGAGCACAATTGCCTCCTTTTTTCTGTCCGTTGGATAATAACCTGGGACCACCAAAAAAAACAGCAAACCGTATAGATAAAGATAAAAGTTTAACGGAGAATGCACTGAGGTCATGCTAATGCTTAGGATTCATCTTACACAGAGTACCCTAACTTGACCTCATTGATCTCTTGATGTGCTCACTATTAAAATAAAAGGGTCTGTTTTTATCAAAACTGTTACCTATTAAAAAGCTAACATGATACAATGTGAGAAATAAACGTGCAAAAGCTACAGCCTGTGTGTAGACGTATAGGGAGTTGTATGTAAAAACATCTGCACTGTAAGGTTGTGGGGAAAAAAACACGATTGCCGTTTATTATGTATACAGTCATTAGTTCTTTTTTCTTTTTTTTTGCATCCGACACTACACTGTGGGAGAATAACCTTCTCCAAACATTGTTTCTCCAATGCTAATCAGCACCTGATTCTTAATAGATAAGCTTCACCAGAGCAACCTGGAAGTTTGGGAATCTGCTTTATAAATGGGCGCCATGTTTATGCCTCATCCCCATAGTCTTGAGTTTGTGTTATTGGAGAGAGAGAGACAGAGAGCCTCCAAACAGCTAAAACAGATATATTACTTTAGCCTAATCTGTCAGCTAACTCATGGCTGTTGTCCTATCATGTGCTTTGTCTCTTGCATCATTAATTTCAATTATCATTTTACATTAAAGCATTAGCAAACCTTTCACGTTCCTTCTAACCAATACTTTTGATAGCAGACAGATTTTTTTAAAATTATAATCCAAGCTCTATGTATACAAGTAAACACTTTAATATTAATCGTAGCCTGTGGTATGATATTGCTTGTGAGTGAGAGGCACATAATCAAGGCAAAACTTTCCTATTTGTAAATGCATGTCTACAATAATTGACCATTGTGGTTTCATGGCTCTCTAAAAGAAAGCCAACTTTCTAAAGAGAGAGAATATGTCAAATACTTGATCTCTGGTGTTTTGAGCATGGAACCATTCTGCGACCTTCATTGTGCCATTGGCTAATGTGAACACTTATTGGATGTATCGTTCTCTAAATTCATCCATGCCACAAGCATGGATCGGGTTACAGTGCTTCCCATCATTAAAGTAGGGGAATGTGCGCATTTGAAATATTCATTACATTACTTATATACAGGTTTCTTTTAGCCTTGTGAAATGTAAGATTTTAAAGACTGGATAACCTCAGACTCCAGAAGGATCTGGTTAGGAATCTCTTTGAATTTCATGCTGCTAATCAGTCTGTTTTCCAGTCTTGCATTTTCACATCTAACGCTGTAATATTTTCTATCTTGCGGGTTAATTGACTCGTAGACATCTGCAGACGACAATAAGATATTCTGACTCTTACTGCTGTAACTTGAATGACACTAATTTTAATAGGACATTCGTTCTGCCTCCCTAAGAGTAGTGGTTGTCTCATAGTCTAGTCATTTACCATACATTATTAGGTTAAATCTGTCCATGAAGTAAACTGAGATGAAGAGAGAGAGAGGGTGTTATGAGCTCAAATTACTTAGATAGCTGGCTAATTCTATTGTATTTATGTTTACAATTTTCTGCTTTACCATCCTGCAGTATTCTTGCAGAGAAAGCCATGTTTGGAATGAAATAGATTTATTTTAAATCTCACTGTTGATAAAAATCTGTTTTTTAATTATTTAGTTTCCCTCCACACAAAATTACTGTAGAGACCAAGTTATATCAAGGGTGTCAAACTGTGGCCCTCAACCTGTTGGTGGACAATTGCCTGGCAGAGCATTATGGGATATGTAGGCCACCAGCAACTAGAGGCCTGCAGTTTGACACTCCTGGATCATATTGACATATGCATTATTTTAGCCTAATTCCCATGCAGAAACATATTAATTAGTGTTTTGTATGATTAAATTAATACTATCATTGTTCATTTAGTATTACGTTGTATGTTTACTAAACATGGTATTTACAAATGTTACACGTATGATATGTAAGTTATTCTATATGTGACATGGAGTAGGCTTGATGTAAGCAGATAGAGGTTATGTACAGAGACATCTTTAATACAGCACTGAATGACCATGTGAGTTCAGTACAGTCTGTTTAATTTCTGACTTGGAGTTTAACTCTCATTTACATGCCAACAAGCAGTATCTTTTTTAAAATATTCATGGTTCTCTCTTGATGACACGGTACCCAGAATTACACACAGGCCGAGTTTGACTTTATAGGCTGATGCTATGGAAAATCATTTGCATGTTTCATGCTATCAGATGTGGTATGTGATGACACAATCCATGTATAAAGATTCAGCTCCTAAAAACTTTTGGAGACCCTCATTTGGAATTATCCCACACATATTTGCGTTTAAAAAAAACAAAAAACTCTTTCCTCGTTATACATTGCTTTAATTTTTGTGCGCAGTTTTTATACATCCTCCTATTGATCTGGTTCCATAATTGTATTAGAGATGAGTCTCCAGTTTACAAGCACCATGATCTTTTATAGTGAGAGCATGTTTGACTGGTCAGCTTGCTGTATATCTCTTTCTGGAGTGGCCTTAAAGAATTACACTAATCTATGTATATTTAATACACGTGTCAAAAGCACAATTTGCCACCTTGGGTGCTATGTCTAGCCAAGAGTCTTCTCTCTTACATACATGCCTCTCAAGTGTCCCGCTTTGTGCCGGACAGTCATAGATTTGAGGCTCTATCCTGCTGAGCTCTACCTCTGTCCGTTTTTCTAAGTCAGCTTTATTTCTTTAAACTGGCACAGGCCCCAAAAAATCAAGGGATTTGGCTGTGTGGATATATGGTAATCTGGTGGGATAAGGGGTGTCAAAGATAGGGTCTGCCCCGGCTGCAAAATACTGTAGGTACACCCCTGGTGCAGACACTCATGTTTTGTGGGACAGCTGGATTCAGGACTGTAATCCTGCAGTACGATCTCATTCTCGGGTGCCAGCTGTCCGGTATCTCTGGTGCTAGCTGTCAACTTGACTGACAGTGCTACCATGAATGCGCAGTAGTGCTGAGACAACCTCCCAAGCTAAGTCCCTCTGCATCCCAATTTGCTGGCGGCAGAAGTTGGGAGGTATGCTATATGCTATATTACAGACAAAAAAAAGTCCCAAACACCCAGCCTGCTGAGCCTGATACCAAGGAAGTTTGCCTACACCTCCTAACATCCTGGCTAATCGACTTGCTGATTTTGTTGGGGGCTCGCTTATGTTGACGTATAGCAGTGGTCCTTTTAACCACGGTCATTTCTCTCTTTCTCATTTAGTGTACTCATACAAACTATATGTAATTTATTTTATGGAAATGTATAGCTTGCTTCCTTTTGATGTCATATATATATATCCTTGTAAATCATAATTTAATATGAAAGTTTTAAACAATCGGCCGCTCCCCCTGTTTACATTCATGGTGTGCCAGAAGCTTGGACAAGTCATGGATGAAAAACAAAAATCCAGAAATTCTTAACACGATTAGATGACTTCAATGCAATTTAATTAGAGGTTAGAGGTTAGATACTGAATGATTACATAAAGCCTAACCCTTAAGTCCTAAAGTATTGACGTGCGCTGATGCTGGGCATTATGGGCATACCTACTGACCATTATGGATTTGAAGCAATGCAGCCATTGCCACATCATCCTTTTATTAGTAAATCCTAGAAATGTGACTCATTTGTTTTATTTATTGCAAAATTTGCGATGTTAGATTCTATATGAAATTACCTAATTTATATGCAAAATACCTGCATACTTTCCAACTAGAATAGTTTTTATTTAGGTGTTTTTTTTTTTTTTTTTTGCACAGATGTGTTATTGCTGGGTAGCAGCTCCTGGATATAAGTAGACATAAAGGTGATTTCAGCTAATCTATAGATACTACAGCACATTGAGAAGCCATTATGTTTGCTCAGAGACACAGGCTCCACAGCTGTTTAACCATTTATCCCCTTCATCGTCAGTCACTGAGAAAGATGATCATTTGAACTTAAAGGGACACCCCCACCATAAAAATGAAGAGGGTTTATTTTTTTTACTTTGCATTGTTGATTTCAGATATGTATTTTGTTTTTGGTGTGTGAGTTTATTTTATGAAATATTGTACTAAACAAGTGTGACTGGGTGCTGCCATTTTGTGAAATATAGTGTTTTTGGTTGCCACCCCTGGAGACTTTACAGCACTAGTATCTCACTATTGGGGCTGAGGACACAGAATGCAGTTTATAAGTCAGAATTCTGATCATAGACTTGCATTGAATGGGAGGGTAATGTAACTATCACATGCCAAGGGGGCGGAGTTATGATCATGTTTGATCAGGTTAATCTCCTCTCTTTATGTTGGAAGGCAGGTAAAAAAAAATTGTACACAGACACCTAGTCCTGAGACTTGCTGGAAGATTTTGGAGAAACACCTAATTTTATTTTTTCAATAATAGAAGAAAAAACAGTGGCAAATGTCTTATATATGTGTTTGTTTTAAATGCACAGGTAATCTAGTTACCTCTTATGTAAGTGGTTGTTGTCCTTTTAATAATTTGATTCTCTTATAAGCCCTGTTTAAAAGACATTTTAAATTCCAGTTTAACTTCTAAACAGATCCCGCACTTGGTTTGATCACATGAACATGTCTGCTGGTTTTTTTTTTGTTTTTTTTTTACCTCCAGTTGACAAATTATATCTGTTTTGTATCATGTTGGATTCATAGGAATCTGGCTCTTCGTGTTAGCAGACATGGCATTTATCAAATTGATGGCTCAGGTCAAAATGTAAAACTCGCAGGCCTCATTTGCCTTTACAGTTGTCAGGTTTCCTTTTTTTGTTCCCTGTAATTACAGACATAGAGGGATTTCAGATCAGTACATCTTATTCATTCAGACCTTAACACAGACATAGACAACTTAAAGGGTTAAGTTTCTAATATAGAATTACAAGTGAAATTTTAGTTGTCCCTAGTATGAGGATGAACTGGCGTGTACTTTTCCATAGGAAACAGACTGACATCTGGTCGTCACCTGTCTGTCTCTGCTAGCGCAGAGAGAGACCCTCGTTTTTGCATGAACGAGGGTCTCTCTCTTTGCGAGCAGTGAGAGACCCTCGCTTTCATCTGTCAGAGCGAGGACAGTCCCCGCTCTGATTGGCTGTGTGCTTGCTGAAAAACCAGGAACTACTGTGTCTCGCATGTGAGACACAGCGTATAGTAAACGCGCGTGGATCTATTAATTGTACAGGGACATGTTTTGTTTAACCCTTGCTTCCTTCGAGGAATGTTTCATGTTCCTTTAAGGCTAGCAAACTTAAGGCTAGTTCAACAACAGAGAGATGGACACCTTTTGCTTGTGCCTGAATTAACATAACATGTGCTTACTTTGTGATCTGTTTTCTTGTGGTGTGATATTGTTTGTCATAACTATAGACATTTATAGTTAGAGATAAATTTTATACGGTGATGTAATGTTCATTATTCATCTGATTCAGACCTTTGTGTGCACTCTTTTATAAATCTTAATTATCGGTAGATTAGTCTAGCACAAATACACATTGCTCTACACCCTAATGAAGTGGCATTTTAAACTATAATAATTGTTTTTTTTAATTTCTAACGTTTAACGAAGTTTTTCCATAAAACTGATCTGACACGATACATGCAAAAATCAAGAATTAATTGCCAAGTTGGAGAAATAGTGCATAGCCCCCCTTTAATTTTACTGTGACAACTTTTCAAGCTTCTCGGCTGTTAAACAAAGCCTAAAAAAGCTGTGAGGAGATTCTCTACTTTAGGATAATCAACTTGTTTTATGCCCAAAACAGGAGTATAAGCTCTGAGTGACTCAGTGCTTAAAATTGCTCATTTTGTTTTTATTTAACAAAAGATTGAATGCACTTTCCAGAGAATGTTGTACTTTTCTCCACACGTTACAGAGCATCATATCGATAAAATTCACAGTACTGTGCAGTGCATGATTACCTCACAGAGCTCCGCATCAATAAAATCCACAATAAAGTCTGGTGTTTGCATTTATCGCAGAGCTCCACAGCAATAAAAACATTTCTACATAGAGACAAAACTGATAGATAGCAGTAACTACTTCATGAAAACAGTTGAAGCAGATATTCGGGTTCATTGTTAGGCTACAACTCCCAGGATGGCTCCAACAGTTATGGTACCTTTGGTGCTATGTTATAGTCCGCTCTTTGTATGCCTTCCTTCCTAACTTCAAAAATTTACCTTCTAGCTCCTACAGCCTTAAAAATATGGTTTGTTGTCCTTGTTCTAGAATGGTCATTTAACTGTAAACCTCAAGCCATTTTCTTTGCTACCGTTTGACCTCAGTGGCTTAAACTACAGCGACATATTGATATAGTATAAAATAATGTGACACTGAGCTGTTGTTTTGAATTATAACTGGAATGTAGGGACAAGACCGTATCATAATTGTTCTGTTTTAAAGATATTTTAGCTTGTCGGTTAATTACGTTTTTTGAATTCCCTTTTATATAAATCCTTTTGTATATGTGCTTTCAACAACTTAATGTATGTATTGTTTTAAATATTGAAATGTGTGCAATATTGTTCTGAACTTGGCCCACAGATCACACTTGAAAATGAGATGTATTCTTCCTGGTTAAAATCTTTAAATATTATTTATAAATAAATACTGTTCATGTATTAGTCAGGGACAGTTGTAATATTACTCAATAAGTATTTTGGTACTTCTTGATGTCCTTTAAAAATTGGGGTTTTGGATTTGTTTGCAGATCTGAGCACCTCCCCTATCTTTCATATCGTCACTAGGTGGATTAGACAGCTTTATTGTAACACTCGAAGAGAGCGAGAGGGACATGATGTGGCGGAAAGTTGTTTGGCATCCATTTTGATTTTCAGTGCTTTTCCTGCAGAACTAGGCCACATGTAAGTTTCCTCTGTTACCGACTGTCTGAGAATGTGATTCAACAGCTGGATAGCTGAAGGCTGTCTCACCTTTGTCTGAATTTACCTGAGCACAACTCCATGTACATGGGGGAAAAGGTATTTTATTTATTTTCTTGAATACTTTGCATTTTGTTCATTGGTATTTTGTAAGGATTGCTGCTTTTATATGAACACCTGCAACGCTACCTAACCAGAAAGGTAACACCCCCAAGGTGTGATCATAAAGTGAAGCATTAAAGACTAATCCAAATGCCTGACTATAAATCATTTTGAGTGTTTGACAGATAACAGCGCCTGATACACTGAGAGGGAAAAAAAACTGCAATGCATTCAAAATTCATGTTGAATTCAAATAGGGAAGCCAAATGATAATGTGATAATTGACTTGTAAAGTAAATTATAATGATTCAAACCTGAAAAAATCATGTGTAACCAGCTCCCTATGGAGAATACTATAATAGTGTTGCATTTAAATTGAACCAGTTGGCAATATTTTTGTTCGGGTCAGATAATGGCTGCTCTTTTTTCGCTGCGTGTGTAGATAACACAGAAGCCAGCTGTTATTCCATTGTAGGAATTGATAGTATATCTGGCACCCATATGGCAGAAATGGCAGGTTGCATTATTGGGTCAAAGTGATTGCTATTTAGGGTTTCCCTTTTTCCATCTTCTGGTATTTCAAATCCAACAGATAGGGCTACTGTTTGCTGTGCAAAGTCATAAATCAATATTTGTTTTCCTTCAGTTTTCTACTGGTTCATGACTGTTTCTACAATAACATGAGAAACGTGCAAAAAGAGTAAAAGAGAGAGAAGCCCTGATTAAATGGACCATAAAACATAGGTAGTATGTAAACCATGCTGCAGTAGAGACCAACTTATAAGCATTTGGTCTCTGTTAGATGTTGTCCCCTCTGACAGCAATATTTTCAATCAAAATAAAGTAGCACAAACATTGTTCTCTGCTGTGCTTGTGTCTGTGAGAGGCTGTGCCGCTGCTCTGCAATCAAGCCATTGCTTTGCCATGTCTTATGGATACAGTTGTTTCCATAGTATTTCTATTTCTATTGAAGCTTAGTATTTATCATCCTGCTAGGACTATACTAGATAGCAGGTCACCATAAGCCGATATTATATCATTTAATATAACATGTCAGTTTCAGAGCTAATTTAACCCTTTAAGGACCAGGGATTTTCCTGGGCCAAGGACCAGAGCGTTTTTCAATTTTTAATACGCGGTTTTTGAAACATAAATTTCCTCTCTCTCATTTAACGTACCCATACAAGTTATATGTTGTTTTTTAGAGGACAGTTAGAGCTTTCTTTTGATACCCTGTACATAAAAATGATTTACATTTTAGTATTAAAAAATACATATAAAAGAGGAAATTTTTGAGGAAAAAAAAGTTTTTCCCCATTATTTTCCCAATAATAAGCTACATAACTAGTGCAACACTAACCCACTTATCCCCCCTAATTAACTTAATAATAAAAAAGAAAAATATTGGTTCCCAAACCCCCCATAACAAAAAAGACAGAAAAAAACTCTGAAGAGTGCGATGTCAGATCAGTAAAAATCATGCAACAGGCATGCAGGGGTTAAATTTTATTAAATAAATATATTAAAATTACCTTTATTTATTCAAAAAAACTTTATAAATTGTAAAAATAAAAAAATCTGTTAAAAAAAAAACTAAATGAGGGCCGTAAAGTGGAAGGAAACTGATCACAGTTAAAAACTGTGATCAGCAATGAAAGGGTTAATTTTTTTAAATTTTTTTTTACCTATGTGTATGTAATTAATTTATTTTTACTTACAGGTCACTCTGTGCTTCACTATAAGAATGTGAAGCACATAGAGTAAATTAGAGGCAAAGTCAGTGTGTGAACACACTGACTTTGCCATCTAATTTGCATGTTATCGCGGTGATTGAGCAATCACCGCGATCACATGGCCGGAAACTGACCGATCGGGTCCAGGAGCTTTGCCTCGGGTGCGAGGCTTACTCCTGGACCCGTTGCAGACTAGCTGGCGGTGCCCACGGAGCGCACCGCCGGCTAGACTGCATGACGAGTTAACTCGTCATAAGGTCGCTAACGCTGCGGCTCTTATGACGAGTTAACTCGTCATAAGGTCGGGAAGGGGTTAAAACAAGTAATGAAATTAAATAAGGGAAAAGTATTTAGACGTGAATGTTTATGTGTAATTTCCTTATCCCCTGTTTAGTATACTACTTGATCTGTGCTTTCCATCATTTTCATGTGGTGGTTTTTGCCTCTGTCCTCCCCCACACATGCTTTTTGTTGGTTTAGCAGTAAACAATATGTGGGATTTTGAGCGATTGTGACACACTGGTGCATATCCCCCTTCTTTATCCTTCAGTGTCCTGAATCTCTGGGACACCAAAGAAGAACACAGTCTGTGCATGTACACAGTTATGCACAGTTGCGTTCTTTATTGTTTCCAGATGTACTATATTCAATAGATTCTATAGAAAAATACTAATGAACCCATTTTAGAAAGAGCGCCATTATTCCACAGCATGGAATTGCTTAGCTCACCCAGCAGTTTGTCAGTTGGGCACTTCTAGATTTTTAGGCAAATCATGTCCTTCCATAAACTGCCTTCAGTAACACTATTCTGAACCGTAGATAAAATATTTCCAACTTTAGCTCCAAGTGCATTGCTGGCACGAAGTGTTCATTTCTATAAATGTTGTTTAAAACAGGACAAGTGACCTCTATTTTTAGATATAAGAAATAAAGTTGATATGAGCGTGGAGGGAAATCTGTACTGCAGCTATCTGATATCATTTCATGCCTTTTGAAGTGGTTTTAGATTTTCAGACTCAAATGGTTTTGGTTTTGAAGTCCTTGTCTAGTTGTTGTTTCCAGAAGCATCCGCCCATGTAATGTTTGCATGTAAGAGAGCTCACCACTGCCAAGAACCTTCATACTTGAAAATGTGTTAAAGGATTCTCTAAACTTCATACATGAGTTCTCTCACAAAACCATTTTTTTTAAAAACTTTTTGTAAAGATAAATTTAATTGGACCTTAGTTTCTATTATTATTATTATTTTTTTTTTACTTGTCTAAACATTTTGCATATCCCTGTGAGAACCAGGGGGCCTCCTTTTTTTCCTTACCCCATGCCTAAAGAATAATAAGTTACACAGAAGGTTTCCATTGAAATGATGAAATATGTGCTTGTTATGTTGAAGGTGGGTTCCTTCAGTAGGGCAGTAGATCACCTCAGCTAGTGAGAATTTGAATAATGTTCTAATGATGTCAATGTATCATTCCTCGTTAAAACACTTTCTAAATCAATCTCTTCCATTCTAACTGTGGACAAAATAATCTTGTCTTTAAAGCCGTGCTGGCATTTGAGTTCTACGACCATGTACACACACCACAGTAGGTGTTTTCAGTGAGTGACTTGGATTGATAGTGAGGGAAATGGAGGCAAATGAGTGGATGAAAGGAAGCAATATTTCTGTTCCGTCAATGTGTAACCCAACTCCTGTTCCATTTTTAAACCCTTTGATCTTGCAACTGTTCGCTTACATTAATCACAGCATTAATATTCTTCCTTTGCTTTCCCATACCCACGTGGTTATCTGGATTCACAGTTTGGGTCCTGTAATTATTCATACAGGTTCAGGAAAATGCGCAGTGATGTGTTGTGTGAGTAAAGTGTCTTGTATGACTGCACTTGACAAACAAAGTTAAAGCCACATGGTAGGTTATGAAAGCCCTGCAAGCTTCCAGTCCTGTTCATTATGTGAACCCACTAATGTGGCAATAATTGCACATCTTGACATGTCACTATAGTCATGCATACTTTGAATAAGATACTATTTGGATGTCTCTGTACGGAGTCTAGTCCGTAAAATTTAACTGAGAAGAGAACATGAAATATTATGGCTTGATAGCCGAGACTCAAAAGTTCTCTAACTTATTAACTACCTCTTTCCAACTCTGCTATTAATGCCAGGATTTTGCCATTCAGTTTCATTGAAGAATTGAAGAGAAGTTTTTATAAAGGAAAAAAAAAAAACGGTGGTAAACTTCAAAGCTGTAAATCTCTGTGTTATTATGTAGTGTGAACCTGATGTTAGTTAGTATAATTAGGGTATTTAAAAATAGCACGTGACTAGAATACTTGGCACCCTATAACAATATATATTTTTTTTACCAGGCAATCTGAAGGATCTATCTGCCTATATGAACCCATAGTTTGTACATGGAAAATGTGGTTTACTTTTGTATTTACTGCAAGGGGGATTCATATGTGACAAGTTATATAAAGCAAACTCGGAGCGCGTTAACTGTATTATACTTTTTGTATCATACTTTTTGTGTGCAGAATTTAAATAACACTAATTGTGCATACAGGTATTAAAGTAGCCAAGTTCAGATTACCTTTAATAGTGTCTTCCATGATAGAATTAGCAGGTATTGGGTAACTATAATACATGTTTAATTCTAATTCCTTCCCACTCCGTTAATGTCAATTGATTAAAAAAGTAGGCCTGTGACCTTATTTTTCCATTATTTTAGTCAATAGGTACTTGCTTGAATTCCATTAGATGGCAGTGTCCAAGTCTTTTATTTTCTTGAGAATAAAATTAAAAATATATACCATTCCTTTTCAATGGTGCAGCCAGGACCATTATTCAAAAGGCGTTTTCTCAAGCAGATTCTTAGATTTTTAAACCTTTGCGTTTAATGAGTCAAATAATTTGTAAAAGTGACTTAATATGAAGCATGTGACACTTTGCCTCATGTCACAAAGATAACTTACAAGGTTTACTATTTAGTGGAGCTAATTCATTTCCTTTCAGTTATCTAAGACTTTTCATCTCACTGTAAATTAAATCTTTTATGTATTCCTAGAATTTTATGTTCCAGATATTATATGTATATTGAAGTTTGACACCTGGTAACCCGACGTGCCTCACAAATGGACACTATGTAATTAATGTGTGGCACGGTAGCAAGCCTCACACGAGCCACATAGACCGCATGTGGTCTCTTGTGGTGTGTCTGTGGTCATCTTGGGTTAAAATCTCTGAGTGAGAACTAGAGGATTGCCATCTATGCCCATGATATGGTTTGTGTGCTTGCAGGATATGGTTTGTGTGTTCTTGTCACATTTATATTTTTCCTGCCCTCTTTTTTTTTTTCACCTCTAATGCACACGTGGCATTTGGTCCCTATTTGTATTTGAAGAGCCCTGTGATGCACATAAACAATCTTCTTTACTGTGGCTGAAATCTAAATGTATCTCTTTAAGGCCACTCGGCACAATAAATCAGACTGTGGGATTCCTGGCATGTGAGATCTTGTGTGCTTTCAGTCTGGTTTGAGTAATCCCAGAAGGGACAGATACAAATCATACTAATGAGCTTCAACATGTATATAAATTATGATTCTGTCTCCCACTTTCAGTGTAAGGAGAATTTTCTAACTACATCTGTTCTTGTATATGTGTTTTTTTTGTTCTTCAACTTTTTCTATAAAAGCAGCTAACCGCAGCAGTAATAACTCTAACACGTGCTATACTGTTCACCTTGCATTTATTGTGTACTTTACTATTACAATGACAGGTTTGGGACTAACAATATGTAGAAATAATGTTGTCTGCACTTTTACTACAAAATCAGAAAGCAGATCTTTAACTCACTTTTTATATTGACTTTTTATGTCTTTGTTTTCAATTAAATGCTGATAACATGGACTCTAATTTATTATCGGTGTCAATGCTTTGTAATTGGTGTCTGCTACTGCAAATGGTGGCCTTAAAAGGGTTCTATGCACTAATTCCCCTGCCTACAAATGTCTCGTTTCTTAAAGGACATTTGTAGCAGAATATATTATATATTATAATGGAAATATTGCATCAAGTGTAGACATTTTAAACAGAAAATCTTTGATAATAGAATACAAATAAAATCAGGAAGCTGACATGTTTCAAATCCTATGTTAGAACTTCTGTCATCAGGCTCATGATTCTAAACAACATGTCTGCCCTTTGATAGAACTATATGGAGCAAACAGGTCTTCATTATAATTTGTTTTAAATTTGTCATCAAAGCATTTGTAAATAAAATGCCTACACTTGATGCAATCTTTCAATAAACTAAAATGTATGTTGTTGCCCACAGTTGTCCTTGCATGAAGGATTCAATCCTAAAAATAGAAAGTTGCCATTTAAAAGAGAGAATCCGATTTATTCATACATTTGCTAGGAATTTGGGGGCTGTGATGTTACAGCAAATAAAGATACATAAAGGAGGATTTAGATATTTGGCAAAGTTATTGTAGACACATATTTTGCTTCCACATTGCAGGAAGTCAGAGTTTAACAGCAGGCAGGGGTGGCCATTATCTGAATCTTATATGTACACGTTCTGGTCACTGGCCATAATTTATGCAGATTGGGTAAATACTGTTTTCATTTCTTACTTGTCTCTTTATGCAGCTTTCGTTAGCGACAATCACTACAATGCATGGCTTCTTGCAGCATCAGAATGTATAACAGACAAACCCCAATTTTATTACTTACATATTTTAATTGACCTCATCGTACTATTTATTTATTGATGACATAATACATCTGATACTATTTATGTTAGGAAATGGAAACAGGTCCATATGATAGTTTCTATTTTCCTGTGCATGGAGAGGGTCTAGTTTAGGGTGAATTATAAATGCTCATTTACAGGACAGCAGTAACAAATTCTTTAACTGCATTTTATTTTAAATTCAGGGGAAAAAAACATTTTAATGATGGTAAATATAATTTTAGGGGAAAAACAAATTGCAAAATGAGCAATGCTGTTTTAGAAACCCCCTAGATTCTTCCTTAGGAGTAATCATCTTGATTGAGAAGATGTACCCACAATAGCTCCAAACCTACATGGCGTTGTGCAGAGGGGTGACAAATCCACATCTCTAAAAGGTCTACTCAATAAAGAGAGAAATGCAGGGAATTGAGACTTAAGGCCAAAGTAGCAAAGTTGGAGAATTTTTCCAACTCTGCTCCATTGGCCTAAGGTTTGAAATTTCCATCTCAATTCCTGCAATTCTCTCTTTGTTGAGTAGACCCTCTAATGTGATGCTTGTGTACATTATGTTGAAATCTACATCAATTTCCCAGCCAAACAAAAGCTCTGTTTTAACAGTCCTTGCAATTTCGGCTTCAGAACGTTAATGGTTTGTTGATACAATAAGAATCACACTGTCGATTACATCCCTCGCACACACTTTGTATTGAAGCAATGAAAGGATCATTATCGCTACTACACTCTTGTCAATTGAAATCCCATGTCCCTCCCAGCATCCTCTGGGTATGGTGCCTAAGTGTGCCGGAGTTCAAATAAGGACAGCACAGCAAACTTCTCTATTCGTTTCTAATAATCTTGATCTAGGCGGACAAAATAACCTGTATCCACAATTTTTAGGAAAAAGAAAGATTAATAATCTGCTAACTGCAGCCAATGATATTGGCATTGTAAATATAGTCAAGAAGCAGTTCCATGGCGAATATTACACAGACTGGCTTTGGTGACATACTTGGTGCTTGACATTTTGGACATGCACTGTAGCTTTAGTTAGAAAACCCTCATCTTGAAGGTCTAGTATACATTTGGATTTACAAAGTAGAAGACACAGGGAGAACAAAGTTAAAGCCATAGCTGGTTTGCGCTAGAAAAAACAGCCAGCACTAATAAGTAAAACCAGTGTTGTAACATTGGACTCCAATTAAATTATTTTTCATATATGTAAGGTGATTTCTCCCTGTTTTATAGTATTTGTTTTATTATATTTCTGCACCATTCTACACACCATTCTAAGAGCCACTGTTGTGCAAAAATAATATGTAGTAAGTTTTCATCTATACATTGCATTCACCAAATTCCTGTTCTTTGTTGATTATAGTTTCGCCCTGTATGACTATGGCTGTGCATTGGGATGCTCATTATCCTGCAATGCCTTGAGTTTTGCAAAGTACCAATAAAAATATATGCCATAGTCTTTGCCAAAAGAACAACGACTTTAAATTATTCCATGAAGCTGCTGAGAGTGTCGATCTGTATGCCAGTGGCTGTATATTGGGATGCTCATTTTCCTGCAATGCCTTGAGTAAAACTCAAATGCCTGCTTCTGCTTGTTTGGTCAAATTGCTTGTGTATCCAAGAGCACAAATCTGAAAGCAATGATTAAATATACAATTTAATATATACATTGTTTATCAATTTTGTTGGTGTACTATATAGATTAGATTGTCGACCTTTTTAAAGCATTACTACATTACATTAACATTTATTTATATAGTGCGAACAATTTACATAGCTCTAGATACAGAGCTTAGAAGGGAGCTACATACTAAGTTAGACAAACTAGAACAGACTGGTACAACCAAAAGAGCGGATGAGTCCTCCCAGAGAGGTGGTGTACAGGGAAAACACAAACCTGGCCAAGGACTGATCCTTGCGGAACACCAACAGAGAACGTAACAGGCGACGACATCGCTCCAGCAAGCAGCACGGAATAGGAACGCTCAGATAGGTATGACTCGATCCAAGAGAGGTTGATGAGATGGGTTAGAGTTGGACCGAGTAGAGGGGAAAGAGGGGATACAAGGTAAGACGGGATGGGATCTAGCGCACAAGTAATAGATCTAAAGCAGGAGAACAGATCGCAAACCTCTTTCTCAGCTACAGGGGAAAAGATATTCAGAGTGGGTTTTGGGGATGGGAACAAGGCAGGAGGTAGTTGGGGCAAGTCGCTGGTGGTGAAGTTACACCTGATAGCGTCAACTGTGTTTTTGAAGTGAGAGGCAAGGTCTTGGGCCGTAAGAGTGGATCAGGGCGGAGGAGCATGGCAGCAGAGGAGAGCATTAAACGTTGATAAGAGACGTTTAGGATTCAATGAGTGGGTGTATATTAAGGTAGAGAAATAGTGTTGCTTGGACT
The DNA here is from genome assembly GCA_036172795.1 of Pelodytes ibericus. Lineage (NCBI taxonomy): Eukaryota > Metazoa > Chordata > Amphibia > Anura > Pelodytidae > Pelodytes > Pelodytes ibericus. Next base: position 94,246,553 of record CM069860.1, read on the forward strand.
TAGCGAGAGCAGAGTTGTAGGAACACAACATGAACTCATAGTGAAGAAAGTCCTCCTTGCAGCGTGTTTTCTTAAACATTTTTGGAGGTAACGTGTTTGCTTGGTATGCCATGGTTGTTGGTTGGGTCTGCGGGCATGTTTGACAGCAACAGGGGCAATGTTGTCAAGGGCTAAGGTGAGGATGCTGTTGTAAGAGTTAGCAGCTTCCTCTGGACATGAGATGGATGGGAAGGAGGGGGAGAGGTTTCAAGAGCTGTGGTAAGTAGCGGGAGGGTGGAGTTAGATGTCTTTGGAATTGAGTCGGGGGAGACGTGTAGTAGTTGACTGAGGTACAGAGGGATAGAAGGTACGAAGGTGATGGTCAGACAGGGGGAAAGGTGAACTCAGTAGTGTATGTTCCACAAGGCAAACAAGGCACTCGCCTAGGGCGGCACTTTGCCAGAGGGTGTTAAAGCACACTTCTGGTGCTTCAAACATTTTCACTCCCTCCACCACTGTTTACAAAGCTTTAGCTTCTTCCAATTAATCAGGGTGATGGGGGCATGTAATGGACGTGGTGGGGGTATGTAATGAGGGTGATGGTGGCATGTAATGTGGGTGACGGGGCATTTAGTGTGTATGCATTGTGGGTGATGGGGCATGTCGTAGGTGTGCAAAATGGGTGGAGGGGGGTGCCCGAATTTTGTCTGCCTAGGGCAGCACAAAACCAAGATACACCACTGGGTGAACGTAAATAATCCAAGTATTTATATAATATTAAACAGACCTCATCCTTTCCTACCTGTTTTTGTCTAGTGTGTAAATAATTATTTTTCTATTTTCTTTGTGTAGAAGTACAGTAGCTTACTACAAAGATTGAACATATCTGAAATGTAGTTATGTCTTCCAGTAGATTGTGATTTCAGCTGCCTCCTATTTTCTTGTCATGGTTCATATTGTAAAGTGCTATACAATGCCACACCTGCTCTATTAATCCTGTCATTAATGATTTTATTATTTTGTATGTAGTCAGGGTGGGTATGTAATGTTAAGGTTACTAAGCAACCCTGAGATGTTTCTCCACCTAACATCACCAGAAAACATTTCATTGCCAGGGAAGACAGACTCATCCAGTCAAGTTGTCATAATCCTCTAATATCAAATTTGCTGGAGGGGACAGAGTTTAGTTTCTTTGTTTTTATAACTCATAGAGTTCACTTAGTACTATGTATTTTTTAGTTATACTGAGTATACATGGGGAGATGGTACAACATTAGGCCTAGGCTGTTGTTGTTGAGTTTAAAAACAAAATCATCTTGGAAGTCATTTTTATCCAAAGAGGTTAAACAGGTCTACATCTATATGTGCTTTGAAGGCTGAGAATGACTTGTGGGGTTTACAACAAAATGGAAATACAGGATTAAACTGGGGATCTGGGGACCCAAGTTAAAGAGGATACAATTAGGACATCTTCCAGATCTCTGTTGCCCAAGATCTAGGATCCCTTTTTTTTTTAAATATCCAGAAAAATAGATTTATTAAAGTCTAGAAAACATATTCCACAAGGGCATATTGTGCTGAATTTAATATTCTTTATACTGTGCTGTATTATTGAGATGTTTTTGTGTCGTAATACCATTAATGCAAAAATGCATAGAGCTTAATCTCAACCTTACACTTTAAACTATTAAATTGTTGGTCAGAAGATAAGAAATTGTTTCTTAAATGTTTACCCCTCCTACTGCAACATATAATATAAAAATATTCCAGTCCTCCAGCAAAAAAGGTACTAGTTGTTATTTTTGGAGTACAGCCCCCAAAAATGTGCATTTAAGCTAGTGTTTGTAGACTGAATAACAGTTAACACAGCCATTCTAACAACAGCACAGCTAATTATCCACTATAATGAGCATAGAACCGCTGTTATTGTTTCAAAGTTTCCAACGTCTTCAGTAAAAGCTATTAAATGAATGTCGTCATTAAGTACAGTGTTTATATGGTTTATGACGGCTATCAAAATGGCTGAAGTTGAATTTATTGCTGAAATGCGTACAGGTACTTGAGTTTAATTAAAGACAAGTTCAGTTTAGTCACGAAAAATAAATAATGGAAATCAAAATAAAAAAGGCAATGTTTATTGGTGAGCTGTTACTCTTTTGTTATGCTGTCGCTGACAGATGTTGGATCCGTTGGCTACGTCACAGATAAGACCGGGTTTTCTAAAAGGCAAATAGCTCTTTTCTTAAGTATTTATGGGTAATTATAAACGGTTGTTGCATAGCCACGTTTTTTAGTGAAATCGTCTCGAGATCAGATATAATGGGTTGCAGGCTTTCAGTTGGCAGTGGATCTAAGCAAAAAATATTTTTTTTCTGGGGGGCTCCAGGGGCGGAATTCTAATCTTTATAAACATTCTTTTATAAAGATAATAATACTTTTAGTTAGTCTAGATGATGTGGCACTACATCCGCTTAAACTATTATTTTGTTAACAAAATGACGGCATGGAAAACCCTTCAGAACTACTGCTAAAGCATAAGGGTACGCCACTACCAGATGGGCTAATGCTGCAATAAAACACTTTTCATTAATGTAATTGCAAGGTGATAGTTGATGGCTCAAACAACAAAGTATGTAGACACTGTTATAATAATGAGAGCTATAGGGTGGAATATTTAAACCTGTAAAGATTTGCAAAGGTGGGGCGAATGTGTCCTTAACAATGATTGGTGTACGGGAGAGGGAGTGTTCATGTGGTCTGAGACTAAAGAAAAACTGGATTGTGCTGACACAAAAGGTACTGCCAGGTGAGAGCAATCCAGGTGAGGACTGAGAACAAGATAAGGGTGTTGTGTAAAAGTAAGTATTGTTTCCTCTGCTTGTGCTGGTTTTTTTTTTCTTGTGTCATCCATATTAAAATAATTGCATTGGTTATTTTACTAAGATAATTAAATTCTAATTATAGTGGATGCATGTCAGTTATCATACATTTATCTTGATAGCACTAATCTGCCCTATGTTACTTTAAAATGTTAATTTTCATACATTAATATCCGGAATTTTTTGTGTGCTTTTGCAAGGGTGAAATGTGAAGGAAAGGATAGTGGTTTAAGCTGACTTCACTTGTATTGGGGATTCCCAGTTGCCTGTGTTAGCAAATGTTTAAAACTTATATGAGTGTTTAAAATATATCCATGTTTGCCTATGCAGCGGAATGATTGCAGTACAATTTAGGTTTCATTTCAGCACTAAATTGAGAATTTTAGTTGGGCACTGAATGATGTAATATACTTACAGAATGACTTTTAGCAAATAAATCGCTTTTTGCCAGACCGTTTCTGGACAATATTAAAACAAAAATGTGGTTTTATTTGCATTGCATACAGCACATTAAACCACTGTATATTGTTTGCCAGTCAGGTGTTTTTTTTTCTTATTTTGGGTAATTTGGTATTCCAAATTTCATCTGATTTTTTTCTCTCTTCAAATAATGCAGTTTGATTTAGAAACCGATCTTGTTTAAATGTTATCATTAGCTTTCTATATATAATGCAGCTGCCCAGATGGATACTGCTAGTTCTTTGTGATTTATTATTGTTTTGCTGACCTGATTTAAGATTAGCCTTAAACAAAATCCATAAAATCAAAATGTTACATTTTCAATTTTTCATGAAATTAGCTAGTGACTGCTTTCGTGGATTTATGTCGGTTTTTCTGTACATTTTTTAAAATCTCCTTTTTAATACAAAATTTAAAAAAATAAACAAAAAACCCCCACTGCCTTCATTTATGAAGCTTGAATGCATTGATCGAGTTCTGAATTCCATTAGAAATAGAAAAGGTAATTTTTTGGCTTGAGACACACATTGGTTAGAGCATTGAAAAGGACTGAATAATCTAGGTGTTGTCCACCTTTATAGTTCAGAGCCACCTTGCTTTCCATTTTATGCAGAGTCTCAGAAGATGTATGTCGAGTTGTATATAAAATAATACAATTACAGTAAAAACTTTAGAGGCCCTGCCTCCTTTGTTTCGTCAATCGGATATCTAATCCTTATTTTGCTTAAATGTTGAAAAGGCCTTAACCTTTGTAGACAGTTGTGCAAAATGAATGTCATGTTGTAGCAATATATTGTGTGGGTAACCGCCGTTGACACTGTAAAATGGAAAATGGCTTGTTTTGGTGGTAATATTCTACACCGCCTTAGATCCACCACTATGTCTTCATGATCAGTACTAAGGCAATGAGAGAGAGTTTGTGATATTTCTCATGACTAATAGATGACACATTTGAAGACTTTATTAGTTCAATAGCGCCAGCAACAATTACAAGTCAGCAGTAGAGATTTTGGAGCCATATCTCCTGGAGTTTGTAAAGTTTTGCATTAAAAGAACCAAAGTAAGAAAAGTAATGTAGTACACAAGGCATATGAAGAGTTTATAGTTACAATGTAACATTATAGGTGATTAAGATTTGTAACTTGTTCCTAATACAAAGACCTAGCATTTTTTGAAGGTGTATTTATTAATGCCAAGGAAAAGCCTCAGCAAGGCCATGATCGCCCACCTTCAGAATAGGACTACCCATCCTCAGTTACATGAGTCAAAAAGTAATGTGCAGTATAAATTACATATCTATAGCTCTGCACAAATCATACAGCTTGTTGTGACACACAATCACACACTGAAATAGGACCCATAGAGTATGCAGTTTTATATTTGTAGAAATAAGACTTAATTTACCCCCTCTAACTCAGTCACTTGTGGTGCATATAAGTGCTTCTCCCGATGTTGGGACAGACGTCACCAGGACAATCAACAGATTCTTCTCCCTCTGAAGTCTACCCTTGCATCTTTGGATATAGTGCAGAAATGTCAGGCACTCTTTTAAATGTAAGCTAGTTTGAAAGTGTGCCAAGTTGAGATTCAGTATGCATGAACGTTCTTGCTCTCTAGCTGGGAAGATGGCAGACAATGTCTGTGATGAAGGGATAGAGTTGTAGAAAAAAAATATTCTAATTTTTAAAGCAATTTCCAATGATGTCCTGTCTCCCAGTATTCACTCTTAAAGCTGACCTTGGTTATTATGGCATTGGCTCCGAAAAATGCATCAACGTCCTGTGCATTGAATAGAGAACAATATAGCTATTCAAACTAAAATTAGGATTTTTGTGGAGTACTTTACGTAGCATTCCACTCAAACGTCTCCTTGAGGTTATATTGTGCGCTGAGATAAGCTAAATTATGCTTTGGAATTGGCCATAGGACATGTATGAGAAGACATTCATGGCCTGAATTAGGTAAATTATCTTTTTAACATCTCACCTGTGTTATAGTTACTGCAGCTGCTCTCAAACTGGGATATTATGCAGTTATGTAGCATGCTGAGATCCTCTTCTATGTTATGGAACATCTCTATTTCTACTGCTAGCTGTTACTGTGGAGATACAATTGTTCTTGTACATGGAAGATAGTGTAACAATCTGTTTTTCAGAAGTTCTCTGTCTATAACAAAATCAACAGTGTACTTCTATTTGATTGATACTATTTCTTCTAAGTTATTTGTTTTACTTTAGTTTAGACAGTCTGGGGACCTGTATTTAAACCAACTATGGTGACCTCTTTCAATAGAGGAATGCAGATTTGTTTGGCAGTGAGATCCCTCGGTGACAAATACAATGATTTATGTTACTTGTTACTGTTTGGGATTCTACACAATTAATAATGTGCCCTAAACGGAAAATATCTTGTAATAAGACAAAATTAACTTTTGCAGAAGATGTTAACATTAACCTTTAACTTTTAAATGTTAATGGAAAAACTCCTATTGATTAACGGGGAAATCCAAACCCTTACTTTGTGCATTGCAACTGCATAGTTTTTATAACGCTGTGCCAGCAAATGCTATCCATTTCGAAATCCGATTATCAAATCATATCGCCCGTGAGCACTTACAATGTGAGATTAATGTTGGAAGGTAGTTATTGCCCTCAAATGTTTGAGGATGATAGAAAATGATTTTTAACCTGACTGAACCTGTATTACTCACTACACCTGGTTCTTTTTCTCTGCTTTGTCAGCTATTTATATTTCAGAGTTGTAATTCTACTTGACAGTTTAATGGATAATTGGAACGTTATTCTGCCGCTATGTTTGTTCTTTCATTGAATAATGTGTATACTTTAGTATGTCATAGGATTAAAACAATGGGGGTATAAAAACAGCACACACGCAGATTGTGTCAAATATTGGCACAACTGGCATGTGTGCCAATGTATAACGCAGACTCCCGTCAAATTTCGGTAATCTGGGCTGTCCACGCCGAATGCGTACATTGGGATGACGGTGCAGCTTATGTATAAAAAATCTGGAGCAGAAAAGCCCCTGTTTGGTGGAGGTCTCTCTTCGCACTGCAAAGTGTTGGGTGTTATTAAAAAAAGTGCAATTGCCTCTCTACATACCAAATGGCGATTGCGCCTTTTTTTTTTTTTAATGAAATTCTCGACACTTGGCAGTGCAGGAGTTTTTATACATAAGCCCTAACGTATCCAAATGATCTGAGGATGACTTTGTAATGGGGCTCTTATTAAAATGAACTACAACAAAAATAAATAATTAAATAAACGTGCCCAATGAAGCTGGCCTAGAATCGAACAAGGATTGTATAGTCTAAACATCTATAAACAAAATATAGTTTTGAACCTTTAATAAAATAAATGGAAAATATTATTTGGAAGGACCTTGACCTTTCATGCGTCATACTATATCCTTGAACATCTTGAGGAATTGTCCTCAAAATCTGTGTTGGGCAAACCCAGGATTAAGCCAAAACTGACCCACCCTGTTTCTGTTGGTATATTACTCATGTAAGGGTTTTTGTCAAAAAAAAGTTCGTAAAAATTATTTTGACAAGGTCTTTTATAATATAATCTTATAAACTAAAGTTAACCGAATATAATACAGATCTTTACATTACTCTATAAGGCAAAAGTAACTTCCAACACTTAAAAGTAGCTTAAAAATAACTTCCACCATGTGCATTTTACTAGTTTTACTTTGTTTACTCACTTTTTTGTAATAAATATTTTTCTACACACAATTTTTAGTAATAATACAGACATTTCTATAGGACAGGGAAACAAAAAGAAAAGAAAAAAAAATTGAAGGTTGTTTACTTATTTTTTTTATACATTTCACTCAGAATACTAATTCTGACCAAATAAGGATGAACTGCAAGATGTATAATTTAGCAATATTTAATAAGCAAAAAATAAAAACAGATTACCAGGGCTTTAAATCAATTCCTACAGATACATTAAATAATTATGAAGCATACATTTTAATTTCTTTGGGAGCAAATACAAAAACAAGAAACATAATGGATACTCAGGTGTTCTCAAAAGAAGAAAAAAAGAGTGGTGCTCTACTCCAAACCTTACAAACATTAACTAAATAATTATAAAGCATTTGGTGTTGTAGTTTGATGAGAATACAAAAGCCCACACATCTCAGGAAGGTAGCTTGTTTGGAAACTAACTTTGCTGTGTACATCTTTATAGGTCAAGCAATTAATTCCTGATTAGGGAGCGCAAAACCAAAGGGGGGAGGTGACCTCCAATCAAAGTTTTACTAATCCAAAGAAGATACCTCGCTGAGGTTTGTGAGCCATTGTATTGTGATCAAGCTACAACACTAAATGCTTCATAATTATAATTTAGTTACTGTTTGTAGGGTTTGCAGTAGAACAACAGTTTTTTATTTTTCTTCTTTTGAGCACATCTGAGTATCCATACTTTTTCTTTTTTTTACTTTTGCTGCATAATAAGTTCCAGAGATATGAAAACATATAAACTAAACAGTCAACCAGGGACAGGTCAGGTATATGTTTTCAAAAATTGTGTGCAAACACTTCAGTAATATTATTTAGATATGTTTAAATGGTTCATCAGTTTAATATGTTTAATAAAAAAAGGTGTTAACTTCATGTATGCCATTTCTATGTTCCATTGATTGATGTAAAAGCATTGGTCAATGGTCCAGTTTAATACCATACAGCGTGCTGAAATAGTCCTGCCGGTTGAAATTAATAAAAATCTTTTTTTTTTAATTAGCTTCTGTATATAGGCTTTGAATTTATAGCTTTCTTGTGTATTTTACATTTACTAGCTTTTTTTTTTTTTTTTTAAACGTGGTATTAATCATATATATACACTTTGGAGATAAAGATGTGAAAATTGGTGTTTTACCAGGAATAATGTCTAATTTTCCATGTTTTGTGGGTAAAAATGAGGTGAAATTGTATTTTCCGCAGGTAGAGTCCACTACAAGTATTTAATTGCCTAATTTATCACCTCCTGTGATGCAAAGTTTCCAATAGTGGTCTCTATGTAATCAAGGAGTAGAACTCGAAATCTAGCTTTTTAATTACATATTCTGTTTTGTTATGTATGTGCACAGTTTATAATTATGTATGGCATTAATGTGAACATTTTATAATATTTATAACATCTTTGTGGTTCTATGAAATGCTGTAAAACTGTATGTTCAATTTCCACTAGTGTTTTAAAATAAGCTGGTTTTGATATTAACTTGTTATTCTTGTCCACATTATTATTTATTTTAATAGATTGTTGTAATCTTTAGGTAGACCATGTTTACAATAACAAAAAAGTTCCCAAAAAATAAACTGCCCACTTGCACCACCTGTTTTCTCATTAAAAAAAAAAAGGCAAATTCATATTAGTTAAAAAAAAAAATTAAATTAAAATAAAACTTATCACAAATGTTACTCGTAATCTCTCTAGGTGAACCCATTTCCTGTAATCTGTTACACAAATCGTTATGTTGTATTTGTCTCATTTTGCACCTGTCCAAGGATTATGTTTGACATTAACAATCCTAAAATACTGTACTTCAGGTTTTCCTTTTATAAAATCTGTTTTCTTCTTTTGGTCAAGAATGTTTTGTGTTTTTTTACGGTCAATGTTAATAAGTCTATAAGGTTATTATGTGAATGTTTCCATTACTCTCAAGCCCATTCAGTAAAGTTAAGGTTGTGTTCTTCAGAAAGACTGTAACCAATCAATATATATATAGTGTACTAATAGGCAAATACTATCTGTAATACATCTTTCTTACGTATACGTTCATTTCAAGTGAGCTCATAGATGTTAGTCTGTATGCAGAAACTGCCTTGGTTCAGCAGTATATTACCTCACATGGTTGTCTCGATTTTGATTTTTGGTGTGGTTGAAGCCAACACCATGTGACCCAATATTATACTAATTTTTTGTTCTACATTTGTGAAACAACAGGTCTCACAGTAATGTTTGCTGGGAAGAACAGTTTTTTTTCCCAGTCTGCCCCTTCAAGGTGTAATGTGAACCCGTATCAACGTTTTTAGACGTAACTGCTCATGCATCAAATTTATATGTGTCTAATGAAGATCTTTTCACATTTATCTGTCTAATGAAGATCACAGGAGTTACCCACCTAAAATCTCCTTGTACCAAAACTATTTGAGGATTCTGTGTTTACCTGACTTATCTTGTTTTGTGGGGTTTGTGTCCAAAACCAGCTACAGGACAAATCATGTCTCATGTAGGAGTGTACAAATCATTGGCACAAACTATTCAAAGTATATTAAAAAATAAATAAGCACGTGGGTATTTAGTGAAACCTTTTGAATAGTGATGACAAACTACAGTAATAGATATACAAATGTATTTTTACCAGCAGGACAGAATAAATGTGTTTTAATTTAGATTTTTCCTCCGTGAAGTCTGATTTAAATAATTTAAAGATTTTAGATTGGTAGGTTAGAGAGTAAAAATTTATATGGAAATATCCCGCCTTTTTATTTCATTGAACTATTGATGGATTTTTTTCAATACAATAAATGGATTTTGTATGTTTTTTTCTTTAAAATACGCTGAAGGTTAGTTTGAAATTATTAGTCAAGTAATGTAGCAAGTCTCCCTCCCCGAAAATCTCAACCAACACAAACAACTCCCCTCAAAGGCAAACTGAGCTTTCCTTCCGCCCCTACCTCCCTGGTGCAGACTGAAAGGGGCTAGGCGGGCCCTATAAAAGTCTTGTGGAATTTAAGGGATTCTTTCTTTTTTTGCGTTAATGAGCGTCTGTGCATGTCCAGGCAGCCCAGCCTTTACAGCGCCAGCATGGAGGCAGCGTATCAAATTAACTTTGGAAAATCTTGTAAAAAACATTTTCCAAAGTATAGTGGTTTTAGCAAGGAGGACTAACTTTGTAACAGGCCTCTGCATTATTAGCCCTTGGGTAACTTGAAAAATGTGGGTGAAGCGAAATTAATATTTTGATATGCACTAGAATTGTCTTTTTGTTTTTTTTAAATATTTTTTAAGGGGAAATAAGAAAAATCCCAATATATATATATATGGGTGTGTGTGTGTGTGTATATATATATATATATGCAGCTGTGATTAAAGATGTGTTGAAAGGTTACATCACCATTCAAAATATATTATTGTGGTAGTTTAACAAAACATCTGCCCCCGTGCGGTACTACCAAGATTTTGTTGTATACATAATATTTTACCCTTTCACAGCCAGGAACTTTTGCACCACATGGTTTGTGCTGGACGGCAATGCATTTTTTTACATGCTGAATTCTCTTCCAGAGGCAAAGGGTTAATTCAATTCCTTGACTTGTTTGCATTGAAATGGAGCCAGGATTTTCAAGCATATAGTACATTTTTTCCTTAGTTTTTTTTTTTTAAATTCAGTACAAATAGTTCTTGCTGTAGTAACTTAGATAAATATAGCTGAGAACCCTTTTCTGGTAGAAGCAGCACCCTAAGCATTTCTTAACCATTTTTGGGAAGAATTGATCTATCTGGACTATGAGAAAGAGAGAGGGAGGCTGTGCCTGTAAATTGAAGTGACATCATATGTATTGCTCCCATTGATCCGCTTTTAGACTACAGGCAGGATAAAAGGAAATGGCATCAGGCAGGAAGTATGCCTCATTTAGGCACAGATCCCAGCGTGATAATGGAGTAATAATAGAAAACACGCCACTATCAATCGCTTGCTGCATTAGTCCACAGCACATTTTCCCTGTGAGGGAGTCTTTCAATGCTTTCATTCAAGTGCAAGCAGAACCAAGTAGGATATTCATCCCAGCAGCTGTACTGTGATTTCTATGAGCCATACTCCTGGGTGTTGTGTAAACGGGGCTGTTGGTGCCACTGATGCTCAAGTGCCGTGTCACATTTCATGCCTGTAAGAAAGGTCAGTAATCAACTGTTTTCAAGTGTAAACTCGGAGCCTGGCTTTAATTGTCCTGCTATAATGTATGGATTGACACAATGTGGAAGTTGTGTGTGGTCCTTTCTTCTTTTTTGTTGTTGTTAGACAGATGGACCCTGTCCTGGAATCTCCAGCTTTCACTGAGAGAGAAAACTTGTAAGCGTTGGTATAAAGTCTTCTTTTTATTGTTTTTGAAATTGTTAGCAGTAAGTGATAAGCTGGCTTCTTCTTTTCCTGGCTATACAACTCTCTTTGCTAACTGTCAGCAGTGTTTCAGCAGTGACAATGAGTTTTATGGTTTGTTTTTGTTTTATTGTGTGTTCGTGTAGAGGTGTGGTTTTTGTTTTGTTTTTGTTATTTTGCGTGGGCCATGGAAAGCTAGCTTATTGCTATACAGGGTAAGGGGGGATGTTACCTAGGCTTTTACTGACTGTTTTTCTTTATCTGCATATGTGCATTACGTTGCAATGAGTGAGTTTTACACTTTTTTTTACTTCTTGTATTAACAGTACTATGTTGTTGCATTGCACTTGTTTAAGCAGCTTTATTGCCTGACTTGTAATTGGTCACGATGTTGTACTGCAAAGCACTGTGTACATTCTGCAAAAAGCATGTCCTGCACAATAACTGTCTTTTAGCTGCACCCCCAAATAATATTAATATAAGGTAATATTATGGTTAGTGTAACACAGGCTCCTAAATGGAACATCATTTTTTTTCTGTTTTTTTTTCTCTTGTATTTATTTTTATTCGGTTGTGTTTCAGATATATACAGATAATGGCGTGTTTGTTTTATTAAGAGAATATCATTAATGTAGCTGTAAATACTATGAGATAACTATAAGTTTAGCTTATCTTCTTGCAGATAATGATTCTAAAATGACAAGAAATTAGTGTCCAGATTATTAAAACTGATTCATTTTTTTTATTACCAGGAAATGTTACAAATTGTGTTTTTAGCAATTGTATTTGTTTCTTGTGTGTGTTTGCTTCCGTCTTTGCGATTTTTTTCAAAAATAAACGTGCAGTAAAATAGTTTGCAGTCAGAAATGACTTTTTTTTTATTATCAAGTGTTTAAAGTACGGTACATGGAGGACATCAAGTGTACAACATTTTTATTTATTTATTTTCTATTCAAAATGTAGGTACTTGTAAAAGCCGTTGAGGTTGAGGTTGAGGTTTTTGTTTTATTTATTTTTTTGTTGCAGTTTTAAAATTTCAATTAACAAGGCTGAATTCTCAAATGGACATACTATACAAACCTATTGATGGTTTTTTCTTTTGCTTTTACTCACCTTGTAATTATAGAATTTCTGCTTGAAATTGTTTGTTAAAAAGTAAATAATGTCTTTGTTTAGAGTAGATGAGCAGTGAAGCAGCGTGTGGGCATGAAATAGTCAGTATTGACTAAAACTTTAACATCTGATAATAACTCTTCCTAATGAAACATAAAAAAAAAATTCTGTGGTAAACTTTGTCATTTTCAGTTTCATACAGTCCTTGGATACTTATGCTTTGCTTGGCCTTAGCGTTCCAAACAAAAAGAGCCAACTTTTGTGCATTTCTCATTCATGTAGAAGACAACCATTTTTTCTATTCACTGAAAAAAGCCCCAGTTAAGAATCATTTTCATTTTTTAAGTTAGAAATTATGAATCATGCGGAAAGATATAACTGTTATTTAGATCTCTCCAAGTTACTGATTCAAATTATGTAGATAGCAAATATCTACATAGTGTGTGAAATTCAGTTTGAATTTTTTGTAATAAAAACAAACAAAAGTTAAAAAATTGTAGATGTGTACAACTGAATGGACTCTTTTCTCATAGAAGCTGGTTCATGTTGTTGTGTTACTAGTAATTACATTTTCGCTCATTGTATTTTTAGGTCTGCTGTAGCACACTTTACATTTTAAAAAACTGACATGTGCCTTTTTTGAAAAGACCCATTCATAGGTTCGTAACCTAGACACTTTACTCTTTTCCTACAAAATTCAAACTCCTTTTAAGGAGCTATCCTCAAAACATCAAGCTAGCCATTTTCTAATTGAGTTTTCTTCATGGGAAATTTGTCAATTGCTGTACTTTCTGAGCTGCATATTTGCAGAAGTGTATCGCCTTGACTTTTGATAAGCAAATCTCACTTGAATTCCTCAAATTAGTGACAGTGGATTGCACAATATACAATGTGTTGGCTTGTTATGACTAGACTTAATATTTTTGCATGAAATCCTTATCAGATACTACAAAAATGTAAATTTGTTTTTGTAGCTCAGTGTGAGTGCCATTCGTCAAATAAGTTTAAAAAAAAATGTTAATAATCTTTTATAATAATTCATACTTGTCTTGTTTATCATATAAGCTTTCCAGCTTAGTTCAAATATTCTTGATTTATTACATAAAAGATTTACTTTCTATTTAGGCATGTGTAGTTAAAATATATGGTAGTGGTGTAAGTCATGTCATCGTGTTCTTACAAGAGGTGCAGAATTCATATTGAGATTATTAACTCATTATATAAAATCTCACAATTCAATCGATTTGGATTTTGTAAACACCCTTAAAATTTGGTACGTTTATTGTCTATTAAAAAATGTCAATTACCAAAAAGTACATGTAATTAAAAAAAATATAGATGTACGTGATTTACTACTACATTATAATGACATTTAATAATTAGGCCTGTTCATTTTGAGACTTAATTTGTTTTTTTTCAGGGTAATATTTTGTACATCCCAAGTATTGTTCAGTTGCATTACTGCTACCTTGCTTTGCTACTTCCTGGATGTCTTCCAGGTATCTATTAACCCTAAGGTTTCCAACGTGATTTCATGCATTCCTGGTCACATGTTTAAAAACAGCTCATTCATATTTATTTAGTACTGAAAACTATTTGAATATCTCTTGTATTTAGTTTTTCATTTTTTGAGTACTGGACATTTTTATTTTTTTTGCTAACGTAAAAGAAATTTACCACCAGTATTTTTTTTTGTCAATCTTTTTATTCCTACACCTGTGTTTTGATTCTTTTATACTTATATTTACTATATCATCTGTATTTGCCCATCACTTTTGTTTTGAATCTTAGTTAATTCTTAACTAAATCTTAAAATTCCAAATTACCAAAATTGGAAACTAAAAGTTGCCAGTAGATGGAGAAAATATTTGATGTTAATTTACTAACGTTCTCAAACTGTTATTTCTTTTTATTTTCCTTTTTTTTTTAATTGCTTTATTTCTTTCTCTCTTAGATACTTCCAGACCAGTTAGTTTTGCTCTTGGACTTGCTGCTGGAAAAGAAATCACTAAGTACCAAGACTCTGCACTGTTTACAGCAGGTATACAGACTACAAGACCAGGATGCAGAGGTAATATTTCAGAATCGACAAAGAATGTATATTTCACAAGTGTACTGATGTCTGTGGCTGGGAATGGCGAACTTGTATTAGTGGATTAACCTTCCACTTTTATAAACTGGAGTTTTAGCCTTGTACAGTGTGTCCTGAGCTTTTCCATTTCTCTCCAAGTTCCAGGGGGAGCATAAACGTTCTAGCTTTGACAGAAAGTGGGATTTCTTATGTTGTACTTGCTACATGTGCCAACAGATTTTTATCTGTGCCAGATATCTGAAATAATAGTTCAGCTACAGAATGTTTTATAGAGCCACCAAACATTTAGAAAAAGTTGCTGTTGCTTTTAGAGAAACTCTGTAGTTTAAGAAAATAGCCTATATGCTACACCAGGGGAGTCCAACGTGTGGCCCGTTTGACAGCAAGGTGCGGCCCACCTTAACTTGGGCCGACTTAACTGCTCGTATTCTCATTATCCCTATAAATGTATACTTTTATTTGACTAACGATAATTAGTTAATTAAATTAAACTGCTTTTGTAGAACTGCTAATTAACCCAAAAAAATGTATATGGCTAACTAGCTATTCTACATAATTACTGTAAATGAAAGAAATTAATGCGGCCCAACATGCACATGAAATTCTGATGATGCGGACCACTCAAAAAAAAAACCACCCATAATGTGAAGGACTATTTACTATGCAGAAGCTCTGGTTAAGGGGCTGGATATTATTTGTTTCATGAAGTAATATAATGGAACCCACAAGTAGCTAGGCCCACAGATCAAAAATGTAAGGGACAAACAAAAGATTAACTGCACCACCCCCGTGGAATTGAAAGGACAAGTACATGATTTTAATCGTGCACAAACATTTTAACATTTACTATGTTACATAATTGAAATAGGTAAATTACCTATACTGATGGAATAGTTGTTTTTTTTACCCCAGGCCAGCCTACATTTTTATTTCACTGTCGCTGTAAACGCTTTGAGCGTCATAAGAATGTGCAGTGGTGTGGTTTGCATTGCACTGGTCTGCTAACCACAACACCAGTACAATAAATATCATTTTGATACAATTGGTGAACAGGAACTCATGAAGCTATAACAGGATTCCTTTGAAATCTAGACTTAAAAAAATATAAAACACACAAAACGTAATTACTATTTTTGGTGGAAATATGTGGTAAAATAGGAATGTTTGAGGTTGCACATTTCCATTTATATTGTTATTTTTGGCCCATCGTAATTCATTTTTAAAAGAATGGTGTTATTCAGTAAAACCTGTGTGTATTTTGATTTCCAAACAAGAGCGCATGGGAAAGATAAGCATTAGCTTATCAGACATTTAGGCTATTTTAGAGAGCTGGAAGGAGTCTGTAGTTTAAAATAACAATTCCTGTGTATGGTTTAACCTCTTGAATACCCGCAGGATGTGCCACACATTGTGTTAACACCGGGTAGTGTTAGGATGGATCAGCAAGTGATACTAAAGAAAATATGTGATTTGAGATTTCTGAATGAAAAACGTTAATGTAGTGGAACAAGTAGTTATGATTTGAAGTCAGTGTGTGTAAGATTATTGGAAACTTTAGTAGACAGTAGGATAGTGACCTCCAAGTGGATGTTTTTGGGGCAGGCAAAGTTCAGGAGTTCCAAATGTTTGGAATAAATATTCATGAGTCTAACCTTCAAGATAGCTACGACTAGATGGTTATCTTCTGTCCTGATCTGTGTTTCTAGGGAACCTACTTTGAAAATACCTTTATTGGTATATTGGATGTAGGGGAAGTGGAGTTCCTACATTTTCCAATACACTTTACATGCTTTGATTGATGCAGCTGTGCCTCCGCCGTGTAGAGCATAATAAGTCTTTGAAATATTATGTGGTTTAGCTTTTGAAGTGTGGTGTGTGCGTATATATATATATATATATATATATATATATATATATATATATAATATACACACACACACTACCATTCAAAAGTTAAAGGTCTCTTAGAAATGTCCTTGTTTTCCATGAAAAAATACATCAAATTAGTTGAAAAATGATTAGGAAATAAGTCAAGCCATTGACAAGGTTACAAATAATGATTTTGATTCTAAAGACAGTTTTATTAGTACTTAAAGCAGCACAACAGTTTTCAGGTGACATCATAAACCAAAAGGCTCCACATTTAAAAACATGTTTCTCCTAATTTAGGCATTTGCTTGCAGATTTTCGAACACAATGTATAGATCACAGTAAATATTTTTTTAGTCTCTACATTCACTGTAAAAACATTGTCTAGGTGATGCAGCACCATTAAAATGACTAGTAGTAAATGGAAAAGTAGTCTTATAGACTACTATATTGCACATATTGACTCAGTCTTATAGACTACTATATTGCACACATTGACTCACATAAATAAATACATGGCTGTTTTGCTTACTTACATTCCACCATCTTTGTAATATCTTGTGTTCAGTAAATACTACTACAACTTATTCACAGAGAACTCAGGCTGTGACAAATGAACTTTTAAATGCGATACATTTTCTGTCAGAAAATAATCTTGGTACAAATGAATCGCTCTTTGATTGCTTCCTCTATCTGTTAAAATGATATACAGTGTTGTCCAATATATTTTTATCATGTGCTTTCCTTCACTCATCTTGTTTGTCTAATTTCTCAGTAATTGCAAATAGAAATGAAAGACCATTTAGTCTTAAATAATAAGCCTACGTTATTCATGAGTAAAAAGAAAGAGTCTACTATTAATGGCAACAAACAAATGCAATGAAAGGCATTCAGAAAGGTCACATTAATCCTTTCTAATGTTTGGGTTGTCTCACTGTTATACGATGCACATGTTATTCATTTAAAGGGAACCTAACCCAAAAATAGCAAGCATAAGTAAGCTTAGATAAAATAAGTAGTATATATATGTATATTTTGGGTATCTAGAGAGGCACTTATTGTTTGTATATGGATAGAATCAGAAGAATCTAGGCCATTATCTGGAGTTATAGAGTATTTGTGACAACAGACTATATTTAATGACCGGTGTTATCAATTAATGGTGTTTAACTCCAATTTCTTTACTGCAGTCAGTGTTGTCAAATGTTCTTTAAAGAAGTAACCAGCATATCATTAAGAATCACATTATTTAAACAATTAAATCAAAAGTTAGGCTTCCTTTTAAGGATGATATTACATCTCTCTAGTGAATATTATTAATGCTATATAGAATGTTCCCTTCATTTAATAGTGAATGAGCAGATCTTCAAGTGTTACTTTATTTTTCTGTGCCCACTGATTAATATAATATAATTTGATTACTTTTTGATTCATGTTGATTAATTACAGAATGTTATGAAAAAAGCATGTAGCCTTTGACTCCTCCCTTTATTGTGATGCCAGTATCCAGTCCTGAGATGGTCAACTTACTTTAGAGCTGGTACCGCAATGGTTTAGTTACCACAAATATTGACTTGCTACATTTATGTGATGAGCCAGTGAGAGATTAAAATATCCTTTATATGTAAAGCCCCATCATAGTCCTTCAAATTTAGAAAGTAATTGGGTTTATGGTCCTCTGCTGGGATTTGTGTGTTTGAGGACCTGCAATTTAGGCATATTTGTTGCAGATGAGCTATCCACATTCTGCAGGGAGTCCTGATTCTTAAATCTCATGTTTGTTATCAGAGTGTCTGACTATCTTTTTTATTAATATGGAGCACACCGGAATGCACTTGTTTACAAGCTAATATTCAATCCTCCTTTTCTTTGCACAGTACTGTCTTTTGATGACCTATTATATTGTATTCATAAAAATAAATCACTTTTGAATGAACTAATATAGTAGAGGAGCAGCAATATCCTTATAGGGCAATAGAGATCTGTCTCCTTTTTATTCTGGTCTTTTTGACAATGTTTATACACTTTTACAGATGCCAGACTGTTATTTTTAATTACTATGCAAACATACTTTAACTATATATAGCAATTAGAATGTATTTTAATCATGGCTGGATACCAATGAAATGTCAGTGCTATAACAGGGAGAACGAGAGCTAGAAAGTGAGGATCAAAGCATGGGCTTGAGATCTGGCATTTCTAGTCGGTCAAGTAGGACTTACTGGGCCTTATTTTCAATAAACACACAAGTGTTATTTATTGTTGCAGCCAAAAAATAAGACCGATCAGGCTGAAAACTGTCAATAGAAGAAGGTATTTTCCCCAAAGAAAAGCAACACTGGCAACGTTTTCTAAAGGAATATCTTTAGCTTTCATCTTATCACTCAAGGTGATATCAAGGACTTAAAGCATTGCAAAAGTGAAGCCTAGATAACATTGTTTGCAATCCAATGCCTTTAACAGACTCCTTGTGCTTTCTCGATTTAATACATTTTAAAGGGGCCCTGATTTATTTATTTATTTTCCCGTTCAACCTTAAGCACACTCTAAATTATTATGAAATAGTTTTGGGAGCTTTTTATACAGCTTTTTATAAAACCCAAAAATCGTGAATGTGATTTTCATTACAAAGTGACCATGCTTAGCTCTATTTACTTCTTACATAATTAAAATTTTGTCTGACTACAAGTAGTCTTTTCAGTAATATTATTTTGAAACACGTGTTTATACAGTGCAACATATTGCATTCTTCAAATGGACAGGCAATTCCTATGATCTATATTGCCATAAAGTGCAGTGCTAGTAAATTGAAGATAATAATTACATTGATTCATTCACAAGGCTTCTCTTCATGTAGCAGTCTGAACTTCTATTTTGAGGAAATAAACTCAAAACAAGTAGAGTTAAAATTACAACAGATAATTTAAGTGCCAGTTTCAAGACCCCTTCTTTGCCCCTTTTTCAGGCATGTTTGAGAGGCTAAACGCAAGCCTGAAGAAGAAAACGGAGTGGTTTTCAAAGTTTGCTCTGAAATTAGTTGGTCAATAAAAGTATAATTTTAACTATGTTTGCTTCCATGGTGCTATTCTGCAAGAAAACATGCACAGAAATAACAATAGAAACATCGTGACAAAGTTACTTAACTTACCATTAAACACCATCATTTCAAATGTGAAAGTCCTACGAAATATAAATTGTTACAAAGGACACAAATCATTGACAACAGTTCAATGGCACCCTACCTTGAAAGACGTTGATGCAAACACAGATTTTGCAAGAAGTGTTGCAGATGACAACTTCTGTGTACACTTTCATTTATCAACCATTGCCTCTCAATCATATTTCATAAAGCAGAAGCAAATACCTTATACTGCACTTTTTTAAACTCGTGATTTAAAATTATGCCTAAACTTATTCTCCACCTACTCAAATTAGTTTATGAATTCTGGGATAATGAATTAATATTCAGTAGATAAATAACTAAGGTTGCACTCTTCTAAAAATATAGTAAAACAGACATATCTATAAATGGAGGAATAAAGACAACAATATAAAATATAAGTATAAAAAGTCACAGCCCATGTCCCAGTAAGTCTTACAGTTAGATTTACTATGTTATTTTTATTATTTATTTATCTACTTATTATATATTAAATGTCTATTTTCACTCCTGTCTGTTAGTTACATCTGTTTTTATCTTGTTTTCTTTTTTTGAGAAGTGGTTGGATAATTATTATTTTAGCTTTTTTATTTTTCATTTGCAATTTTCAGGCGGTTTTGGTTATTTTATTCATGTGGTGTTATTTATTATTTTTTTTAAATTATATTTTCATGCTTTTCCATCCATCTTTATATTTTCTAAGTGCTACCCAGCTTGTCTATACTAATTCTAGGGTGAGAATTACTAACTACATCTCCATCCTTCCTCTTTGTCTTGGACTGTGAGTCAGTTGTTTGAGTAAAATTTGCTATTCAACTTATTCTTACTGTCGCCAATACAAAATTATTAGGTATTTTCACTGTAGCATTTGCAGATTTAGCAAATCTCTAAATAGTATGATCCCAGCTGCATGCAGTGGCTGTTAAATAGTAGGTAGTTATATATTGAGGTATGATTTTTGCCAGACCCTATTTTCTGGCCCATATTCTAAAAATATATTGGATCTCCCCGGTTAAGAGTTAAACATATTTAATTGGACCTAAGTAGGCACAAATAACCGGTATGTTCCTCTCCAGCCTTACATGATAACTGTATACTTCAGCTTGGGAGCATTGCAAAACTCATAGCAGACTATACACTGAGACAATAGTGAGGGCAGAATTGATCTTTGTACAAATGCCCCATTGTACTTATGGCTGGGGGAGGGGAAGCTATAAAACCATAGCATTGTATTTCACTGCTGTAATTTATACACACTCATAAACTAGAAGATATGGAATTTGAATGAAAGTTGTTCTTTTCATCAAAAGTTCCTTTGTATTATGCTTTACCCTTAAATGTAATAAAAACCAAAACTTTACTCTGAGGGAACCACTAGACCACCAGTTACTATGTTTTCCCCTCCCCTGCTCCATTTGTTGCTGCATGTCAGACATGTTTATCTACAGTGTTCATACGGCATAGCATAAGTAATCATTTGAAGGAGAACTAACACTCTGGAAATAGTACTGTTTATATAACAGGCTTTTTATGTTGTTATTTAGATTTGTGATCATTGAAGCAATAGTATTAAGGACATAATAAGGGCTAATGATAAACAGTGGTAAGGTTTCTAAGAGATAATCCAGATTCCATTACTAAGGGTTTTTTATGCATAGCCTACAACAAAGTTCCTGATCAAGATTTGGTTCACTTTTCTTCTTTTTGCTTACATTATATTACATTAACATTTATTTATATAGCTCCAACAATTACCGTATTTGCTCGAAAATAAGACAAGGTTTTTTTCAGAGCAAATGCTCTGAAAAAGACCCCTCGTCTTACATTCAAGGTCGTGTTATAATCTGACCTAAAATCGAGGTCAGACTATAAGACTGGGATCCAGGTCCCCCCGCAGAGCTGCAGGGCACCTGGATCCCCCTCGCTAACAGCCGGTGGATGTCTGCGCGATGCATGCAGATATCCTCCCCTGCCACCCGGCACGACCGTCGGGACTTCTATGATGAAGCCGGGTCCTTCCGGATTCATCATAAAAGTCCTGGCGGAAGAGCCAAGCAGCAGCGGAGGATGTCTGCGCGTATCGTGCAGACATCCTCCGGCTGCCCCGCTAGCCACCAGGGAGATATGGGCAGCTGGGGGATGTCTGCACGATACGTCATAGACAAGGGGAGGGGGGTACAGAGAGAAAAGGGGAGGGAGGGGGAGAGATAGAGAGAATTTTGGGGGGAGGGAGAGAGAGACAACGCTGGGGGGGGAGGAATACAGCTGGGGGAGGGGGAGAGAGGCAGCATGGGCACATAAAAGGAAATAAAAACAAGAAATGCATTTGTTTACTATCAATTTTTTATTAAATATTAAAAAGCAATTTACATATATACAAGTTAAACTTTTTTCCCCCTATAGTCTTATATTCAGGCTTTTTGTTTTTTTCCTAAAGGAATATACAAAGTTTAGGGGGTCGTCTTATAATCAGGGTCGTCTTATATTCTAGCAAATACGGTAATGCATTTTTAGGTACAGGGAATAAAGAGGGACTACATAGTAAGTTAGCTGAACAAGAACAGACTGATACATGAGGTAGAGAGCCCTGCTTGTAAGCTTACAATCTAGAGGGATCATTTAATACATAAATGGTGGCATTAATTATGTGTAATTACACTACTTTTCCGATAGAAAAAACGCCTCCCCCCGTATAGCATTGGTTTGGCTGCTCATTTTTTAATCCATGTAACATATTGTATTAGGATGTAGTTTTGCATGCTTTTTATAGTTGAACCTTTTCAGGACAAGAGTTTGTTTGGAATTTTTTTTTGTGTGTGTGTTTAACTGTTATTTCTCTCTTTTTAATTTAGTGTACTCATACAAACAATGTATGGGGGGGGGCGGGGTTAAAGAAACATATTGTTTTGTTTTGATATTTATCCTTATGAATCCAAATTATAAGAAAATGCTTTCTCCAACATGGCTACTGAATCCACCAGTATGAGGAGCCATGTCAAGCTGTGTGAAAGTAATGTGTGAGCAGGGGAGGGCTGGCAGCCTTAGGCCTGGGGGGCAAATCCAGTCAAGTGGCCCATTGAATCGCCTCCCCATCCACGGCCATCTTTTCCTTGTTTTATTACAAATATTGCCAGGATTTCCCCCCACAATATGCCAGGATTTGTCATTTAATATGCTAGAATTTTCCCTTACAAAATGCCAGGATTATGCCCCTCAGTATGCCAGGATTATGCCCCTCAATATGCCAGGATTATGCCCCTCAATATGCCAGGATTTAGACACCCAATATGCCAGGATTTTCTCCTCAATATGTCAAGATGATGCCCCCTCAACATGCCAGGATTTTCCCCTAAATATGCCAGGATTATGCCCCTCAATATGCCAGGATTATGCCCCTCAATATGCCAGCATTTAGACACCCAATATGCCAGGATTTTCCCCTCAATATGCCAAGATGATGCCCCCTCAATATGCCAGGATTTTCCCCTCAATATGCCAGGATTTAGACACCCAATATCCCAAAATTTGGGCACCCCCCCCCCTACCCACGTTGCACACCTACGACATGACCCATAACCCACGTTGCACACCAGGACATGCCCCATCACCACATTTACATGCCTCCATCACCCCATTACATACACATTTCCAATATTATTTGCCATTAATATTCCCCAGTCAATTTGTCCCATAATATGCCAGTGTTATTCTGCAATTTAATGACTCAGTAAATTTGCCCAATAATATTCCAAGGTTATCTGCAATTTAATATGCCCCTGCTAATTTGCCCAATATGCCAGAGTTAATTGCCATTTAATATTCCCCAGCCATTTTGCCCAATAATATGCCAGTCTTATTTGCCATGTAATATTCCCCAGCCAATTTGCCCAATAATATGCCAGTGTTATTTGCCATGTAATATGCCCCAGCCAATTTGCCCAATAATATACCAGTCTTATTTGCCATGTAATATTCCCCAGCCAATTTGCCCAATAATATGCCAGTCTTATTTGCCATGTAATATGCCCCAGCCAATTTGCCCAATAATATGCCAGTCTTGTTTGCCATGTAATATGCCCCAGCCAATTTGCCCAATAATATGCCAGTCTTATTTGCCATGTAATATTCCCCAGCCAATTTGCCCAATAATATGCCAGTCTTATTTGCCATGTAATATGCCCCAGCCAATTTGCCCAATAATATGCCAGTCTTATTTTCCATGTAATATGCCCCAGCCAATTTACCCAATAATATGCCAGTCTTATTTGCCATGTAATATTCCCCAGCCAATTTGCCCAATAATATGCCAGTCTTATTTGCCATGTAATATGCCCCAGCCAATTTGCCCAATAATATGCCAGTCTTATTTGCCATGTAATATTCCCCAGCCAATTTGCCCAATAATATGCCAGTCTTATTTGCCATGTAATATTCCCCAGCCAATTTGCCCAATAATATGCCAGTCTTATTTGCCATGTAATATTCCCCAGCCAATTTGCCCAATAATATGCCAGTGTTTTTTGCCCCCCCCCCTTACCTTTTTCAATGGTGGCTAGTGGCAGGACTTCCCTGGTGGCTAGTGGCAGGAGGACTTCCCTGGTGGCTAGCGGCAGGCAGCATGGTCCCTCCATGCTGCCTGTTCGGCCTCCCGGCGGTTGTGCCGACAGGTCGTGTGATCGGCGCGCGTCTGACGTCAGAGCGCCGATCACGTGACTGTCGGCACTTCCGTGTCGGCACACTGCACGGGGAGCCGAACAGGCAGCACGGAGGTTTCTCTGTGCTGCCTGTTCGGCTCCCCGTTCAGCTTTGCAGGCAGAGCGGAGGTGAGAGGGGATCTTCTGATCCCTTCTCACCTCCGTCTCTGCCTGCAAGCGCGTTTTTTTTTTTTTTTTAATAACACTGGCCCGGCGGCCGTGTTTTAAAAAGCTTAGGGCGGCCTGGGGGGCAATTGCCACCCTGCCCCCCGGCCCAGCCCGCCCCTGTGTGTGAGCATCTACCTGCCCCGAAAATGGTGCTGTCAGTATCCACAATACCTAGCATTCAGGCAGCATGTTACTCACTGTAGAATGGTGACATAACCATTTGTACTAGAGTTGTATAACCTCGAGGACTGAGTAATTAGTCTGTATCAGTGTAGCCTTGTATGTATAGCTAAATGTTTTATCACTTTTTCCAGCATCGTTTATTTGTGGTGTCTGTTTGTTTTTTCTCATTTATTACATGTGATACATTTGGTAACCTAGATCATTGGCAACACATCTGCTTGTTATATCATCATGTTTTGGCGATGGGGCATCCAAATCCTTCTCTCTGATGTCTTTTGTTTGTTCAGAATTAATAAGCTCGTCATTAGTTAGATAAACAAGCACTGCCGAATCCAGCTTGCATACAATTCATGGAAATGTTTGACTTCAAACAAACATGTTTACTTTAGCAATTGTGCTAATTCCATTAATAGGTTGATATTCTCTTTAAAAAAAACATTTGTATTCTGTGCTTTAAAAGAAAAAAAACAATATAAAACACCTTTTAAAAAATATATTACTACCTTCAAAAATTCTTCTTTTGAAATGATACTTTTCATTTTAGAACTAATGAAACAAACAATACCAAATGATGGTTTAAACAATAATGTGCATTACTTTATATGGGTCATGTATAATGTGTAAACACCAATCAATGTCCCTTCTTCAGAGTAAACCCAACATACATCTTTACATATAGCACATGCTGATAATGTCAGCACATGCTCAGCCAATCAGAGCAGACACATTACGCTGGGGTCTGTCATGTCAAACACAAGACATTTTAGCAAATAATCCATAAAGGGGACCTAGAGATACACAATCAGTAGTTATTTTTAGGAA
This sequence comes from Pelodytes ibericus, assembly GCA_036172795.1. Taxonomy (NCBI): domain Eukaryota; kingdom Metazoa; phylum Chordata; class Amphibia; order Anura; family Pelodytidae; genus Pelodytes; species Pelodytes ibericus. The sequence goes on from CM069860.1 coordinate 94,272,104, forward strand.
CCCGGTAAATGTTACTTCCCTAGCAGTTTATGTAAAACCAGTCAAAACCTTAGGGGCCATGAGTAGGTATTTGAGGAGCCATATCAAGCTGTCTGAAGTGCTATAGAGTTTATGAAGATATGGAGTAAAAATATCACAATCGTTTACAGCAGAGCTCCATCATAAAGGTTGAATGAACTTTTAAAGATTCTGCATAAATGTAGTAATTACAGTTAATTGATAATAGGGGAATTGACCCCTTTGTGACATAGGGCGTGTCCGGCACGTCCAGCCGGCAACTCTGTTACCGTCATACGACGTGCTTGGCGTGTCCTGCAGTGGTGGACGCGATCAAAGATTGGGAACACCGCCCTGGCAGTGTTGCTCTAATACCTTGGCTTTAAAGCATTAGGCAACACCGAAATTTGTTTCCCAGGGCACGCACGATCACTCTATGGGTGTCTTATAGGAGAGCAGTGACGGAAGTGATAAATTATCGCGCATATATGATAAAACACCCCATGTCACTAAGGGGTTAAAGATCCAGTCACATTACAAATGAATAAATTCACCAAAGTAAGCATTATTGAGATGTTGAATTTCTAGCAGACTGGTACCTTGAGTGTGTTTTATTGGGGTGTACAAATAAACAAACAAGGGCAGTAAACAGTCGGTACAGCCACTGCAAAGCACCACAGCATGCTTTATAGAAGTACACTGTATCACACACATCCACTGTATGACTGCCTGCCTCATAATGAAGAAGTTGGGACCTTTTCACTTGTGAGTGCTTCTTTCTCTCATCAGCCTATATCAGAAATGTAACTTGTTCCACTAGGTTACTGCTCAACTCTGAAAGCTGTGCTGTTACAGTACTAAGCAACCAGAGCAACTTAAGCTGTGATTGTGTGGGGAGATGGGACATGAGAAGGTGAGCTAGTGTAATGGACAATTACTGCCTTCACTTGGACATTATGCATGTGAAGAGGTTGAGTGTGTGTGGTAGAAGGAACAGAGAGGGAGGATGGCTTAACCATAGCACATGCTCTAATTAGTTGTGCAGCTTATGTCCATTGTCTGTTTTGTTGTTTTGTAACTACCATTCACATTCCTATGCTTTGTTGCGCCTGGGCCAGTAATTGCTAACTTTAGTAGTTCATTGATGTGGACTAAATCTCCCCACCATGAAGACTATAGTCATCAGTCCCTTTGTGCAGTCAAGACCTGTGTGTCTCCTATTCACTGCTAGTGACAATGGACTCCAGAAAAGTGACTTGGCAGGCCTGGGTGATTCTATTAATATTGACATATTTTTATATTGAGCTCTTAGAGACTTAAAATAGTTCTATTTATAGACTTCATGGTGCAAGCAGCACCCAGGAACGTCAATGTATGTGGGAGCTGGAAGTTAAGGGAGACTAGTGGGGGTTGTCTTTTGTTTGTTTTTTACACATTTATTAAGCCCTGTTGTTGAGTCTCAGGCACCAACAAGCTAGGACTTAGCTGCTCGGTCCAATAATGCAGACATCGTAACTGAAAGGTCCAAAGGCAGTCAGGGTCCGAAAAAGTGTTAGGGAAAAGCACAACGCAGAGATTTGGCATGAGAAAGGAGGTTAAATACATAATAAAAAGATCCCTCCTCATAAGAAATTATATTTATGGTCCTTTAAGGCCTAATATGGCCACGAATCCTGAACAATCTGTGCATGCATGGATGAACGGGTCTTCAGACACTGAGCTATGCCTTTTTAATTGGCTGTGATGTGCTGCGAGTACCTATGATGGAGTAAGGTATCGATGAGGTTGCCTTAGAACCTGGAGGTATAGGGCGCACGGGCTGGCACTATTGCACCAATGTGACAATACAGCTTGTACAGTAGTAAAATTGATAATCAGGTATGTCCAGCTTAATATATATATATATATATATATACTAAATACCATCTACTAGACCTATTCCTTTACCCTTATTATGATCCATATTGTGAGAAAGCATCCCTGAAAATAGTGGTAGTTTAAAGTACATGTCATGTAGTACATGTTTAAATCAGAAAAATTTTAATGTTTAAGAACAATTTTTGTGGATTATCCTTTCTCATTTTGCATTGGGACGATTTCCTTAATTGTGCTCTCAAGATGCCAAGTTTTATTTTCTCATAGATTGCTAAAATTCGGGGAATGTGTTTGAAATTCTGAAGGCTTAAAGACAAAAGGATCAGGCCTGTTTATTTAGCTTGAGGCCAAAGATATGGTTTATGAAGTATAATACTATTAAAGCATGTATAATCTGCCATTTAACAAAGTTTTATATTTGAACCAGCTTTGCGAGGATTTTGTGCCATGATAATTTTGTATTTATTTTTATTGTGTTTTTCTTGGTCAAATTATATAGTACAGTATGTAAAGTGTTTCTCACCATGAAAATTAACCAGATTTCTATATATTTGAACTAGAGTTTAACCCCTTGATGCCAGGATGCATTGCTAGTATACCACGCATATATATATATATATAGGTCCACATGGCCCTCAAGGACACATTTATTGCAAACGTGTGTATTTATATATATGTCCTATTGCGTGAAGGGGTTAATAATCACACAACCTATTTATTGGCTGTTGTCAGCATATCAGTTGATAAACACTCTTTTGAGTCCAGTATTGGTTTTCATCTAGCCAGACACACATAGATACAACATACCTAGTTAGCTAGACAATGACCGTGATATACCACAGTTTCCATAAATATTATGTAGCTAGACAATAATCAAATATTCATGTTAATAGAAGTTTTTATCAGCATATTGCTGTTCAGGCACAAGTGGTGGACCAGGATACCCCATATAAATATAATAAATAGAAATGAGTATGGCACTCAGAATCACAATCACCAAAGACTGATGGGAAACCTGGGAGACTTTTTGGTTTCTGCTCGGGTTATGTGACAAAAGACCCCTGTATTTCAGATACCATCATTATCTGTGCCCCCTCAACTGGCAGCGTGTGATGCTAATGCCTCGGACAACACACTTTTGTTACTGCTTAGATCAATTATACTATTATTTGTAGACATTGACTGATTTGCTCTCTGGATCGTTGTTGGGTGTCGATTGCTAGAAATAGAGGTCACTGTTCTGACTGTAAGCCTATCGGAGGGCATTACAGGAGCCAAATAGCAGCTATCTATTTTAACTCTTGGTGAATTATCTCCAGTGTGAACTCTTTTAGGGTCTATTATGTCTCATTTTAGTATTGAGCAGGTATTTATTATGTACAAGTCAGTTGAAGAGGTCATTGTATTTTTTCGCATACAGATTGGTCATACAGTCCGTGCAGTTCACTTTCAGATTTGAATATTGACTTATTCTGGGAACAGACTAAAGCCCAAACAGAAATCAACTCTCCCATCCAAGCTTCTGCTTGACTGTTTGGATGAACTATACCATTGTACTAATGAATCCTAGTGACAACCCAAAGTGATGGCGATGGAGTTTTCACAAATTATCTTGAATTATAATGCACAATAATAACTCAACATGCCACATTGGATTATATATATATATTTGAGATTTTCAACAGTTGTAGCATGTACACTACAAACAGTTTGCCATTGGTCGAGAAAACACGTGATTCACACATCATTCACCATCTAATATTTAATACCTGTTGCTAATACTCTGTTATCAATACCGTCCATTACTGTGTTCTAATGTGTGGCAGGGAACATTCAAAAGATACAGTCAAGCTTCCTGCTTGGTTGGGCAGGGGTAAAATGGAGCCAGATGTTTAAGATTATTGTGACTGTACTGATGGAGAATCACGAGAAGTTGGATCCTGTCACGCTGTCTGGCATTTTAATGCATTAAATATGCTGGCAGCTTGGTGATGGGTTTTACTGTGTGTTTGGCACAATGTGAAGCTAGAATATCAGCTACAATTGGGAGACTGTAGACAGTGAAAGACAAGCTGGTTACCCATCAACGTGAAAGGGAACATTCCAGTAGCTAATACATATTCGCTATATTCCCACGTCACATATGGCAAAAGAGAATGATTGACATGTATAATTTATACACGTTGACATGTTTATGTCTGCTAGTGTCCCACTGTCCCCACACCCTTTTATCTACCCAATATTACCCTTCTTGGCCCAATTGTTGGCCAATTGATAATGACATCTTATGACACCCCATGATATCCCTTTTCATGTCCTAGCGTATATCCTGTCCCCATCCTCCATTGTTAGCACCAGTGTTTCCCAAACAAGTCCCCAATGACCGCCAGAGGGTAGGTTTTGTATTTCCTGTCCTAGTCTGTTGGTAGGTCCTGATTGCTTGAATGTAAAGAGATGCTTTAGTATTTATGTAGCACCAACATTTTAGAATTGTTATGCAGCGGTAAAAACCTTAAATATAGAAACAGAAACAGACCGATAAAGATGTTAATTAAGGTATTGGATATGGCACGATAGAGAGTAAGTAACCATGAACCTGAGCATTTCTGAAGGAAAAAGCTAATGGCAGACTTTATACAAAATGGATGTTGTACATTCGGTTTTGTGGGAATGAAAATTATGTTGTTTGCTTTCCTGTTTATTTTCTTAGTGCAATGTTTTGTTTATTTATATATGACATTTTTAAAAAGCCATAAACAAAGGGAAACATTACGTAGAATCAAAATCTTGTGATGGGAAAATGTAATTTGTTTTTTACCGGATTTAACAACGCTTTGCATTGTACATTAAAATGTGATTGGTTTAATGACCTCTGTGAGCCTGGTGAGGTTTAAAAATATTGGCATATGTGTTAAAACAGGAAATGTGCTTATACTGATTTGAAGTGGCATCGCTAGGGGTGGGATACTGGGGCTATAGCCATGAATCCCCCCTGCATAGCCCCAAATGGAGACTCTGGGGCTAAAGTATACCTTAGCCCCGAGACTCCAGGGCTATCATTGTTAAAAAAAAAAAAGGATAGAGCTCATGTAGGGGTGAGGGCCGATCTGGAGGAGAGGCTATTATCGGGAGCTCTCTCCGTAACTCCACCTCCTCGAGGTGTGGGCCACAGACAAGTGCCTGTGGTGACCGCACCTCCTGGCCATCCTGATGCAGTGCGGCGGGAGCAAGCTCCGTCCTAGTCGCAATGTGAGATAAGCTGCTCGCTGGATGTCAAGTGACATCCGGCAGAAGAAACTGAAGCAGCTGCAATCACCGTCGGAAACATCCTCCTCCCTGCACATAAAGGTAACTTAGCAGGGAGGGGGACCAACAGTAAAAGGTAAAGAAAAAAAAAATGTGTGTAAGTGTCTGCGTGTGAGTGTGACTGTGTGTGGGTGTCTCAATGTGTGTGTCAGGGTGTTTGCGTAAGTGTATGTGTGTGTCAGGGTGTTTGCGTAAGTGTTTGTGTGTGTGTGTGTGTGTAAGGGTGTAGGGTCAGAGAGAGAGAGAGAGAGAGATGGTGTGTGAGAAAGAGAGAGAGAGATGGTGTGTGTGAAAGAGAGAGATGGTGCGTGAGAAAGAGGGAGACTGTGTGTGAGAGAGAGGGATGTGTGTTTGAGGAAGAGAGACGTGTGTGTGTGTGAGAGAGAGTGACGGAGTGTGTGAGAGAGAGTGACGGAGTGTGTGAGAGAGAGTGACGGAGTGTGTGAGAGAGAGTGACGGAGTGTGTGAGAGAGAGTGACGGAGTGTGTGAGAGTGTGTGAGAGTGTGTGAGTGTGAGACATGGAGTGTGTAAGTGAGAGAGACTGTGTGTGAGTGAGAGAGACAGTGTATGTGTGTGAATGTGTGAGAGAGAGACGGAGTGTGTGTATGTTTGAGAGAGTGTGTGTGTGTGACAGAGCTCATCTGGGCTCTAGCCACAGATCATTTGAAGACCTAGGAACTCCCCTGCCGATTTGTTAGTTGTACAGAAAGTCTGGCATACTCTTTCTGTAAAATGGCACATTAGAATAGTCTGCTCACATGAATCAACATTTTTGACAGGGCTTCAAGTCAGAAACAGAGGAAACAGCCTCGGTTAACTAAAGAAACATACATCCTTCTAGAGCCAGTGTGCACTGTATGATAACAGTGGGGTTCATGTGTTTATATAACAAAACCATATTTCATTGACTATGACTAATACCAAAAGTAACTTTTAAACTCTTTTCTGACAAAGCACTCCTGATAAAACATCTCTCGTTTTCTACCAAATATGTTCTGAAATGAAACTATTATTAACTTCATGTACACCAATCCTCACAGGAATAGGTTATACTTGTAACTAGGGTTGCCACCTTTTCTTCATAAAAAATACTGGCCTTGGTACTTTCTCCATAGACTTATCATTGGCCTGAAGCCAATTTTTTACCGGTCTGCAACCTACAATCAACACTCAGCTCTACCTCTCCTCCCCTGACCTCACTCCCTCTCTAGTGTCACGTGTAGCTGAGTGTCTGTCACCCATCTCCGCTTGGATGTCTGATCGCTACCTGAAACTTAACCTCTCCAAAATAGAACTGATTATCTTCCCTCCCTCAACCGCTGTCCCTACACCTGGGTTCACAGTCACCGTTGATAATGCTACAATCGTACCGGCTGACCATGTTCGATGTCTTGGGGTCACTTTTGACTCTGCTCTCTCCTTCATTCCTCAAATTCAGTCCTTGGCCAAATCCTGTCGGCTGCACCTAAGGAACATTGCACGCATTCGCCCGTTCCTCAGCGAAGAGACCGCCAAAATTCTAGTGCACTCGCTTGTGATCTCTCGCCTGGACTACTGTAACGGTCTTCTGACTGCACTACCTCTGGCTCGTCTGGCTCCCCTACAGTCTATCCAAAATGCGGCTGCCAGACTCATCTTTCTTGCACGTCGGTCTGATTCGGCTGTTCCTCTCTGCAACGCCCTCCACTGGCTTCCCGTCTGCTCGAGGATAAAATTTAAAATTCTGTCTTTAACCTACAAAGCCCTCCACTACTCTGCTCCTATGTACATTTCCTCCCTTGTTAACCGTTACCTCCCTGCACGACCTTTGCGCTCCTCAAAGGGGTTAACACTCTCTTCTAATCTCATCACCACTTCTAACTCGCGTCTCCAAGATTTCGCCCGAGCTGCCCCCTCTCTCTGGAACTCCCTTCCCCGGAGCATCCAGCTCTCTCCCTCCTTTTCAAACTTTAAAATGTCCCTCAAAACTCATCTCTTTAGAGGGGCTTACTACCCAATCCACTAGTTACCAGTCACTTTGCCTCTAGCCGATCCCACCTAGCTGGCACACACACTCCCTCTTTGACTTATTCCACCTAGTGCCTCCCATCCACTCTACTGTTACTACAAATTCAATCCCTCTGACCTCTTCAATCCCTTAATTGTCTCATGGACTCCATTCCCTGTACATTGTAAGCGTACGAGCAGGGTTCTCTACCTCATGTACCAGTCTGAACTAGTTTGTCTAACTTAGTATGTAGTTCCCTTCTAAGCTCTGTACCAAGCACTACGAGAATTGGTGGCGCTGTACAAATAAATGTTAATGTAATGTAACCCTTCTTGTAACAGGTTATGCTGACCCCAGTTTAATTCACAAAAATCCTGTTTGAAGTGGAAATCATTTAAAACAGTCATCTACATTTCATATTGCTTTAGGAATATGTTACCAATTTCAGAATAATCTCTTTCATACCTGGCAATAAGGGGCATGTTCCCTCCTGCATGGAGTCACATGACTTCACATGACACTGCAGTTGTATGCTTCCACTTCCTTGGGTCTATCGGGAACCTGAACTGGGCCTAGCGGTCAAGTAACATAAATAACTTTGTGTGCAGCCGCTTGTGTACAGTGTTCTCCACAGAAGGACATGCCCAAAATTGATGAGACAGTTCGGCAAATAAACAGTAGTTGCCCATCATATCCAGAACTGTTAGCAGATTTTGATGTTTGATTTAAAGAAATGTACATGTATATAATAAAGGTGAATTAGGGCTATCCAGGTGTTTCCATTTCTATTTTAGAAAATTTCCCAGGTTCTTTTTAGCGGTTTATAAACAAAATGCTTATTTTTTTAAGCAATAAATAAATTTAGGGTTTTCTTAACCTGTCGTTTTCTTTTTATCATTGTGTGTACTCCTCTTTAGGATGGTTATGGAAAATGTGCACTGCCACTGAATTAAAATGGTTGTTGCTCTGTCCAGTTTGTTTATAGCAAATTATCCTAAGGGAAAAGGTCACTAAAGTTGTTGGACCTTTACCACATATTTATAAAGGACAAGACATTATTTTCAAGATACCTTTCCTTTTAAGGATGCCCTACAGAGGCATGTAAAATCTATAAAGAATCCAGTTTCACAAAGGAGTTTCTAAAAATGAAAATGAATCAATCGTCTGCAGCCTTGGAAGATCTAAGCTTTACCCTAGCTTTGGATTTCACCCAACAGTGGCTTAAAAGCAGAAATCAAAATAAAACCTGCTGCACACTGACCATGGGTGGGGGTTCGGGGGCTGCAGCACACAGACCATAAGAGGGGAGACCTGCAACACACTGAACATAGGAGAGGAGACCTGCAACACACTGACCATAGGAGAGGAGACCTGCAACACACTGACCATAGGAGGGGAGACCTGCAGCACACTGACCATAGGAGAGGAGACTTGCAACACACTGATCATAAAAAGGGAGACCTGCAGCACACTGACCATAGGACAGGAGACCTGCAACACAGTGACCATACGAGAGGGGACCTGCAACACACTGACCATAGGACCATAGGAGGGGAGACCTGCAACACACTGACCATAGGACCATAGGATAGGAGACCTGCAACACACTGATCATAGGAGGGGAGACCTGCAACACACTGATCATAGGAGGGGAGACCTGCAACACACTGATCATAGGAGAGGAGACCTGCAACACACTGATCATAAGAAGGGAGACCTGCAGCACACTGATAATAGGAGGGGAGACCTGCAACACACTGATCATAGGAGAGGAGACCTGCAACACACTGATCATAAGAAGGGAGACCTGCAGCACACTGATAATAGGAGGGGAGACCTGCAACACACTGATCATAGGAGGGGAGACCTGCAACACACTGATCATAGGAGAGGAGACCTGCAACACACTGATCATAAGAAGGGAGACCTGCAGCCAGGGGCGTTGCTAGGCTCAAAAATGATCTGGGGCTATAGCCCACAGCTTTAATAATACTTAAAATACAATGATGTCTCATGATCGATAGGTAGACAGACAGAGGTACAGAATGCATAGGTATAGATATAGGATAGATGTAGATAGATATAGGTACATGATGATGCATGAGTACATTTATGATACAGATGCATATATAGATAAAGATACAGGATGCATAGGTACAGATTTAGGCTTTATGGACAGGTACAGGATCCATAGGTACGGATATAAGCTATTAGGACAGACACAGGTGCAGGATGCACAGGTACAGATATAAGATACAGGTATAGTAATGCATAGGTAAAGGTATAGATATAAGATAAAGGTATAGGATGCATAGGTACAGGTGTGGTCAGTCTTAAATATTCTAATATCTAGGATAACCTTATACCTGTCCCACGCATGCTTAAACTCCTTCGCTGTATTAACCTCTACCACTTCTACTGGAAGGCTATTCCATGCACCCACCACCCTCGCAGCAAAAAAATATTACGTTTATAATCACAAAACAAAACCTGTAAAATATGAAATATTTCCAGCCGTTTCAAAAGCTTGAGGTAGACCCCAAATAGATGTATAAAACTAGTTGCATTTATGCCAGGGCTTGACGAACTTAACTGAGTTTTAGGAGCCAGTAAAAAATCTAGGAGCCAGACAACAGCACATACACACAATCACATGCAGTCATATACAGACACACATACACACTCATAAATGCAGTCAGTCACATAGACACACACACTCATACATACAAACAGTCTGTCACATTCACTCGTACATGCATACATAGTCTGTCACATACACTCATACATACAGTCTGTCACATAGACACACACTCATACAGTGTCAGATACACACTCATACATACAGTCTGTCACAGAGACGCACTCATACATACAGTCTGTCACAGAGACACACTCATACATACATACAGTCTGTCATAGAGACACACTCATACATACAGTCTGTCACAGACAAACACTCATACATACAGTCTGTCACACAGATACATACATACATACATACATACATACAATCTGTCACATAGACACACACACTCATACATAGTCTCACACATACATAGTCTATCACATACATACGTACAGTCTGTCACATACATACAGTCTGTCACATACTCTCATACATACACACACACATACAGTCTGCCACATACACTCATACATACATCCAGTCTGTCACATAATCATACAAGTGGTGTATTTAAAAAAAAAAAAAAAAAAAAATGTTGCTCAATATATCCCCCCTCCCTGCTGCTATATCTCATTGCAGGGAAGGGGGCATTTCCGTTCTGCACAGACCATCACTAACCATCATTTGTCAGGGTTAATTTCTCCATCATTTGCCAGGGTTAATTTCTCCATAATATGCCAGGGTTATTTCCCCACCATTTGCCAGGGTTAATTTCCCCACCATTTGCCAGGGTTAATTTCTCCACCATTTGCCAGGGTTAATTTCTCCATCATTTGCCAGGGTTAATTTCTCCATCATTTGCTAGGGTTAATTTCCCCACCATTTGCCAGGGTTAATTTCTCCATCATATGCCAGGGTTATTTATACATCATTTGCCAGGGTTAATTCATACATCATTTGCCAGGGTTAATTTCCCCACCATTTGCCAGGGTTAATTTCCCAGGGTTATTTATACATCATTTGCCAGGGTTAATTCATACATCATTTGCCAGGGTTAATTCATACATCATTTGCCAGGGTTAATTTCCCCACCATTTGCCAGGGTTAATTTCCCCACCATTTGCCAGGGTTAATTTCCCCACCATTTGCCAGGGTTAATTTCTCCATCATTTGCCAGGGTTAATTTAGACATCATTTGCCAGGGTTAATTCATACATCATTTGTCAGGGTTAATTTAGACATCATTTGCCAGTGTTAATTTATCCATCATTTGCCAGGGTTAATTTATCCATCATTTGCAAGGGTTAATTCATATATCATTTTCCAGGGTTAATTCATATATCATTTGCCAGGGTTCATTTATCCATCATTTGCCAGGGTTATTCTGCCCATTAATGTCACCCTCCCTCCACCCCCTTCCCCAGTACTCACCTGTTGGTGATATTTATAAAGAAATACATGGAGATCCTACCTTGTGCAGCCTGTTCCTGGGTGGGAGGTAAGTGGCAGGTCATAGAGGAGGCTTTTCTCCACAGCAGCACAGCATCCCTCGTGGTCTGTGCTGTGAGGGAGGACACGTGGGTTCCTGCCGGTCACATGGGTTGGGGGCGGGGTTATCATAGTGACAGAGCAGGAAGCAGGGGAAGCTTCACCCGACTCGGGGCTATGGTCAGGAGACTCGGGGCTCCAGCCCCAGTAGCCCCCCCCTAACGACGCCTCTGCCTGCAGCACACTGATCATAGGAGAGGAGACCTGCAACCCACTGACCATAGGAGAGGAGACCTGCAACACACTGACCATAAGAGGGGAGACCTGCAACACACTGACCATAGGAGAGGAGACCTGCAACACACTGACCATAGAAGGGGAGACCTGCAACACACTGACCATAGGAGGGGAGACCTGCAACACACTGACCATAGGACCATAGGATAGGAGACCTGCAACACACTGATCATAGGAGAGGAGACCTGCAACCCACTGACCATAGGAGAGGAGACCTGCAACACACTGACCATAAGAGGGGAGACCTGCAACACACTGACCATAGGAGAGGAGACCTGCAACACACTGACCATAGAAGGGGAGACCTGCAACACACTGACCATAGGAGGGGAGACCTGCAACACACTGACCATAGGACCATAGGATAGGAGACCTGCAACACACTGATCATAGGAGGGGAGACCTGCAACACACTGATCATAGGAGAGGAGACCTGCAACACACTGATCATAAGAAGGGAGACCTGCAGCACACTGATAATAGGAGAGGAGACCTGCAACCCACTGACCATAGGAGAGGAGACCTGCAACACACTGACCATAGGAGAGGAGACCTGCAACACACTGACCATAGGAGAGGAGACCTGCAACACACTGACCATAAGAGGGGACACCTGCAACACACTGACCATAGAAGGGGAGACCTGCAACACACTGACCATAGGAGGGGAGACCTGCAACACACTGACCATAGGAGAGGAGACCTGCAACACACTGACCATAGGAGAGGAGACCTGCAACACACTGACCATAGGAGGGGAGACCTGCAACACACTGACCATAGGGGGGGAGACCTGCAACACACTGACCATCTGGGGGGGGGGGGGACTGCAACACACTGACCATCTTGGGTGGGGGGGGGGCTGCAACACTGACCATAGGGGGGGAGACCTGCAACACGAATGCACATTCCAGGCATTGTTAAATTATTTTAAATAATTAAAGAGATTACAGTTCCCTGCACATGTTATTGTGGGATATATGGTCATGATTTATTGTTTTTCCCATTAAACAGTTCTAAAGCACTGATGTATTGCCTCAAAAAAGAGACCAAACAATCTAAATACAGTGGAAAAAGAGATGTATAAACATCCAAAAGTTTTTGTCATCCATTATTTAGATTCTTCTACTATGAACTAAAACGACTTTAGTTCATAGTAGAAAAAGTAAACGACTAGTGCAGACAGACAGTGGAGTCTACTTGTTGCATATACTTTCCAGTTATCTAAAACCCTCTTTTAACAGTATCTCCCTTCAATTCTTATGTTTTAAATCAGGAATGGTTATGAATGCATATCGTCTGTCTGTTAATCTACTGACATGGGATTTCACTGTCTTCTATGTTATGTTTGAAACCTGAGACCTTGTTATAAATACTTATTCTTAATGTGCTGCCATTCTTGAAGACTGTTAGGAGTCTATACCATACTAGGCCTAGGATCTGGAGTATTATATAGGATCTGGAGTATTATATAGGATCTGTGCAAACCTAGATTGATTCCGTTTATTTAACGGTTTGTGTTTAAAGAGGGACTAAATCTACCTGATGATGATCATTTAATAGGACTGAAGATTAAAAAAAAGCTTTTGAACAAGGAAAATTCAAATTAAGAAAGGATTCCCATTTCTTCTGGAACGCTGACTTAAAGTGTGTGTATGATATTGAACACACCTCCAGCACTGGAGGAGATGATTAAGCAATCAATGTGCACGCAGACCCAGTGACGGAGAGAGACGCTCTCTCTGGTGCCATATAGCACCGAACAATCATTACACCATTCAAATGACACTTTTTTAAGAGAAAGAAGTGGACTTTTCTACCTTATCAATAAAGATGTTGGTATGCTTGTTACAAATTGACTCATTTTAATTGCAGAGGCAACAGCACGTAGATTCTTACTAGTATTAGTATTATTTGAATTGCTGAATGTTTTTTTCAACATCATTGTTGCATTGTTCTGGGTATTTTCAGATAAGAACTGGAATGTAGATAACTTCCAGCTTTACAATTTGAAACTTGTAATCTGAGTGCAGTGTTATAACATAAATATATATAATATAAATATATATTTGGGACAGAATTTAAAACTTGATACTGTACAATGTAGTAGACTAGTAATGACGCATCGATATTTATGTTTAACTCTTTAGACATTGACATAAATGAGATTTTAGAAAGGCAGTAGGCGGCATTAGTTATAGACACTGAAAGGTCAGGAGAGGGTTATAATTATTCTGTAAGTATACAAAAGATGGCTGTCTATATAAAGAAAAGCAGATGATCTAAGATTGAGATACCAGAGCTAATAATGGCAGTGCATCACAAAATGGAGCAGTTTTAAAAAATATGGCAGGAACCAGGATTGTGCAGTGCCACAGAGGACTGAAGAGGATGTAGGCGGTGTATGATTAACTGTGTGAGGAGAGATCTACAAGAATTAATAGGACAGTTTTAACTGTGAGAATCTACTTTGGATGCCATTTTCGTGGAGCCTTCAATATTAAACAATATTACAGGGAGTTGAAATAAATCATAGTATATAGAATGCATAGTACAGTACAAAGTTTTTTTTTGTCTATGGCTGGGAGGTGCAATGCTGGTAAGATAAAGCTTAAATGACTTAGTGCTGGTTCTCTGAGCATTAGATTGGGCAGAGTAAGAAAAATAGATAAATGGTTTGGAGTGCTTACGTGGGAAGTTGAAAGAAATGCTGATCGTTTGAAATGTAAAAAAGTTATGCTTACAGGATGAACATAGTATTATATATAAGTTCCGTGCCCTTTGAGGGAAATATTTGATATTTAGCAGAAAAGTTGGCTTTTGTATATACACCTTATACAAGTCTATATGTAGCAGATTACATAGCCGCATACATTTGGTTTCACTTTAGAGTTTACAGAAATGTTTCTGCAGCTGCACTACAAGGTAACTTGGCTTCTAAATGTCCGCCAGCTGGGATTCCGAAGGGAAATATTATTTTCTTTATTTTTTTAGCTTTTGAACATTTAAGCTCAGCAGCAAAATAACAGAATGTACCATCACGCCTCTGTGTTGTGAGGATCCTGTGACTCTCTGTACTCTCTTGCAATGGGCAGGGCTTTCCATTCACATAGCTTGTAAAGCCACACCTAGGAGTCTTTGAAGATACTTCAGTAGCAGTTGGTGATTTGGCTTTTTTTTTTTTTAAATTTAGGTGTAACCATTCATTAAGGTAATGGTTGTTATCCACAGCTCGTACCTTAATGTGAAGTTTTATTGTAAACATAATTAAATGGGGGGGGGGGGGGGGGAGTAAGGGATTATACCAGCTCTGTCTATTTATCACTTGTGAACAATTTTAATTAGGAGGTCTGCTGAGTTACTTGAGTCACACAATGTTCTTTTGATATGAAGTTGCTGATAGCCGTTTGCATAACCCCAGGATGCATGCCTCCTCAGATTCAGGTAAGTGGAATACTGAAATGATGGGTGTGATGAATGAGAGAGCTGAGTCTGGCAGGCCTGCATACATTTACAGAAATATCTAGGACGTTGACATTTCTGTTTATATTAGATTCGTACTTAATCTTGTTTATCCTACAGAACTGTCCACGCACTGCTTTATACAAGATTAATGACTTACAGTATTTACTTTAAACAGAGTGAAATGGCAAACACACTGATTCAATAGCTTTCCTACATCCATAACACACAAGCCTCAGAAAAGGCCTGATCATTGAGATGTTGGTAGTGAGGCATAAAACTTCAGACAGGAGACGTCACACCTACAGTTCTAAAAGGTGCCTTTAATGTGCTGAGGTCTGTGGTGAGTCTTGTTTTCATTAGCTTCCCTGCTTGGTGTGTGGCACTCTGGTAGGTTGTAGCCATCCAACAAGTCACCGGTGGGCAGTCTGGCATGCTGTAATGGAAATTTTATATAGACTAAGATACATTTCTGCCTGGTTTGGCATTGTTACAATGAATAATGGTTCATCCACCCAGCAGTGTTTGCCCAGGAAGTGGTTAAGTGCATGCTGGGAAAAGAAGAGCAAATGTGTATTAAACATTGTAAAAGGTGATGTTGGAGAAGTGATTATATGATCCTAGGGTGTAGATATCACCAGTAACACTGCTCATTTTTAAATGGAGGTGGGGCTATCATTAAAATTTTATGAACGAGAAGGTAGGTGGACACATATGGTGCAGTTTGGCAAAAACTGGCCATTATCTGTGAATCACTGTAGTATTTTAAACAGAGATAAGGTTGATTTAGAAATATGCCTGACAGCATGCCGGCACTGGTCGACTCTATACAACTACATTATGTATATAAGCTGTACTGGACTTAAATGTCAATCCAACACTGTATTGGTGGTTTTATGTTGCCGGTTTTATTTTGTGCCCATGATCTACATTTTATGTGTGTTGCGCAGTTCAGCATTAAGAGTTAATATAGTCAGGCAGGTATCATTCCAAAAGCCTCGTACACTGTTCTTCCATCTGGAAAGTGTGAAGCACAGTCATAGAACAAAAGGATCATTGAAAGAAACTCAAAGCAACAATAGTCTTGCATTTTTATAGCTGGAAAAGAATGTGTCAACAGGCAGAAACAAGGCTAGAAGTGGACATTCTGTACCAAATTTGCTTGTTGTTTGTTGGAGGCAAATAAATAGTTTAGAATAGATACAGTAAACAAATCAGCGTGGTTAACGCTACTGAGAATGTAAGTAGTTTGAGAACATTGACTTAGATTAGTTTAACACAATCTTTAACAATGTTGAAACTTGACTGGCCCTCTACATATCACAACCTAGACTGAGTGATATTCTATAACACTGTTATCCAACTTTATAGTAGTATAGAGGCCAGACATTATTAATTTCATAGGTAGTATAATAGAATCTATAGGCTGTTCAGTTAATATAGGGGCTTTAACACTATAAGACGTTAAGCAGTCACTGGGCAATAGTAAATGGCCTATATGGCAAGAGATTGTGGTATCCACTGAAGCATTGTTAGGTTTGAATTTACTTTTTGTTTTGTGCTTCCCCTAACTAAAATGAATGAGGTGGCATAGAAAAGGCAAAAAGTATTTATATTGTGTGACTCATACAATTTACATTGCAACGTTTTTTGCAGATGAGCATAACTCATTTTTTGCAATTTTTTTATTTTCTGTATTGGATTGTTATTGTAATAATTGTAGTACTATTGTTCACTTTGAAGATTTTGATGATATACCATGTCACTTTACTTTTTGCATCAATCCTTAAATAAACAAATATATCTATTTAAACACAAGTCTGAAATAAAAGCGCTTACATTTTTCCAATATTTATCTGCCATGATCCATACAATAGCTACAACACTGTTAATTAAATAATTAACAGTTTATCCATGGGGAGAATAAATGACTTAAAATGGAATTTACAGGATTTCGTAAACATGCTCGTTATATGGGAGATGTAAAAAAAAAAAACTTTTATAAGTCTGCGCTGTTTGATTTAGGACTAAGGACTTTATTTAATACTCTTGTTGTCTTTTAATGATGAAGGTTTTGGCTTACTGGCTTTCACACACCAAGAGCTGGTAGACATATGAGAAACAGATTTATCCGCGGGGTATGATGGAGGCAAAATCTTTTAAAGAGGGATCAAACGTCCTTTAAGTACTTTTGACCGATGCTCCTGTGAAACAACATTCAGAGGTGATACCAAATCGTTTTGGAAGTCTCCTGGAGACTTCTGGCTGTCATGTCCCGGAGCTGGTTCTCCAGTACCTGGAAGCACCGATTGATGTGCACCATCCGTGATGTTCATCTCCTCTCTCACTGTTGTGCCACGAGACTGACTCATGCACAGACCTGACCATCTCTCTCTCTGCTGCCCTGTAGCTAGTCTCCCAGAGTCTGCAAAGAGTAGGGGTGAATACTTTGTGAATGGTGAGGAATCAGTCTATTATTCAAGTTGCCGTTTTAATGAAGTGACCTTCTGGCTTGTTAAAAGAAAGCAAGTAGTCCCTCTTTAACAAAAGGGGCTATTCACTAAAACCAGACTGGCAAGTGAGCTGGAAACATGGCATTAATAGCCATGTTGGAAAGATACGCAAGTTGGGGAATTTTTCCATCTCTGCTGTTAATGTCTGATTTTTGTACAGCTAAATTGTTCAGTCTTATTGAATTGCCCCCATAGTGTCTGTTTAAATCTCTATAAGAAACATGACATGAACTATTCCCACTTTACAAAACTGTTTACAAATGATGTCAGCGTAAAACCAAGTACACCAATTGATTTATTTCTTGCCTGAATTCTTAGCATTCAGCTGTTCCTGTTAAATAGTGTTTCTTGCTTTTGCCCTACTATGGTTATAGCGGAAGATTACTGCTATACACAACCAGAGCAAATCATGACAAAATGTAAAATATGTAAAACTTCCATTTTAGATTTCTGTCTGTTCCAAATTGTCCTTTTTTTCAGGTTGTGCTGTTATTATTAGTGTTATTTTGATTTTTAACAAGTCAATATATTGGACTCTCATTTTCTGATGGTCGAGCCCAATTATATAGCGTTGGAATTTACAGCCAGTAATCATATTTATATAGTACAAAAAAGAATGACTTTGAAAGGTTAAATTAATATATTACTGGAGAAAATAATCTTCTTGTATATCAAGCACTACAGGATGTTTTAAGTGTTACAATCATTATCCTTATTTTGTTTTTCTGGTAGGTTCGACACAGATGGTGTGAACTGATTATAAAGCATAAATATACAACAGCTTACAAGGATGTAGAAACTTTCCTTCAGCAGGACCAGGTACTGTTTTGATATCAATATTCTGGTTATGTATGGTTTTCTTAACAGTGTCATTTAGGCTAATAGGTATTTTATAGATCCCCATAAACCATAGTTACAAATACTTGTTACAGGTATTACTGGTGTTTTAGGTCACCGTGGGAAAACAGGCACAGAACCTTGTTCATGGTTGTATGTTTAGCTTTTCTGATGTCTGGTTTGGGTTCAGTTGGTTCTTTGGTTTAAGATATGCTTCAGTTGTAGCAACTTGTATTCAAGGCTGAGTTTACATGAAAAACAATGACATAATACTTATTCCTCATTTAGCCCAGATCTTTCATTTCTGACAGGTTTAATGGCAACTAATTAATTAATTCAGCATCCCTTAGTTGTTTCCCTACTTTGCAAATATTGGTTTCTTAATAATTGAGATTATCTAAGATATCGTCATATCTTGTAACATTTATGAGTTGATGACCCTTCATTTTATGAGTCAGCCATGTTATTATGGAGAGCCGTCACTTCCTTTTCCAAATCTGTGGAGCAGAGCTATATCTCAGAGATGCAGCAGTCCACTTTCATACCTTCAGGTTCTGAGGAAAATATATGTATCAATATATGTATCGATCATGAATGGTTCAGTGACACTTAGCAGCAATAGGACAGTTGTGTGCTGTCTTAAATAATGCTGGTCCACTAGTACCGTATTTGCTCGATTATAATCGAGGTCTTCTTATAATCTGGACCTGGATCCCCCTCTCTAGCAGCAGGGGATGTCTGCGCAACGAGCGCAGACTCCCCTGCTTCCGCCCGGCACGACCGCCGGGGCTTCTGTGAAGAAGCCGGGTACTTCCGCTTTCGTCACAGAAGTCCCGGCGAGCGTGCCGGGCGGCAGCAGGGGAGGTCTGCGCTCATCGCGCAGACTTCCTCTGCTGCCCCACTAGCCACCAGGGTAAATCGGGCAGCTGGGGGTTGTCTGCACGATACGTGCAGACATCCTCCATGCTGCCCGACACGGCAGACTATTATGACGGACAGCTGAAGTTTGTATAGGCAGCGTTCTGCTGGAGGAGCTGGTACTTCCTAGTTGCAAGTCTCGTCAATAATGTCACGCGACGCGTTTCGCCCACACGTGGGCTTTTTCAGAGCAGCTCTGCTTCAGCTGCTGCCTGCTCCTATGAAGTGACGGATGGAGACTGTGATATGATCGGCTGGGTGACTCTGCCTGCTTTTTACCTATGCTGTTTTTAACTGTTTTTTACATGGGATATCGTTTTTTAACTTCTTCTATTATTCCATCGATTATCTATCCAGTGGATGTGGGGATTTTGGGACTCAGAGTCTGCACGCCTCACCTAAACTTGCATTTCTAATAATACAATATTGGTTGTAATCCTGCCTCTTCCTGGCGCATGATTCGCGTTGAAACGATTTGATTGATTTTGCTTTTGTGTATTGAACTTGAATAATAGACATTTCCCTTCTCCATTTTATTTCTGTTCATCATTACTAAGAATAGCATTAAACAATAGGCTTGAGTAGGCGGCTATGAGACAATTAGGTAAACTGCAAGTAGCCTCAATAATAACTTTACCTATGCTACCTCACTCATGTGTTTGGTTTCTGATTCACCTTTAATTACATAAAAACTATGATGGAAAGGGAAATTCTAAGTAATGATAAAGTAGCTTTATTGATAATTGCCTATTGTGTTTACAGGATGTTCTTTTATTATTTTGTATTCCATTGTCTGTCAGTGGATTCTTGTTTTATGGCCTTGGATCTAATCAGACTGAAAAATACTAACATATACCATTTGTCTTAAGCATAACATTACAGCATCAATTTGCCGAGCTGCTGTAGGTTATTTACTATGGAACATGGTTACAATCTCCATAACAGTCACAGCCCCCTGGTATTGTTAAAGCAGCTGAAGCTGATTTAGTATATACAAAGAGAAGGGAAGGTCCACCTATAAAGATGCCTCTTTGTTCCATCCCCAGCATTCCTTAAATACGTTATTATACATGAAAATAATCTGTTTGTGGGTGTCTCAAACCCCTGGCTAAGTGGGTTAAGATGAACTCTCTGTTCAAAGCTTTCCCCTCATTTGTTGTATGTAGTAAAGCCTGGTGGTGTAGGGTGGGAATGGGATGGGTCTGGGAGCAGTAAAAATATGCTGGAGTGCAAGGGAGTCTTGTAATAGAAGTGTTTACTTGTTCTTTTCTTCTCAACAGGCCATGGGTGTGTATCTCTACGGAGAGTTAATGGTGAATGAAGATGCCAGACAGCAAGAACTTGCACGCAGATGCTTTGCTGCTGTCAGAGATCAAATGGATGTATCCTGTGTAAAAGTGGTGGGAGAAATGTTATTTTAAGCAATGACTTCCATAGAATGATGCTGTGACTAAAATGTTCATCTTAACCTGAGTTAAACTTGATAGGATTACGAGCTGCACCGTGGCTAGATTACTTGTTCTAGCTTGGAATAGAACAATATTTTATTTGGATCAAGGCCTTCAGGGAACTTATATTACACCAGAAACAATTTTGTTGAATTTTGTCATGTAAATGTGATAATCCTATACCCAGACTGTCTGCAATGTGTTGTCCAGATTTTCTAATTCGATGTGCTTTCCATACACAAAATAAATCCAGTTTTGCTGACATAAACAAAATGTAACAGGTGCCTTCCTGTAATGTGGCGTTTGTAACTGCTCCCTGCATTGCCCATCACTTGATATGTTTTATGGTTTATACCTTACACATGTCACACTTTGAAATAAGCCATTCTTTATGCACGCTAGTAATGTATGTAATAGACAGTGGTAGCAGCGACCGTATTAAACTACTCTTTACTGAAGTAAATCTCTGTAAAATGAAGATTATTTGAATACCCTGCGGTAACCTTATCGTTTGCACACGCACGTTTAACACATTCACTTTGCTTAGGTATGAAGGTCTTGCGAAGTACAGCATATTTGAAATAGTTGTCTAATGAAATAACACATTTCAAAGTCTGTCCCTGTTGCTGTCTGCAAAACTTTGGATTACTTGTAATATTAAGAGATGGTGAGTATCAGATGTTTACAGAACCTTGTAAAGGTGTGTGGACAGACCAACCTAATCTGGACAGCTGAATACACACAGAAGCTTAGTATGGGGTCAAACATGATTAATTTCATTTTTTAATACAACGTTCTTGTTGGGTAGAATAGGGGTGGCACAAGACCCTTTGAGGGCTAACCGGATATCACCGTTTTATGATACATGCATGGGAGGTTCCCATGTCTCTTTAACCTTCTACCACATAGGTACGAATTTAAACCTAAAATGGGCATGTTCTGCCCTAGTGGGTAATTGGGGCAAAAAATGACACCTTTGAAATTCTGAAGTATTGTCACTAAATTAACTTTGAAGATATATTCAAAATGACACTTTGGTTAGAAATTTGAATTAGTCATCTCACAGATGTGCATCTCCTTTTAGTTTATCACTATGACTACAGTATAGTAATCTTACTGATAGATACACTTGGGCTAATTACAAACTCATAGAAACATAGAAACATAGAATGTGTCGGCATCTAGTCTGCCCAATTTTTTTTGAGTACTTTTATTAGTCCCCCCGTTCAGGAACTAATTGTCTTAAAACCAGACTTAGTCAGGGGTTAGACGAAATATATGGTTTGACAGCAAAACTATAACAAAATAATTTTAATATGATTACATATGAATCTGAACATTGGGTCTCAGTTGCCACTAAGATTTAGAGAAACAGAAAAAGTGCAATAAGTATTCAATATGTACATAGTGGGTGCAGCAATCAGGACTACTTAACACATTCAAGATATACCCTAAGTGTTAAAATCACTTACTAAATCCTCTTTCAGGTAATTGGGACAATGCGTTTGATGTATTAATGGCATAGTAGTATTTAGGTGTTCACTTAACACATAAATGTGTCCCTAGTGATTATTTGTACATTGCATATGGTCTTGCTTACAACTGCCAGAGAAGTCTTAAGATTGCTCATTGCAGATGCACCAGAGCTAACCTTGTTGTTGATGGAGTAATGTTAAAAGAAGCAGTGTGTTTTCAATTACTGCCTAGATTTGTAATGCTGGTGTGGCTGTTTGGGTTCCTGGCATGCTGATTTGTGAGTTAAGATTAAAATCACATTGCCAGGGATTACCACACAACCATGTCCTTGGCTGCTGTAAAGGAATCACGGCCTGTTTGCCAGCCATAAATAGTCTGTCTGAGGAGGCTTGACCATGAAATGAGGAGCAACGAGACCGTCAATACCAGAAACGCACTGAAGCCTTATCAAGACCTCTCTAGCAAGGTGCAGAGCTTAGCTGATTGGTGAACAGTGATTAATTTCCTCTTTGTTCACAGTGGCTAAGTTCTGCACCTGAAGAGAGGGTGTGATGGAAAGCTTCATTCAAGTGGGAACCTTACCCAAACCGTATGGGTCTGCGGCAATATATTTTAGTTTCTGTAGTAAAATGCAGCATGAAGTTTTATGACCATAGAGAAAATTGTTGGAAAAAGGCTGAATATTTACTCATGGTTGGTAATTGGAAGTCTAGTGTTTATTACACAGTTTTTTTATTGAACAATATTCTGGCCATGTTCCAAGCATGGATCATAACTTACAGAACTTCAGTGGGTTTTTAATTGGCCTCATTAAGGCTTGGCTTTTTCACTTGGTGACGTTCTAATCGGTGTGATGGACCCGTCCTCTTGTGCCTACTGAACTGATATCAGTTCTGTTTTATATACTGGCTCAGTTCAGCAGGAACAGGAGTCGGGCCCTTGAGCAAAACTCAGACAACTGTTTTAAAAAAAATCACAGAAGCATATTTTTTATATTTAGGGAAGCTGAATGTCTTTTCCTTTTAAATTCACTATATTGTCCACAACTATTGGAAGCAGACAAGGTAGTCATTTAGCAGTTAATTATGAAAATGAAATATAATTTGGACCTTTAATAGTATGTTATGAGGTCATTGCTTTAACTGTATAATAATTTAAATGTCCTATTATATAGTTTATTAAAAACTAACATTTTATGCAAGTCAATTGTTTTGTAAATTTGCCATTTTGTTTGTTACATAATTTGTATTTACCTCAAGTCCTTTTCATGCTGACATTTAGATTACCTCAATAAAAAATATATTAAAAAATAATAATAATGATAATTTAAATGGCTGGAATTGTCCCTGCTAAATTGCAGAAGTTTTTGGCCTGGATTTCACTTTCTTTATTCTTGTTTTCTCAATATTATGATTTAAACTCTCGGCAACGTGAGAATTATTTGTGTGTTCTTGTTATATAACACATAGAAATTGTAAATATAACATACTAACAGGAATCTTTTCTTTAGTATAATATTTTTGTATGTTTTATCTTAACTATAGGTTGACTTGTAATGGAATTTTGCTTAATATTTTATACCATGCAATACTCCAATGCATGCTGCCATTGCTGATCTCCACTATGTTTATTAATAAGTGATGTTATCTAAAACATGTAATATGTTTGCATTATGCTTTATATAGTAAAACACCCCTTTCTTCTCTTTCAACACTAAAGATATACTTTGTCGAGCAACAATCCCAACCAGTAACACAACAGAATATCCAAATCTACACTTCAGGTTTTTTTTTAGATTGTGATATTCATTTTAAAAAAATCTAAGTTTAATCTTCATTTTAAAATCTGAAAATGTAGGTTTTTGTGTTGCACTTTCAATACTTGCAGTTGAATTCTCTGACTTGATTTTCTCTCTCTACTGAATCTACGTGTGGCCTGGCCACATCACATGTATTCCAAAACAAAGCTTTCTGCGGTACCATGGAGATCAAGGACAGTGAGAAGGTCTTTAAACATTATATTGTTTTGGAGCAGCGTTGTCCAACTCAATCCTCGGGGCCTCTGTTCTGCCAGAGTCTACGATTTTTAATAGGCTAAGTATTACCCTAAGAATTGTCAGGAGCCATCAGTGCGTAGAGTTGGACGGCCCCTACTCTTTAAATATGTGTCTGTTAGCTGTGATGATTTCCTGACTGCTTATACATCATGTTGGAACTGTTCAGAGAGGAATGGAGTCCCCAGACACGCTAAAACCAATACCTTTTGCAGTTTTTAAAGTTTTTAGTTCTCCATATTGTTGATATTGAATGTGACTGAGATTAATTTGTAATGGCTGTGAAATAAAAGTTCCAACCCTGTTCACTGGAATCTGACTTTCTTTTTTATTGCAATAAAGTAACTTTGCAGTCAGTCGGGGACTCTCGGGTGCAATAAGTTAGAGTGAGTGTTAGGGATCGACCGATTATCGGATTAACCGATATTATCGGCCGATATTCACAGTTTCCTAAATTATCGGTATCGGCATCTAACTTTACCGATAATGCCGATAATATTTGAATGAAGCCGTTTTCGCGATCAACGATCGCGAAAACCGCTTTAACAGTGCTGGTCTATTGCCTCGACATCGAGGCAATAGCCAGCACCGATATTTCTATTTTGGGACCCCCACGATCGCCCCACGGAGCGATCGTGGGGAGCCATATTGACGGAGCATGCTGCTCTGTCAATATGGCTAAGTCCTCTGCCGGTCTGAGCTTCGGAAGTGAAAGTAACTTCACTTCCGTCGCTCTGAATATGCTACTTGACTACCCCTAGTGGTTGTTTAGTAGCATTGCAATGGAAAATAATTAAAATACATATTTAATTAAATAAAAATAGGTTATTTAGCTATATTAGCCTATAGGGTTAAAATTAAATATTTTTTAGCATAAGGGATAGGGTTAAAATTAAATTAAAGTTAAAAAATATTAAGGGATATAATAAGGATTAGAGTTGGGGTTAAATTTAGTGTTAGGGTTACATTTTGGGTTCGGGTTGGGGTCAAAAGATCAATATAGGAAAAAACCAAAAAACACTATTTTTGGTTTTTGCCCCATAACTCGCAAAACAATACCGAAAAATATGGAAACATGCATATTTTTGAACTCGGGACAACATTTAGAAACTATTTAGCCGGGGTCTTTTTTAATGATTTTATTTGTGTAAATTATATTTTAGGTCAAAGTTAGAAATTTTTCATCATATTTTATGATTTTTTTTGTAGTAAATTATAAGATATGATGAACATAATGGTATCTAATGAAAGCCCTTCTTATGACGATAAAAACAACATATAATTTGTGTGGGTACTGTATGTGAGAAAGCAAAAAATTACAGCTAAACACAAACACCCTAGAAATGTCAAAACAGCCATTGTCACCAAGGGAAAGTCAAGGTGAAAATGTCTTGTCACTAAGGGGTTAATTAAGCTGTTTTGATGCCTTGCTTATATTTACTGTAGTGTCCCTTTGATATAATTGCCTATGTCATTGCTGCTCATTTTACTAAGATTTAATCTAAGTATGGACTATGTGCAATTGAACATTGTTGTTCTTGTTACCTTTTGACTGATATTTATTTAAAAAAAAAAAAAGTGGTCCAATTTGTTGTATTTGACCATATCACCATTGTTTTGCTGCATTATTTATTTTTATTTAGCAATGAAAAAGATTTACAAAAAAAAGCTAAACGTTAACAATAAACATGTTCATTTAACAGCAGATTTGTGTAGAAATTGTTTTTTTTCCCAAAAAATTAAAATGCACAAAATATCGGTATAAGTTATCGGCTATCGGCCTGAAAGTTCACAGGTTATCGGTAGTGTAGTGTTTGGTACAGAAAGTTATATTAAACTTGCTAAATATCCATCCATTAATTACTGATATGTCCAGTGCACAAGTTTGTAACATATGAAGATGAATACTGCGATTCAAAGAGGGAATTATGCCAACATTTTAAAATGATTAATAAATGAATCCTGTTTTGTGGTTTTAATTGGTTTGAAAGGATTTTCTCTTATACTTTTTTTTTTTTATAAGGCAACAGTGGAGCTAAAATTCGTACTAGGGGATTGATTTCCTGCACTTTATATTAGAAAGCATTTTATTTGCCCTTGTTAAAGGTAGGTTTTCTAGCACTTTGCTCTCCCTCTATCAGTGATAGCTTCTAAACAAAACATGACAGAAAATGTAACCCCAACAATGCTCTAACATGTACAGGCTCGCAATGCATTGGTGACAATGCCGTGCATGTACAGGGAGCCTAAAAAACTGCATCCAGAAGCAAACATCATTTTTTGTATTTATCGATCTGAACACTGATCACATGCAATTGTGCAAAAGTGTTGTGTGAACACTGATTGTCAAAATACTCCCTCTCTGTCACTTTGATTCTTATACAAATAAAACACTTTTTATGGTTGCTATTTTTATATTTTATTACATTTTCTTCAGTACACAAAGGATTAAGTCTTCTAAAAATGTGATCCATCTTTACTGACCATCACCTATTTAGCATTTCTGAGGACGAAATGTGATATTTATAGAGCAATAAGCACAGCCAAGGGAAAGATGTTATCATGGACCATTGTACACGTGTGAACATTTGTATGTGAGGGTTTTGAATTGTAACATAAGGAAACCCATTTCTTCTGTGGTAATTCTTTTTTTGGTCCTGTGGCCTTCCGTGCAGCCATTACCAAGCTATGGTTTGGTCACAGACGAATGTTGAAATAGATTACTCCAGGTGCAGTCATGATGGCTTTGTGCTGTATTTCTATTGAATACTATATCCTAAGGGATACTGCAGTTTGTGCCATCCATAACACCATATGAATATTTGTATAGGAGGCATTGACACCTAATGTCAAGTCAGTCTTCTGAATTGTATACCTGTGTGACTATGAAGACCTTTGATGTTTTCGTTAATTGGTGACACTAAGCCTGTGCAAGTTCCTTGTAAGAAGTTACACCTAAGGGTCGACTCAAGTGGCTCAAATTTGTCCAGAAATGGATTTGGATCGGCCAACTTAACCGAATTTCACAAATTGCTGAAATGCAGCAACTCTGTATCCCTTAATTGGGTCCGAATTGGTTGTTCAGGACATTCAGAAACCAAAGCATCAGAAGCATTTGTATCAGGACATTTTTCGCAATGAAAACCATATATTTTGACTAACCAATATGTGGTGATCACCCCTGAACACGCTCCAAATTCGGGTTACATAGGCAAAATTCACCCATTTCAATTCTCCATTGTCCATTTCCATTCTCCAGAATTGAATAGAAAAGTGTGGAAGAATTAAAGTAAACCTATTTTAATCACACACATATTTATATACAATTATAATATATTACTGTTTTATATTTTAATGGTATATTTACATTAATAGAAACATTATTACCTAAAATAATATATTTTATGTTCATTTGCTTTATTTTTTTGTAACTAAGTATTTATTGATTGTCAAAATTTTAACATTGTCTAAATAAAATATGTAGAAATGAGACCACCCAGAAAAGGCAGCAAATACGATGGGTAAATAAAATATATAATGTAGTTTGAATTAACGTGTGTCACAGCAAGTGAGTATAATGACCTATTCCAAGAATATAGAAAAGAATATTAAAAGTTATTAGATAGTGAGGAAGCAAAAGACAGGCAAGAAAAACTGAGGCACAGATGGTGCCCCTCATCAATCTCCAGAGTACATCTGATAGCAGAGGTTATATCTGAGGGTCTTCTAAAAACTCCACCAGTATGACCAGAGTCTGATCTTTGGTGTTGGCAAATAGTTCCTTGAGAGTCAATATTGTTTTCAACTGACCGTTCCTGAAAAGAGGGTGGAGTAGGGTCACCCACTGTAGGGGAATCAATGATTTTGCTCCATTCTGCCAGTGTTTTATGACCTACTTCTTGTAAACTGAAATTGGTTGTGTGGTTTGATTCAATAACAATTGGGGCAGAATTGTGGGTGGGTGGTCTGTCAAGTTGGTGAATGCTTTGAAGATTTTAGACCAATACAGGATGATTTTGGGACAGACACTCAAATTATTTAATGTGGAGCACTGTACGAGGAGTGGCACTGCAGTGCCAGCACACATAAGGGCACTCCGGGAAAATTCTATGTTGTGTAGCAGGAATGCTATACCATAATGATAGAAATGTATAATTGTTATTGATGTACCGTTGGTGTGTAAGAAAGAAGATCTTTTCCTATTATTGTCTACTTAAAGGTAAGTGTAGAGCATTCTCCCATTTCCCCACATATCCAGGTAGAACAATTACTTTGGGACAAGTTATCATTTAGTATAGCATTGGAGAGATAATCACACGGCTCTTCAGTTGGGTTTTTGCA
The DNA here is from genome assembly GCA_036172795.1 of Pelodytes ibericus. Classification (NCBI taxonomy): domain Eukaryota; kingdom Metazoa; phylum Chordata; class Amphibia; order Anura; family Pelodytidae; genus Pelodytes; species Pelodytes ibericus. Next base: position 94,300,729 of record CM069860.1, read on the forward strand.
AATGTGGGTTTTTTGTAATAAGTATTTAACATTGTTTATTAACTGCAAATAGTGGAAGTGGCTCTTGGTAGAGAGTGTCATATTAGCTAAAAAAAATGCACTTAGAAGTTTAACGTTGTCTGCGTCCAGTCTGTCTGAAAGTCTACAAGTGCTGTCTAGTGTGGTATAGAATGGTCCTAGCATGTTGTAGCATTATCCAAGGGAGGTGCTTAAAGGGAAAATTAATGTTGTGCCTTTCCAGTGACCACTCCATGACATGTAATCAACGCTGTATTTAGTGCAAGGCAAACAAGGCAAGTGCCTAGGGTGACACTTGCCTTGTATGCCTTTAAGGGGTGGCACAAAACCCCCAAAAATAAAATAAACCTTGCTTGCCGGCAGAGACGGTGGCTCACCAACAAGCAGGCTGCAGAGAAACCTCCGTGCTGCCTGTTCGACTCCCCGTGCAGTGTGATGGGGAAGTGTCGACAGGTCATGTGACCTCTCTGCACAACTGCCGGGGAGCTGAACAGGCAGCATGGAGGACACCATGCTGCCTGCCACTAGCCAGCAGGGACAAAGGTAAGTCCTGGGGAGATGGGGGAATGTATTGGGCAAATTAGCAGGGGCATATTAATGGAAAATTAGCTGGGGCATATTAATGGCAAAATAATACTGGAATATTAATGTCAAAAGTAATACTGGCAAATGGCAAAATAATACTGACATACTAATGGGCAAATTGGCTGTGGTATATTAATGGCAAGCTTTTAATAGACAACAACTGTTGCATATGTTAGTGACAAAGTGACTGTGGCATGTTAATTGGTACCTGATAGTGGCTTATTTTAATTGGCAAAATTAAGCTGTGGCATGTTCTGTGGAAAAAAGCGACACAGTGGTATTTTCTGTGGCATGTCAAATTGTGTGGGTGCAATATAGGTGTGCAAGCAATATATATAGTTCAAGCTAAGTGCTGTGGGTGCAATATAGGTGCATGGCAAGTGCTGTGGGTATTGTATGGTGCTGTGTGAAGTCCTTTGGGTGCAATGTGGGTGCAGAAAAAGGGAATAAAAACAAGAAATGCAATTTTTCAATAACATTTTTATTACATATACAAATAGTTGAATGTGATATGAAAATAGTTGCATATAAGATTAAAAAGTTTACATTTCAGTTTTTTACCATGCAAATTGGGTCGAGGCTTTGCCCAGGTCCAACTGGGTTTTTAAAGCGGCCCTGTAATGGGGACATGTAATGGGGGTTATGGGGCCATTTAATGTGGGTGATGGGGCATGTCCTGAGTGTGCAACGTGGGTTATGGGTCATGTCCTGGTTGTGCAACGTGGGTATGGGGCGGTGCCCAAATTTTGTCTGCCTAGGGCAGCACAAAACCAAGATACACCACTGTATGCTAATAAATGGCGAGTTCTATAGTAAGAGCAAATGCACGTGAGGCTGAGGCCACCTTTAGATTTAGGCTGAGTCCGGATGTCCATTTTGATTCTACTGGCTTCTTGAGACAAGATAAATTTAAGAAACATGCATCGAGTGTTAGCAAAAGTGGAGAGAGTTTGTAGTAAAATAGAAGTCTCTGGTCAATAGACTTTCAATTAATGTATCATGTTTCTTTTTTTTTTTATAATTTAAATCTTTACAGATTTTTATTTTATTACACTACGACCATATCAGGGGTGATTTCTATGGGAGGACTTTGGCTAATTCGTAATAGCCGAGGTCCTCCTAAAATGTAACAAGTTTCAAATTTGTGTAACTCGAAAATCATATACCGTTGTTATGATCCAAATTTGTCCGCAATTCAGAGGTACCATTTCAGTGCCGAGAACCGGAGCTACCTGCATCAATCCTATAGAGTTACTCTCTAGTCCACATCACTGATGCAGGATACCCAAACTACCTCCTAGTCCAGTGAACTAACCCTCCAAGCAACCAAATCTTGAATGATTCTGCTATGTAACTGGGTTTATATGTAGATCTTTCCAGATTCTATGCTTTATTATTGCAGTTTACATCATAACTACATATGTGAATGACATTAGATTTTCCTTGACTGTAAAGGACACTTTGCATTTTCGTGTTCCATCACAAGTCTTTTATACGTGTTGTACATGGTGTCAGTTCTTACGTGAAATTAAAAAAAATAAAACTGGTAGATGAAATGAAAGAAACAAAATGCTACATGCATTCATTTCTACAGGGCGTAGCCTGTCTACATTCAAGTTGTGTCATAAATTGTACTATTTCCCTCTGCAAGAAAAAAACACACAAAATATTGTTATTTATTACCAAGCACTAAAGCCTGGAGCTAGAGTTCCATTGACCTGCACATCAAAGGGAGGATTATGTGGCTGCTAAAAACAATCAGCTGACAGCTCCATTTACCTCAGGACAATTGGGTTTTTAGGACTTACTGCAATCAAGCACATTAATATTACAACAAAAATACCATAATGCATTTGTGTTAACGTCATCATGTTATGAGCAGGAAGGATCCTTGTAACATAAGTATTAATTATGGACTCTTTGTGGTGCTTGCATTGTGTTTGTGTTGTTTTTTTAGTTTTGCTTTGTTTTTAATAGGTCTCTTAAGAAGTGCATGTCTAGGCTAATGGGCAACAATTGACTTATTTTCTGGAAGTGCAGACTGAATCCGGTATGGAGTTTGGACATGTCTGCTATTAGCAGAAATCAGATTATAACATTTTACTCCATGCAATTTAAGATCATTTCCTGAGTGTACTGAAAGTCTCAGCTGACAACAGATGTTGGCACAAAGACAAAATGTAATTTCCTATTAACCCCTCCCAGATTAAACTACTCACTGTTTGGCTTTCAAACAATCAGATACACAGTCTACATCAGTGCTGGGGAAACTGGAACATACATAATCTGGATTTGAATGGTTAACGAATTTCAGGGAAATATAGGAACTATATCGGAATATACTGCACTTTCATTCTATACAAAGAGAATTTCAAATAAAAGCTAGACAAGTGAGGGTTTTGTGCACAGTAATCAACATAATACTGCTGCCTAGATAAATAAAAGGATGTGTTTGTGATGATTTAGTCCATGATTGGTCCCACTACCAAATAGTTTGGCTGTTGAATTCAGATGTCTCTTGCAGCATCCTTGTTCTTTGTTCTAGTATTTTATCTCTATTTCGTTTCGATTATTTCAATAAGAAGAACATAATCCTATAAACAAAAAATCTTTGGATTTAGTTGATAATGAAACCAAATTATAATCTTGGAAACAAAAGCTGTTTTTATAACCAAATAAAGTTAATTATTGACTTAATGTTCTTTTGGATTGTGAGTTCCCCATAGGAGACTCTATTTGCACTAAGGCGTCTATTGAATTACTCCATTCTTTTTTTTTATGAATGTACAATGTATACATTTTACATTCCACATTGTATTACATGGATGGTATGGACATCGTAGTTCTTTCAATCACTGTTTAATCAATTATCAATCATTATTTGTAACAATGCAATGCTAGGTTTATATTTCAAATACAGTAAGGACAAGAACAACCTTATCCTACATTTCCATTTTATTGGTATTCTGCTAAATGCACTAGTGGAAAATAAGTATAGCTTTAAATATGTGTCTAGCAAGAAACTGTTACGTACAGTAAACAACATACCCCATGATTACCCCAAATCAGGTGTTTAAGAACATTTTAATAATAGATTCTAGTTTTTTATCATTATGTCAAATCACACTCTCGATAGGATGAATACCTCTTACCTGATGTCTAGGCCACAAATAGCAGTCTGGGTTGCTGCTTAGCCTGTGTGCCCACAAATGTTAAGTATAGATAGGTTCGTATTCTAATGAAAATAGACTTTGATATGGTAGATGAGCTTAACCCTTCAGCCTCATCATGTAACCAAAAGCTCTCTTTTATGCCAAGACACTTGGTGCCAGCTTCATTAATAGACAAATAAGTTAAAAAAGGAAAAACATATACATTTAAATCTGTTACAACTACTATTAATCCCAATTAAATCAATACTATCTATAATTCCTAATTAAAATTGGGCCAGTGTTTGTTAGAGGCCACAGCTCAGTGGATGCACTAAGAATTACAGGATAGAAATGTACTGTAATCTACTGTGGTACCGTGAGGATGTCTGCACATATCAAACACTATACTGTTTATCATGCATACAGCTAGGCATCATGACTTTTTTTTTACATATCCTATTATTACATGGTGCTTAGGATTTCCAGTATCCATAGAGCTTTATTAATGAAAAAGAGAATTACAGGAAATTGAGAAGGGAATGTCATATAACTGGTGTGGGTGCTGGTTAACAGTAATAAAATCACTTTAATAAAATGCATCAGCAATTGACATACAATCTCACATAGAGAAATGGTTTTAAAAGCAGAACTGTGTTGAAGTCTGACAAAACACGTGTTGAGGTGTTTTGCCCCAAAAGGGCATCTTCAGAGATGAATGTAACACAGTAAATAAATGGAGTGAAACCCGGATATTTAGCCTGATAAGCATGGAGTCCAATATTCTCAGCATGTATCAACTGTATTATTTCCAGATATAATTATCTAACATAAAAAGTCAGGCTAATTATCATCACCAAAACTATTTATTGTAACATGTCGGTTTTAGAAAAAGAAACAATTTATCTTGTATTTCTTTTCTTGTTTCTTACTTTCCAGGGTTACCATTTACTTACTGGGCTGCTTAAGATTTTATTGAACATTTTGGTGTGAAATGTTTTGTCAGAAGTCTCAACTCTTTTTGTATATAAGTTTGAAATTCTCTTCTCACTTCCATACGGTTCTCTCATGAATAATGCCCTATAGATAGTGGAAATTATAGGGACTATTTAGCATTCAGAGTGAATGGCAGAATTTTTAGTATTTCAGCTGAATGGTAGAATTCTTCCAAATTGGCTACTTTTGTCCTTAAGTTTTCCCTCCAAAGCCCATAGCAAATCTACGGAGGTGTATTATCTAACATTATCGAGAGCTCTTTTCACTAAAAAGCAAACTGTAAAAATCAGGCATTAAATGTAACTGTGAAAATATTCCAGTTTGCCTGTCTTTCCAACTCGGATATTAATGCCTGATTTTGTCACCAAGTGTAGGCCGCATATTCACAAATGTATGTGCCTGTTGGGTTGCATTACAATTTTTTTATTTACAGTAACGGTGAAGCATAGCTTGTTATCAATAGAAACATGTTTGGTTGTTTAACAATAATACAAGTAATAATACAATAATACAAAAGCAGTTCTAAAAGAAAAAAACAATCATAAAGTCACCTGAAAACACATGGTAATACCTAAAAGAAAAATAGTGCACTATGTGAGGCCTACAGCAGCCACATTACAAGGGAGATAAATGGAGCTTGAGGAGCAATGAGAGGTACATGTACTCCTCAAAAAGACACTTGATATGAGTGGAGTGGTAAGCAAGAACATGAGAAGTCAGAGGAGGTTTACTATACAACGCATACATTTTGTTCTCAAATTATGCTGCCATTTCAGGCACTAAAAATCTCCTGGGGGCTAATGTATTCACTTTTTAAAAATGTTTTATTTAAACCACTCAAAATAATATTAAAAAAAACAAGTGTACAGACCTGCTTTATAAATAATGGGTTTTTGGTAGCTTGATACATTAACTACAGAACACCATGTATTATATTAAAGTACAGTACATATTACAGCACACTTTCAATGTCAATAATTTATTGTAATGAGCTTTGGCACAATACCGTAAGCTTTTAAAGATACACATGCCCTTTAACCTTCAACCTCTTTACATTACTCATTTGATCAAGCAATGAAATTACTTGGCTCTTGTCTCTCTATCTTTCCTTTTTACGGTTAAAGATATATATTTTAGTTTATATGCAAATTCCTTTCAGCACAGAAGATCATGCTGGACCAAGTCAGTGTCTAGACTTTGCCACTCAAGCAGTTAAAGTTTCCTATAGTGACCAACCATCCACAGCAACTGGTATGTCGAAGTTACACACTATACATACTTTTAAAAATGAACCATTCTTTCTAAAGTGTATTGACTGGCCTGATCACACATTTGGTCAGTTATGTTTTAACATATGATTGACTTTTACCTGACAGATTCAAATGGTACTTAACGGACATTTTACATTTGTGCAAATAAATGCATAGTTTACCTTGGGTGGTTCATCGCTAAACATCGCTCATTCACTCCAGCATGCTGTGGTAATGTAGTTACTTTCTCAGATTCTCATTACCTTGCCTTATGTTTGCTTTGTGTTTTAATAATGTCTGTTTGCTGGGGAAATTGGCCGTTTTCTGTATGCTCAAGCAGCAAAATAACTGACAGTGAAGTTACATAAATCAATAGAATATTTTGAACTAAAGAGACAGAAAATTACTCATTTGTGCACCAGAGGCATTTATTATAATTAAAACCAACATCCATCAAGCATTGTCAAGAAAATGTTATTGTACATTGTCTGATAGTCCTGCTCCTCTTTTCCAAACACCTGGGTAGAAGTTGGGTGGATGGTTTCCATTAAGGCACAGGCAGCCATGGAACGCAGGTCAATGACTAATGACAGTCTAATTGCAGTAAGCTAGCTTTCAACCACTGAAACTGTTCAAGCTGCCATGTTCAAACAAATGGGCCTAGTGGAAATGTGAAAATAATGACAGCTGTTCAGCCCATCACAATTTGCAAAACCATTACTTGTGCGGGTCTGTAACCAATAAGAGCCGTCACCGCATTTAACGTGACAGCACAGAGAAACGTTTAACGAAAATCTGTGTTTTCTTTTTGGTTCCAGACATTTGTGAAAACAGACCAGTGGACCATATGCTGCCTATATACTTTAATGGCTCGTCATTACAGGTGCACTAATATTTTAAATGATTCTACTGGATTTTACCGCCTAAACTGTAATAACATGAACATACATGGAAGGTTTAATAGAACAAACACGGAATAATTTGTCCTTTAAAAGTTGTGTTTAGAGCTGTCACTCACCATTTTGGAAATCCTACATTAAAAGCGTTTTCATCCATATTGGAGACTGTTTAAAAATCCCTTGTTAGTAAATTGGATTATTTTTTTTTGTTAAATATATATTTAAAAAAAATGTGAATCATCTTCAATATTCACAATAAGAAGAATCTCAATACATCAGTTAAGAACAACCAATATAAAAATCCCTTGATCTACCGTATAAACCAACAACTGCTTTATTTTTATGGACAATTCACATCAGAAGCTCAATTGGATAATATTCTCTGATGCAATGTCAGATTTCTTTGCTGAACTACAGGCAACTGTGTAATTACAACTTATATACTCTTATATAATGCCTGCTTTTTTTCTGTAGAAACAAAATAGGAAGAAGTTATTCTATTCAAACAATATTCACATGCGCAAAAGGAAAAGGATATACATTTGCACATATACATCAAAATTGCGTGACCTTTAAAAACCATGGCTTATATACATAACCAAGTCACTTTAATGTCATCATACTAGTCAATTCTAAGTAAATATTAATCACGCAGTTACACTATTCTGACACACACACACACACACACACACACACATATATATATATATATATATATATATATATATATTTAAATATTACTGAAATAAAGAACAAACTTAATGACATAACATGAAATGATAAGTTAACTAGGATACACACATTCCACACCACAGTAAATGTAGCACACCAAGCAAATAACCATCTTACTTGTTATAATTAGAAACACATTGTCTGAAATATTTAGATAAGGTACTATACCATAATGTAATCAGATATAATTTAGTTTTTTGGGGAGTGGGAGCTTGTGTGTAATTCACTATTTGTGTGTGTTAAAATAAAATACCTTAGTGTATATTTTATTCAATATACACACCATAACCCTCCAAAAAAACACACAACAAATATTGAAATCTTGCAGTGTAGTATGGAACCATCTTTCAACACATGCAGAAACCTCAAAAAATGTAATACTGCGGTAATGTATAGGATCATATCTATGTGCTTCACTATAGATATATATTAAAGGATCATATGGAGAGAATACAGTTGTGTTGAACACATTATAACGTCTTCATCAACCACTGTGTCACCAGCAGATATTTCAGCCATTTATGTGTTACAATACTGTACTCAGAACACATGAAGGATAGATCTGTATTGCTCATTCTAAAGCAACTTCCTTCATCCAGCATCGTAAAAGATTAATGGTAATTAATATTTCATATTATTAACGCGAATCTAAACAATATGTTTGGATGTGTCTGAAAATCCTTCTCCTCCCCACAAAAGCTGGCTCTAACTGATGTTCTAGTGGATGAGAGGTATTGAAGTATATGAAGAACACATCGGCACTCTTGGATCCAATATAAAGTGAGATAGTTAATAGTGATGGAGGTACAATTGTGCAAATGCAAATCTAGAACAGTAGACACTCAACGCGTTTCGCGTCTAGCGGCGCTTAGTCATAAATGTCTATGACTAAGCGCTACCAAACCACGAAACATGTAAGGTTGGCTGCTTCATTTTGCTGTACCCCCTACACTTTGTCACTTTATTTGGCAATTATGAAAATCAATTTTTGAATAGAGTTTGTCTTTTTTTGCATAAAGTTATATTGTAACTAACAATGTCTGTTAAAAAACGTTCACAGTTTATTATATTGATAAAATGTAATAAAAAGACCAATATTTGCTGTGCTTTTAGTCAGATACAGACTGAAATGTCACAGTGCCATCACGTGTGATTCCGCCCTTAGCTTGTGTTTTCACTTGGTTTTATATTGTACCAACTCAGGGTATGTATAGCAAATGTCAACACTCTGGTTAAATTTAAACATTTTTTTCCCACAGCCTCAGCTTAAAGTCTGACTAATAGTCGTGAAGTGAAAATACTGGGGGGCGGAGGGTGTTCTCAGAAAACCTTATTTTACAGCACATACAGTAGTTTACTGAGAACTTGTTGTTTCAGAACAATACTTTTATACTTCTGTATAAAATAAAATCTTTGGAAATTAACCATTTAAGGGAAATGTTAAAAATTCTGTAAACAAAATGTTGCTCTCTAAATAAATGTCTAGTTTTGGTAATTAGTATTTCTTGTGTCATTTCTCACATGCAGACAAAACAAACTATCGCACGGTTGATTGGTTATGAAGTAGTTGGCCTGTCTGCTGCACTTTTGCTGTGGCCACTAATGTACTGTACCTCTAACCACAAATATACTCCCTGAGGGGCCCAGCTCATGAAAGCATTTCTGCACCATTGCACAGTCTTTTGGCAGGCCTCTGTACAAGTCGAATGCTGCTTTATAAGTGAACATCAGGTGCATTTCTTTCAGTTTGACTTTTCCATCGTAAAGTTAGAATCTTACTTACATTATACAACTCATAAACCTAAAGAAAAATATTTTATTACGCTCTCAGTCAGTTCATTTATTAAATATATGGCTTTATTCAAGAGTCTCACAAGCGAACACTTGAATATATTTCTATTTCATAAGCTATACAAACCTCAAACACCTTTTTCCTTGTGCATAACTGTATCACGGGCTGTATAGGGCACGCCACAGAACTACAACATTTCTGAATAAACCATATATAAGGCTGGACTAATGAAAACCTTACCTCTGTAAAACCACTTCTGCTAAACACAAGGTTAACAGCAGCAGTTCCTCTAATTAATTCACCAGACAGGATTAATATTTTAATAATGCAAAAAATCTCTATTCAGAGAATCTGTCCCTCCAGCCACTGTGGACTACATTTCCCATAATGCTGAATTGAACAGACGTGAATGAGCAAAAAATATGTAAAACTGAGGAAACAAAAGGAACACAAGAATTCTAAAGCATGCAATGTAAGTGCATGTCTCACAGAGTTGGGAGACATGCGAGAGGGAGTATTTTAAATGCGCATATCTTTTCTTCACCACCTCCATGGACCGGCTGTTCCCACCAACTTTGGTGACATAATCCACAATCTCCTGCCAGCCATTTCTATGCCTCAGGCTTGTCGTCTTGGCTGCTGTCCCTATCACCCAGCACCTTGTTCTCCTCCTCCATCGAAAAACTCAGGGCAATAGCGTTTTTCCCCCTGCTTTCCTTTTCTCTTATACCAGTGTCCTGCCCCTCCCATGGCTGGCCAAATGTATTATTAATTTGGGCTGCCTGCTGGATCACTATCCTGCAATAATCCTATCAATTTCTTGAAGCTGGGACTATTTCCTATGGAGGTTCAGTTTGATTTGGTTGAATGTTGCGGCCTTTTTTGTCTGTGTGAGAAATAAGATATAATGAGGATTTTCAGGTTACCACTTCAGTTCAATGCATTTCAGGTAGATATTGGTGTGGAATCGGCTATTATTTCCATATTCTGAGGTACACTGGGGCTACCTAGGTACCAATGTGATCCAAATCCATCTGCAATTCATAGGCACTGTATCGGTATTGATTATCTGCGTATATTGTATCAGCCCTCTATAGACCAACTTTAACCCCATCAAACAGTTTAATTCATCTTCAATAACAGCATAGAACAACTCTCGCCCATTTAACAGAATTTGCAATGGAAATCTTTCATGACCTGATGAAATTGCTATTTAAGTAATATTAATAAATAATTGTGCATACCTTCCTGTTAGGGCAACAAAGAGACTAAAATATATTCTTTACACTTGTATGGTTTGAGATCACTGGTGTAGTGATAAAGCTTTCAGCAGTCTGCTAGACAGGATGCAGACTGCTCTTTCCAGAGGAAGTGAGAGAACACTAAAGAAAATATATGCTGTAAACAGAAATGATGTTAACCCCTTGGCGACACAGGACGGACTAGGTCCGTCCTGTGTGCCGAGGCGTTAGTGAAACAGGACGGACCTAGTCCGTCCTGTGTCAAAACGAGCACTGAAAGCGGAGTTTTTCCGCTTTCAGTGCTCTGATGGTATTGTAACGATGCTTCAGTGTGGAAGCATCGTACAATGCTAAAAAAAATGCCCGTCGGCATTTCCATCGCTCCGGAGAGCGATCGAAATTCCGGTTTTAAAGGCACAGAGCTTTTAAAACGCGGGCATTTAAAAAACGAGCATAGGAAGCGAATTTTTCGCTTCCTATGCTCAGAAAGTGTTTCTGATTGCCTCGCAAGTCGAGGCAATCAGAAACACAAAAAAAAAATGCACGATCTTGGTCACTAAGTGACCAAGATGGCGCTGCCCTTCTAAGGGCAAGAGCACAGGAGGCAGGAAGTACCTGCTTCCTGTGCTCTCTGGCTGTCACACGATTGCCTCTTCACAGATGCAATCAGTGACTGCCAGGCACACTGACAGGCAGTGGGGATGCTCTCCTGAACATCCCCACTGACTGGTCAGATCAATATTAACTCTATATTGATCTGACCAGTTATGATCTGTCTCCCTCTCCTCACATTTTTTTTAGTGAGGGAGAGAGACAGATCAAAGTTCTAAAAGTAAGTAAAAGTAAAAAAAAACAATAAATACACAACACACAAATAATAAAACAATAAAAACAATTTTTATTAAAGCAATTCCCTGCGTTTAACCCCTTCCCTGCCACTGCCCTGCCACCGCATTTATTTTTGCTGTTTGTGCATATTTTAGGGGTTAATTTTTTTTGTACTGTAATTTATTACAGTACTAAAAAGGCTCTTCTAAGAGTTATTAACCCCTTATTTGCCGTCGATCACTGCTTACGAAATGATATTGACGCCAAAGCAATTTTTATCTGTCTGCATATTTTTTTTTTTTTTTTACACATACCCGCTAGGGGATTACATGTAAAGTAAAAATATTTGAGATTTTTTTTTTTTTAAGCTGCCTGAGCGCATAGCGATCAGTAACAGCGAATTAGTGGCAAAGGCGGTTTGGGGATTTCTCAATTAAGCTCACCATTCGCCCTGGTCAGATCAAAATTAATCGGATCAATATTCACAAATATTGATCTGCCTCCCTCTCCTCACTTACATTTTTGTGACGGAAAGAGACAGATCAGTATTAGTGATATAAAATAACATTTTATAAAATTGGCAGGTTTTATGAAAGTCTTTCACTGTGTATTAACCCCTTCCCTGCCATTCATCACTGTGTAAGCAGTAATCCTGCACAGCAACAGTATGTTTTGCTGTCTGCACTGTTTTATAGATTAATTTCTTTGTACTGTAATGTATTACAGTACTAGATAGGCTCTTCTAAGAGCTATTAACCCCTTCTTTGCTCGAGATCACTGCTTACGCACTGATTCTGAGGCCGCGGACTCAGGGTTCGATTTTGACCCTATTCAACTTTCTGATACATCATCTAGCGATGTATCGGTGGGTGCTGAGCCCTTGCCACAAGTAGTGATGGGGGTCTACCGATAAAAAAATATATGGTTTGGTGGGGGTAAATTACATTGGCTGGCTTCAAAGATATATCCCATAAAGGACACGGACGCAGGTTGACTACATGTCAAAATTCCAAGTTGGAATTTTGAGATGCGCATCTCACAAATGTTGCCTTCTAGCCAAAAACAAACCAACAAACCTATGCATGGGTGCTATCCCTGTACTCGGGAGATGTTGCTGAACACATATTGGGTTGTTGTTTGGCAGTGACATATACCAGAATCTGTGAATTCATGCCTGAAGTACAATGCATGTGGAAAAAAAACTCCCAAAAAAGTACTACCACAAACTTTTACAAAGGCTGGTGGTAGAATTAGTACCTATACAGTATTAAAATACCACCATTTGAAATACCTTAGGATGTCTATTTTCCAAAAATATATGGTTTGATGGGGTAAAATTCATTGGACGGCTTCAAAAATGTTCCAAATGGAACATGGGCGCAGGCTGACTACATGTCAAAATTCCAGGTTGGAATTGCGCACCCCCTAAATGTGGAATTTTAGACCCAATACAAACCAACAAACCTATGCATGGGGGGTATCCCTGTACTCAGGAGATGTTGCTGAACACATATTGAGGTGTTGGTTGGCAGTGGCAAATACCAGAATCTGAAAATTCCTGCCTGAACTACAATGTGTGTGGGGAAAAAATGACAACCCAACCCTTTGACATAGGTTGGTGGTAGAATTAGCACTTGGAAAGTGTTAAAATACCACAATTTTAAATACCCTAGGATGTCTAGTTTTCCAAAATCTATGGTTTTATGGGGTAAAATACTTTGACAGGCTTCAAAGTGTCCCAAATGGAACATGGGCGCAGGCTGACTACATGTCAAAATTCCAAGTTGGAAATGCACCCCCCCTAAACGTGGCTTTTTAGCCCCCAAATAATCTAACTAACCTACACATGGGTGGTATCCCTGTACTCAGGAGATGTTGCTGAACACATATTAAGGTGTTGTTTGGCACTGACACATAATAGGATCTGTGAATTCATGCCCGATGTACAATGAATGTGAAAAACAAATTACTATCCATAACATTGACATAGGCTGGTGGTAGAATTAGTGCATGAAAAGTGTTAAAATACTACCATTTGAAATACCCTAGGGTGTCTAGTTTTCAAAAATATATGGTTTTGTGGGGTAGAATACACTTTTTGGCTTCAAAAATGTCCCAAATGGGACATGGGCGCAGGTTTTCTGCACGTCAGAATTCCAAGTTGGAAAACCAAAAAGCGCACCTCTCAAATGTGGCCTTTTAACCCCCAAATAACCTAACCAACCTATACATGGGGGGTATCCCTGTACTCAGGAGATGTTGCTGAACACATATTGAGGTGTTGTTTGGCACTGACATATAACAGGATCTGTGAATTCATGCCCAAAGTACAATGTATGTGAAAAAAAATGACTACCCAAAACATTGACATAGGCTGGTAGTATAATTAGTGCATGGAAAGTGTTAAAATACTACCATTTGAAATACCCTAGGGTGTCTAGTTTAAAAAAATATATGGTTTTGTGGGGTAGAATACACTTTCTGGCTTCAAAAATGTCCCAAATGGGACATGGGCACAAGTTTTCTGCATGTCAGAATTCCAAGTTGGAAAACCAAAATGAGCACCCCCTAAATGTGGCCTTTTAGCCCCAAAACAAGCCAACAAACCTATGCATGGGTGGTATCCCTGTACTCAGGAGATGTTGCTGAACACATATTGAGGTGTTATTTGGAAGTACCCCTTCACATTTTAAGGTAATGTTTACCTAAATTGCAATATATGTGAAAAATTTAAAAAAAAAAGATTTTTTGCTGCAAACTTTGGCATAGATTGGTGGTAAAATGGCTACATGAAATGTGTCAAAATACCCCAAGTTAAATGCCCTGAGTTGTCTAGTTTTCAAAAATATTTACATGTTGGGGGTCATTCATGGATTTAGTACAGAAATCAGTGTTACAATGTCACTATCGCTAATTTTGAAAGAAAGGATTTTAAAATAGCTTTGCACCACTTATAGTTTTGGCCCTGTAACATGAATAAAAAAGCACAAAAACATAAAAACATGGGCTATTTCTGAACTCAGGACATATATTAGAAACTTTTTAGCAGTGTTTTTTTGTTGTCTCTTGTACATGAGTATACGATTTTTCAAATAAAAGTCATAAAAAAATTATTTTTTAAATTTTTTTGCCATATTTTATTATTTTTTTTACATCAAATTATATGCTATTATCAAAATAATGGTATCAAAAGAAAGCCCTTCTTATAACGATAAAAACGATATATAGTTTGTGCGGGTACACTAAATGAGACAGAAATAAATTACAGCAAAACACAAACACCTCAGAAATGTTAAAACAGCCCATGTCACCAAGCGTCGGACAAGCCAAAAAAGTCATGTCACTAAGGGGTTAAGCTAGGTTGCAGAAGGTTATTTATAAAAGTGTGTTTTACAGCAAATTTATAAAGTGGAGCAATCAGCGGATACATTCCATCTACACAGTGATTGTTCAGTTGTAGTACTGTGCCCCAGAATAACCCCCATTGTGTTGTTTTGGAATTTAATTTTGTTGCTGGCAATTTGTGTTCTGATTTACAAGTGACTTTCTCTGTCTCTCTATCATTAGTAATTTGTACGCTGTCAGAACCTGCCTGATCCTGTGCTATGATGGCAGTGCATTCACTACAGAAGAATATATAGTTGTGTTTCTGCTTTTAGTTAGTTGTAGATAGAGTCCTCCCAATAACACGTGAATATATGTATTGAGGTGAAGATCAGGGTGAACACATTTCCTAAATGCGATTGAGGAACCCTTACTTTCCCAAGTGCATCACAGAAACATTATTCCCTAAATGACTGCCCTATTACTCCAAATTACTTGCTAAAATGTCACATAACTTGCCACTTTCCCTTTGTAGATAAGGTTGCCATAAAGCTGGTAATTTACTGGCAGGCTGGTAAAAAAAAAATTGCTTGAGGTTGAAGTCTATGGAGGCAATAGCATGGCCGTTTTTGTTTTTTACAAGAAAAGTTGGCAACTCTATCTGCAGAGAGCACAGTGAACGCTCGTCCCACAACACTTCATTGTCCCAGACTGAACATGCACGGGTCTGAACAGTGGGACTCTCCCAGTTGTCTGGGACCTGTGGTCAACCTTGTGCAGATAGAAGACCCTTTACTTACAACCAACAGATAAAGATTTATAAAGATATAAAAGATCTATCATAAAACATCATAGATTCAGTTTCTGATCTGTATGCAGACTAACCTCATACAGATACCAGAGCTTCTTAAAAACACATCAACATTGTGACAGAACCTGCTGTCACTGGGATTCTTGGAGAGAAGTAATGGCCCGTCTCCTCCCTATAGATTATGGGCCTTGGCATTGATATGCACACTTCTACTATGTGACTCATCCATTGTTCCGTGTTAATTCAATTTACTGTTAAACTAATTGTGATGTGTTCTTGTATATTTGTATCAGGTCTGGTTAATTGCTGTTTAGTTCCTGTTTGGTTGCATGTTAATATGTGGGTTGAGTTATTTTAACTTGATTATGTCTAAATATAAGACTCTGTTGCTGTTCAATAAATGTTCATTCCTGTTCTACTCCTATACTGGTGTTGTCTGGTACCTGGAGTAAATGGCTGAGGGTCCTGTCTGGTGAACTGGAGTAGCTACCTACAACACTGGTTCTGCCTGGTGGCTTGATGTGGCTATCGCAGCAGGGAAGCAGAGCTTTGACGGAGGTACCCAGTCAGGGTACCAGGGGTCCGTCACAAACATAATTCAAAACTCTGTATGAGCAGGAAACATGTAAATTTGTTGCCTCACTGATTTATATTGCTCCTGAGACTTACTAAATGAAATGTTGGTGCTTACAAGAGAATGAAAAATGCTGAAAATGTAAACATTTTGTTAAATAATCTATACGTTGCATGGGTAAAATTGCAAGCGAATGCATAAACTAAGAGCAAAATTTGCAATGTGTCTGTGGTATTATATTATTTGTTTTGTAATTACTATAAAAAATAAATAAAGTATTAAGTAGACGGAGTGTTGAACTTTAACTACATCAGTCAGGCTGGTTCAAGTGGCCAATCAGGTTTGGTCACTGTTGCAATTGGACATTAAATGGAACTTTAAACATGGCATAGGTTAACTCCTTAGGGATAAGAGCTTTTTTGTAATTTTTTTATTTGTCGAACTGTAATTTCTCTCTCATGTAGTATAATCATACAAAGCAGAATTTAATATATTTAGTTTTTTTTTTAAATATTGTTCCTGCCCCTTTTTTCACATTAATGATCTACCAGGAACGTTATACACTGTTAGCGCAGGGGAAAGGGAAACCAACATTTACATTGACAGAAAGGTCATGTCATAAGCAGAAGACTCCACAGACACATTTTAAACACATTTTTCTACTAATTTAGGCATTTGCTTGCAATTTTGCTACCATAATGTATAGATCCTTTTCAATCATCAGTAAAAAATGTTTAGGTGATACAGTCCCTTTAACCTCGGGTTAAACCCAACTAGCTCCAATTGTCCCCAAATACTGTTACCACCACCACCTTCCCCTTTCACCCTTTCACTCACCTTATATGTCTCCAGTCCCCCAATACCTCTAGATTGTAATCTTGCGAGCAGTCTTCTCTAAGGTAGTGTGTAGTTCCCTTCTATGCTCTGTAAAAAACGCTACGTAAATTGCACTATGTAAATAAATGTAAAGCGAGATCAATATGTTTTACTGCATCTTTTTAACTGGTGTATTAACGATTGTCAGTGACATTTTCACACTATGACCATCATTTCAATGCCACAGCATGAGAGTATCAAATGGATACTCTCAGCAGGATAATGCAGTGACAGAAAGGTAATATATCAAGCTGATTCCACAAACATGGCAGTGATTTCAGTTTGCACCATGGCCTACACCGTCCCCAGATCTGAACTAATCCCCCTTTGGGATGGGATGTGTATCAGGAGGTTGATAGCATTAATGCAAGGCCTAAAAATCTTCAGGAAATGAACAATCTTATTGAGTCAGCATCATGGGCATCCGCAGAAATTTTTTCAGGGGGGGGGGGGGGCATAATTTTACCGTCATCCTTTCTGCGCCGCGCCTCTTTTTGACAAGTTATCATGAAGTGGAGGAGCTTTGTCATTATCAGTGAAGGCAGGCAAAGGGTTGATAAACCCTGCACCAGATACAGATCCACAGCACCAGATATAAACCAACCACACTAGATATAGCCTCACTGCACCAAATATAGACAGGGGGAGAGAGACACAGAACGGGGAGGGGGAGAGAGAGACAGAACTGGGGGAGGGGGAGAGAGAGACAGAACAGGGGGAGGGGGAGAGAGAGAGAGAGACAGAACAGGGGGGGGGGAGAGGGAGAGGGAGGGGGGAGAGAGACAGAACAGAGAGAGAGAGAAAACAGGCATGGGGGAGTTAGAGAGAGACAGACATGGCAAGGAAGAGGAAAGGGACACATACATAGGGGGGTGAGAGAGACGGGGGGGGGCGCCACGGGGCAAGCCCACACAGGGCGCCGGGACATTTAAGGCCGGCCCTGAACCCAACAGCACCAGACAAAACTATAGCACACAAAATATAATCCCTCAGCACCAGATACAACACTATAGCACACAATATAACCTCTCAGCACCAGATACAACACTATAGCACACAATATAAGCACTGCAGGCTCTCTTCTGTCAGTCATGCTGCCACATGGAGGGCTGAGGGGCGGGGCTATAACTTCATATCACCGGGCATCTCTGTCATTGGCTCTCCATGCAGCATGACTGACAGCTGCAGAGACCTGCACCAATGTGGATGGGAGACCAGTATTACAGCAAGCAGAGTTGCAGAGAGCAACAGCTTTGGGTGCCACCTCCTACCCCAGCAACTGGTGTGCAGTCCCCTAGGGACAACTAGGGGCTGCACACTGAGTAACAATAATAATAATAAAAAAATTGCCCCCCCCCCCCCCCCCCCCCCGCGGACGCCTATGGTCAGCATGGACCACTGAATACTGCTTTGTGGGAGTATTGTCAATATTTGTTATCTGCAGGTCACTTATAAAGCAACAACATAGGCCGTGGAACCAAACATAAATAAAAAATAAACACGTTTATCACACCAACTTTTTCTTTACTGAAGAATACAATCTGTATTTTAATTAAAATGTAATGAGATGTGCCAGGAATGCCTTATCTCTGAAAGTTGGTGAGTCATCAGGTCAGTTCCTTATAACTCACCTCTTGAACCAAGGTCTAAATACAATTAGGTTTACATTTTTTCCCATTAAATAATGAACTTTAAATCCCAAAGGAAAAGAACAGTTCTACGAAAATCTTCACAGAAAAAAAAAAACAGCTCGAACACCTGTCAGAAAGTTACACAAAGCCAAACCCACAAACTCAACAGTAAAGTCAAACAGTGACACATAACAGGGTTTACAGTACTATCTGCACATATGTGATTTGTTCTTAGTGTGTTTTGTTTCAAACTCCTTTTATGTCATGTTATTCTAATACTGATCAGCTTAGGGTGAAGCCTTAGTACAAATAGTTCATAACAGAGTAGATACAGTGGAAATTTACTTAGGTTGAAGATACTCATGAGAAACTTGTATATTTTTAACTAAAATTACTATTTATTTATTTTTACTCCTATTATATGTGTCTTTGCAAGTAATTATTAACCTACTGAGCACCAGAGAGCACTTAGCTGCTGGACTCTCTGGCATCTAAGGTATTAGAACCTATGATCTTCAAGCAAACTTTACAACATGAAGGGTACTGAGAGAATAATAAATGGGAAACTGGATACTCTAGGGAGACGTGGGAAAATTGCTGGTAGGATCAGAAGGAAGATGGAAATATAGTGTGTGCACATGATATGCAATGATTTAATATGAACCAAAAGAAGAGAAACCTTGAATAAATGTTCTCTTGTCATCACAATCAAAACAGTTATGAAAGCTGAACATCTCGAAACAGTAGAAATTATGATTTTTGGGGGGAACTAAAATCTGATTGCTACAGTATTGTGCTAAAGAGAGAAAGACATTCACCTGATGTAAAGCAGGAAGTTTGCAAAATATAATGATATTATACAAAATCTTCATCTGAGAGTTGAACAGATATTCTTCCCTGCGTGTATGGATTGTGCAACTGTTATGAAGGTGGGAAAAAAAACTTTTATAGAGGATGAGAAACTTATTTTAGATCAATGATAAAGGAAAATAGGGAAAACATAAGAGAGCACTTACATGACGAGATCGGTAACATAAAGGGGAGTGGGCACTTTGAAATGATTAATTCGTTTTATGCAAAAAATTGGACAATTTATGTCATCACTGAGCGAGGCTAAAAGGCCATTTTATGGGGTTTTTTTCTATCCAAAAATTTAATACATAGGGTTGCCACCTTTTCTTCAGAAAAATACCGGCCTTGGTACTGTCTCCATAGACTTAACATTGGCCTGAAGCCAATTTTTTTACCAGCCTGCCGGTAAAATACCAGCCAGGTGGCAACCCTAGTGGTAAATAAAGAATCTTTCAGCTTGTAACACTGGTTATCTGTCTCAGTAACTCCCCACTGCTGTTCTCTACCCTTCCATCAAATACACTCTTCTGTTTAATTTAACATATCCAAAGAAATATAATCTTAAACACACATATAACCCACTAGGCTGTATTCACTAAAGAATGAACAGTGGTGAATTTACAAATTAATTCCACAATTGGGCATTAATACTGGATTCCCTTGCAATTCCCTTGTCAGCACTCTGCATTCAGTTTACAATGACAGTGTTTGTAAACGAAGTAGTAAAATTAGCTAATCACTTTCATTTATAGAAAAAACTATTCTATTTACCTTGCCCAAATAAGAGTTAAAAAAATAAACACTTTCTGGAGAATATCTCATAAGTTTGTTGTTGGAAGTACTTCATATATCGTCAGTCACAAACTGTAGATTAATGGAAGACAGATTGGTGAAGGCAGTTCCTGGCGATTGTATATCAGGCTGAGTTTGGGATACACCTGAGCAAACACACACGCCCTGTCAATTGTTTCACAAACTGATGAAAAGAAAACCTTATATGCTCCTTTCTAGTGGGAAGCACCATGCACAGCTAGGAAAACCAGGGCACAGTTCATGAGGGACAACTTTTCCTTTAATGCAGGGATTGTGGTATTTTACGTCCTCTATTAAGGATGAGATAGACCACCATAAATGGCAAATGACCCAAATGTGGTGCCCCATTAGCAGATCTCATGCACTGCATGTGGTTCTGCCCTCCAATCCAACAGTTTTGGTCCCAACTTCATAAATATACCACCGGTATCTTAAAGTTGAAGTTTGCCCTCTCATCTATTTGGGCCATCTTTGGGTGCCTTCTACAGAATGAACCCTGATCTGTTACCGCTAAAAGGGAAAACTCTTCTCATCCTATCAGCAACACGGAGAAAAACTATTTTATCCCAATGGATCCACTCTACCTCGCCCACTCTGGATAGGGCTCTATCTCGCTTCCAATACATTTTTAGCATGGAATGGATAGAATCTAAAATTCATAGAGAAATAAAAGCTAAACTTTTTTTATACGATGGTTGCCATATATTAATACTCTTGAACATACGACACAGAACACATTGATGCAGACATTTCAATATATGGAATGGTTTTCATCACAGGTTCTGAAAGGCCGACATCCTCTTACTAATATAGCGCCCCCTAACTAAAGACAAAATTCCATATGGTAATATAACATTATAGATGATAAATATTGCTTATTCTATTGTATATATGTCAACCTTACAAATGCAAAGGAAATTGTCTACATTGTCATGTATAATGTTGAACGATTATGTGTGAGTTAATTGCTGTATCATCTTTGTATTTTACATGCCATATTGTGTGCTACTTGTTAATGTCTTCCTATATTTGCAGAATACCTTTCCTTCCAAGGTTAATAAAAAGATATATAAAATGTAAAAAAAAAAAAGATAGGGTCTGCCTATACTAAAATCGGTTACATAGTTGAAAAAAGACGTGCGTCCATCAAATTCAACACTTTTCTATTCCATGTTTAGTTCAGACTATATTACACTACTTCATTTTGTGTCTTCAAACACTGAGTCATGACACCCTGTTCCCTCTGGGAGATCATTAATAAACAAATTAAAAAGAAGAGGACCCAGGACAGATC
Source organism: Pelodytes ibericus (assembly GCA_036172795.1). Classification (NCBI taxonomy): domain Eukaryota; kingdom Metazoa; phylum Chordata; class Amphibia; order Anura; family Pelodytidae; genus Pelodytes; species Pelodytes ibericus. The sequence goes on from CM069860.1 coordinate 94,322,394, forward strand.
CCTGAGGTACTCCACTTATCACCAGACGCAGATGCTCCGTGTGTGCTAGGTGTGCGCCTCACACCTAGCACAAAGTCACGCTGTATATTTCAGGGGTTTGTGTGCTCCGAACAAACAGCACATAAACCCCGGAAATACACAAAATACTTCCAGGAGACTGATGGCAGTACCGAATTTGACATCAGAGTCAGTCACTCTGCTGCCAATTCGACCAGCATGAAAATTATACAAATTTTCGTATACTTTTCATGCTGGTCGAATTGGCAACAGAGTGACCGACTCTGATGCTGAATTTTTTGCTGCCGTCGGCCTCTCGGAAGTATTTTGTGCAGGTGTGCTTTCAGTCCGCCACACATCTGTCACTCAGGGGCAGGATACACCCCTGCTTATCACATTTGTCCAATTTCAGAACTTCCCATTTACCACCACCCTTGGTTGATTTACTATTGATATGTAAAATATGTAGATAATATAGTGTGTAAAATGTCCCACATCTACCTAATCCTACCTCTTATCCCTAATACCAAACCCTAATCACAATCCCAAAGTGTATAAACTTGAGAGGTGTATTCAGTCATAAGAAAATAATATATATTGTGTGTCCTATGAAATTTGTTGGGTAAATTAGATCTTATATTGTTTTATGCTGAAAAAAACCCTTAGACTCTGAAGCAAGTTTAGACAAGGTAAAATGCCATATATTGCTTAAGTACAGACTTATTTTAATCAATACAAATCCAAACTTGTTTCTTTTTAATCGCCAAAGCTTTAAATACAAACCGTGCTTCCTTTTATTGTATTAAGAGAATATTAAAACACTTTCAACTTTGACAAAATGAACTCATCTGACAGTACACTAATCCCAAAACCTTACCTGTGAGATAACACAGGGGATTACTCTGTATTCCATTGACAAGGCACAATGGATATCAAGTCACATGATCACAGCTAACATACTTATTCTCTCTGTAACCTTACCCCCTAACTTAAAAATGTCACGGCTCCACAAGTTAGGTAATATAAATAAATGAAGCAAGTACAGATGTAAATGAAAGAATGTGTTAGTCCGGGACTCACTGAATAATTAGTAAGTTGGTCAAGAACGTCTCTCACATCATCACTTCTCTAAGAGAGGATAACAATTTAACATTTTTAACGGTGGATTTGTAAAGTAAATATATATATATATATATATATATATATATATAAAAATCCAAGGGCGGGCGCACTCAGCCAAACAATGGTGCACTATGCCCGGGTGCCGTGTAGCTCTGAACATATAGCGATATCCAAAATCGAAAAAAAATCGAAAAAAACACGCACTCACGGGTCTTCAGTATAAATCCAATGGTCGAAACTTTATATCATACAAAAAAATAGAATTTGTAGATCCAGTCGACGTTTCGGTCCGCACCGCGGACCTTTATCAAGACTTGGATACACAATGAATGAAACAAATATATATACACAATAGCAAAATACAAACGTACTTACACGTGATAGAAGGAGGAGAGAAAACCGCTACTCACCGAACGTGTGTCGTATCAGGCAAAGCGCCGGAACTGTGAATACAAGAAAAGGGTCTACTCACCTGAAAGGAAACCTGCGAATGCGTGTTACCCGTTGCCATGGTGCCCAAACGCCAACAATCCACAGTGGAAATCACATAAAGCACTTAAACGTAGATACAGAGATATATAAACACAAAGAAGCCTAATATATACAGGCAGCTTGAATACATACATAATTAAAACATGCTTCAGACATACCAAAGTAAGAAAGGATAAGCGCAGAGTGATACCAACGACAAGTGAGGACATTGAAGTCCCCACACAGTATTTGAATACTAATGTGAAAAAAATATATAGCACCACAGCCAAACAACATCGCCCACGTGTGCTTGCCTATACAGTGAAACCCATTGCTGCTAAAGAAACAAAAACAAGAAAAGGAAAAACAATACTTAAACGAATTAATAAACATAGAACCAAACATATACGTGTGATGACATCTAACGGAAGACTCTCTGTGCTAAATGAAAAGTGAAAAATAACACAGGCCAAGAATACCTGTCCACACAACATAAGACACATGTATCGAGAAAATAATAAAGCAATAAAGCAAAGAGCAGTTGAAAAAAAGCAGTTGAAAAAAGATAAATAGCAGACAGCGATACTTTCAGGGGACTGACTATATCCAAAGGAATGTTGAGGCACCAAAAACATTTATCTCAATGGTAAGAATGGGATGAATCGGATCTGCTCATTTAACCCCTTAGGGGAGATCGTGTCAAGAGTTCTAATCCAATATGCTTCCCGTTTAAGCAATGAACGTGACCTGTCTCCACCTCGTCCAGACGATGGTATGTGGTCAAAGGCGATGAATCTCAATTGGGACAGTCTATGACCAAACTGCAAAAAATGTTTGGCTACTGGTTTATCGGACTTGAGGTCTCGGTACGCCAACATTATGGACGATCTGTGTCCTCTCATTCTGTCACGTAAAGTAAGATCAGTTTTACCCACGTACGACAAACCGCATGGGCACGTAATGATGTACAGAACAAATTCGGTAGTGCATGTGATTCGATGTTTAATCATAAAACGTCTGCCAGTGTGTGGATGTACGAAATGTGTGCCTGCTGCCATATGCGAGCAGGTAACGCAATTGAGGCATCTGTAGCATCCCAATCGTTGATGGGGAGCTTCTCTCATCGGGGGATCATAGCATTGTACCGGATCCGCTATAACTTCAACAGAAACCAAATTACTCTCCAGAGGTTTGTCATTTGTTCCAACTAACGTACCCAATGATTTCGAGCAAGAAGTAGATCTCTATAAGTTCTACAGAAATATACGATTAAAGGAATTTTTTAAAAACAGTGAACAACAGAGTATCAATCCTTTTAAACTTAAAAGCAGTTTTGATCCCTGTAACACCAATGTGTCTTTAAAGACATACATCCAAGTGGTTAACTCAGAAGTTAAGACAGTCTTACATACTAACCCCTTTCGGTGCAATTTGTCTTCGGCAGAGATAGCCGCATTAAAAACATTATCTTCAGATCCCACCATCATTGTCCGCCCAACAGACAAGGGCGGTGGAGTGGTAATCCAGAACTACACTGCTTATCGTGATGAGATTCTACAGCAACTTTCTGTCACATCCACATACACTGAAATGGTATGTGACCCTACAAAAATGATTACTGATAAGATTAGTCATCTTTTATCACAAGCTGTGTCCTGTGGATACATTGATGAAACCACTCGATTGTTTCTCCAGGAGACTAAACCTATTTGCCCGGCGCTATATACTTTGCCTAAAATCCACAAAAACCCTCTTAAACCACCTGGACGTCCTATTGTATCGGCTCGTGGTAGCTTACTCGAACCTATTGCTAAATGGATTGATTGGCAGTTGAAAGAGACTGCACTGGCTCTATCCACATGTCTGAAGGACACTCCGGATTTTCTGTTAAAGATTAAAGATCTCGTCTTACCAGAAACTGACCTGTGGCTCGTAACATTGGACGTTACTAGTCTCTATACCATCATTCCTCATCATGAGGGTCTCTGCGCTGTACGGGATACTCTTGAACTATCTCCACACTATCAAGGACCACCTATAGAATTTCTGGTCCAGATGCTTGAACTCACTCTCACGTCCAACTTTTTTAAGTTTGAGAAGAAGTATTATATACAAAAGTCAGGCACCTCGATGGGTGCGGCTATGGCCCCCACGTATGCCAACATATACATGCACAGATATGAACAGAATCACATTATTGGTCCATACGGTGATAAAATTTTATACTATGCGAGATTTGTGGATGACATTTTTCTTATTTGGCTCTCTAATGAGACTGAGCTACATCAATTTGTGGAACACCTCAATTTGATTGATTCTCCAGTCCGTCTAACCATGCATGCTGACAAGCAGACGATTCAATTCCTAGACATTCAACTGTTTAGAACAGATCAAAAACTGGGCTACACTTTATTTCGTAAACCAACAGATCGCAACACATTGTTGCATGCCACTAGCTTTCATCCAGAAGCTACTAAAAAGTCACTTCCGTATTCACAATTTCTACGGGTGATCAGGAATAATTCTAACACTGTCACCAGTGAACAACAACTACAAGAGATGGCATTAAGGTTTCAGGAAAGAGGCTACTCTAAAGCTACTTTACAAGAATCATTGAAACGTGCAATACATACCAGCGCATTACCAGCTCCAGTGAAAAACAAAGAACGCTGTATAGTGTTTCCTACCAAGTTTCACACTGCCTCTCATCAAGTTAAGAAAATTGTGCAAAAAAACTGGAATATTATCCAAAGTGATAAACATCTTGCATCCATTTTACAGACTCCCCCATTGATCTGTTACAAAAGGGGCACGAATTTACGTGATCGGTTAGTAATAGCGGATCCGGTACAATGCTATGATCCCCCGATGAGAGAAGCTCCCCATCAACGATTGGGATGCTACAGATGCCTCAATTGCGTTACCTGCTCGCATATGGCAGCAGGCACACATTTCGTACATCCACACACTGGCAGACGTTTTATGATTAAACATCGAATCACATGCACTACCGAATTTGTTCTGTACATCATTACGTGCCCATGCAGTTTGTCGTACGTGGGTAAAACTGATCTTACTTTACGTGACAGAATGAGAGGACACAGATCGTCCATAATGTTGGCGTACCGAGACCTCAAGTCCGATAAACCAGTAGCCAAACATTTTTTGCAGTTTGGTCATAGACTGTCCCAATTGAGATTCATCGCCTTTGACCACATACCATCGTCTGGACGAGGTGGAGACAGGTCACGTTCATTGCTTAAACGGGAAGCATATTGGATTAGAACTCTTGACACGATCTCCCCTAAGGGGTTAAATGAGCAGATCCGATTCATCCCATTCTTACCATTGAGATAAATGTTTTTGGTGCCTCAACATTCCTTTGGATATAGTCAGTCCCCTGAAAGTATCGCTGTCTGCTATTTATCTTTTTTCAACTGCTTTTTTTCAACTGCTCTTTGCTTTATTGCTTTATTATTTTCTCGATACATGTGTCTTATGTTGTGTGGACAGGTATTCTTGGCCTGTGTTATTTTTCACTTTTCATTTAGCACAGAGAGTCTTCCGTTAGATGTCATCACACGTATATGTTTGGTTCTATGTTTATTAATTCGTTTAAGTATTGTTTTTCCTTTTCTTGTTTTTGTTTCTTTAGCAGCAATGGGTTTCACTGTATAGGCAAGCACACGTGGGCGATGTTGTTTGGCTGTGGTGCTATATATTTTTTTCACATTAGTATTCAAATACTGTGTGGGGACTTCAATGTCCTCACTTGTCGTTGGTATCACTCTGCGCTTATCCTTTCTTACTTTGGTATGTCTGAAGCATGTTTTAATTATGTATGTATTCAAGCTGCCTGTATATATTAGGCTTCTTTGTGTTTATATATCTCTGTATCTACGTTTAAGTGCTTTATGTGATTTCCACTGTGGATTGTTGGCGTTTGGGCACCATGGCAACGGGTAACACGCATGCGCAGGTTTCCTTTCAGGTGAGTAGACCCTTTTCTTGTATTCACAGTTCCGGCGCTTTGCCTGATACGACACACGTTCGGTGAGTAGCGGTTTTCTCTCCTCCTTCTATCACGTGTAAGTACGTTTGTATTTTGCTATTGTGTATATATATTTGTTTCATTCATTGTGTATCCAAGTCTTGATAAAGGTCCGCGGTGCGGACCGAAACGTCGACTGGATCTACAAATTCTATTTTTTTGTATGATATAAAGTTTCGACCATTGGATTTATACTGAAGACCCGTGAGTGCGTGTTTTTTTCGATTTTGGATATCGCTATATATATATATATATATATATAAAAAAATCCAAAAGAAAGCACGCACTCACAGGACTTAATGCAAAATAGGTCGAAATTTTACTTACTCAAACAGGTATGTTGTGCACATGAGCATAAATTCGACGTTTCGGTCCACACCGTGGACCTTTATCAAGACATTGCATTTTTTGGGAGCTTAAGGCAGGAAAAAGTACTCCTAAGTATTTTATGTAAAAAGGGAACCTGATACTTGTATTGCAAGAAATATACATTTGCAGTTTTACTCCCTTATCACATGTGCCAAATGTGATTTTTTAAAATTAAATAATTGGCCTTCAAAATGCTGCCACCGTAATCACATATCTAATTGGGAAATCCATCTGGAATATTTGTTACTAAATAAATATTTTTGTATTGTTAATATAGATATTTTAAATACAACTAAAATATGAAACCAATAGTACCAAAATGTTTATTTGCTGGAGAATACACACCGGAAGCAAAATAGGTTTATCTAATTGAGTACAGACAAGTTGGGGATGATGTTTCTACATTTCAGAGGAGAGAAGGTAAATATTGGAACAAAATAAAAACTCAATAAAAATTAAGTAATTCAAGCAACTGTCAGCTTTAATTTGTATTAGAAATAGCTTTCACTGACAAATAGCTTTCATCAACAAGTTATTTCAAGCAGTTTCTCCATGTTTATTTATAATGTACAATTGTACATCCAGCTTTGTGTTGTTTAATAAATTATATTGTGCGTGCAATTTTATGTTCCTCCCTCTTTCTCTATACAGGTATTAAGACTATCAAGAATATTTGGTACTTTTATTGTCCACCAATGTTTATTTTCCGTTACCAAAACACTTTTCTGAAAGAATTAAATCAATGAAATTAGGAATAAAACCTTTGAAGTAATTACCCCTAATGTGTTTTTTTTTTTTTTTTTGCTATAGGTCTACATGACATAAAGGACAACTGTCAGCATAAAATATGTCATGTTTAATTGAAAGATTGCATCCACTGTAGGCTTTTTAAATCAAAATGCTTTAATGCAGAATACAAATATAGTATCTTATTAATCCCTCTTTACTCCACACACCTTTATCTGGTGCCGGACATGATATTTATTATCACGGATCAGATCTTCATTCAACTGGAGTCGGATTAAGAAAGACCTGATCCAAGATTCTAAAAAATAGGTCTGCCCCCTGATAGAGTTATGTGGAGCAAGGAGGGCTCGATACGGTGCTAAATTTGTATTCTTTCATTCAGTCATTTTTATTTAAATTGCCTGATGCAATCTTTCAAGTAAACATTACATAGTAACATAGTAATTTAGGTTGAAAAAAAGACACAAGTCCATCACGTTCAACCCTTCTACCTATCATTCCAGCTTTTGATCCAAAAGAAGGCAAAAACCCTTAAGGAAGCTATTTTTGCATTTCACCTCCCAGGGGGAAAAATTCCTTCTTGACTACAAAGGGCAATATGATTTCTCCTTGGATCAATAAGCTTTATTATTAATGCTTATTCTATAATAATAGCCCAGTATGTTCTTTTTTTCTAAAAACAAACAAACATCCAGACCATTTTTAAATGCATCTGTTGTTGTTGATAGTACTACCTCTCTTGGCAGTGAATTCCATAACTTTATTGTCCTTAGCGTAAAGAATCCCTTCCTTATTTTTTTTTTTGTTGCCTTTCTGCTGATAGTTGTGCTGTAAGAAAAATACTTGATTTGATTATGAGGATAGCTAAAGTGAAATGTCTTGTTACTAATGCAAAACTCTCCAAACAGACAAAGTGTAACCAAATGTTGAGTTTTCAATGTTACTGTTAATGCCTTTGTAAGGGGCATTGAAAGCGTTGTCTCTGTATTTCCAGATGATGACAATTATAAAAGATAATACATTCAGGAGAGATAATACATTCAGAAGAGATATTATTCCAACCTATATGGACTTGGTGAAAAAATGGTAAACGGCATTATTATATAAAAGTGTATTTAGAGAAATAAAATAATAATGATATATATATATATATATATATATATATATATATATATATATATATATAATTTATCATGATGGTGTCCACTCAACAGTAAACTGTGAATTGACAACCCAGCTGCAAAAAGCAGCTTTTTATTGAATAGAGCCAAACTATGTGAGTGCAGTGGCGTAGCGTGGGTTGTCAGCACCCGGGGCAAGGCAAGTAATTTGCGCCCCCTAACCCGTGGATTTTAGCACTCGAGTCTCTTCTACTAGATTAGTTAAAGAAACCCTTACCCCCCAAGCACATGTATTGTTTGTTATGAAAATACTTATGTAATTAAAGTAAAATGCATCTAAATACAAGTTTATTTTCCAACACTTTATTGAGTGCGAACATGCATTACACACATTCTCCACATTTTCAGCAGGTCTATGAATACAAATATACACATGTAGTAACCTAGCATGGGCCATGCTATTATATGTCGTCTCACAACCATCGTAAACGACAAACAATATCAAGAACAAAAACTAAACATCAAAATGGAACCATACCCTGGAGATGATCCAAGACTGGGCTAGATGGAGCCAACTTCCTCAATCCTGTACCTCTAATGTTACCCCCCCCCCCCCCCCACACACACACACACACATATGCCATAATTGTTGTGCCATTCAGATGCCAGTAATATTGTAACTTTCGGATGCCAGTAATATTGTGCCAGTCAGAGCCCAGTAATATTGTGCCAGTCAGAGCCTAGTAATATTGTGCCAGTCAGATGCCTGCAATATTGTGCCAGTCAGATGCCTGCAATATTGTGCCAGTCAGAGCCCAGTAATAATGTGCCAGTCAGATACCAGTAATATTGTGCCAGTCAGATACCAATAATATTGTGCCAGTCAGATACCAGGAATATTGTGCCTGTCAGAGCCCAGGAATATTGTGCCTGTCAGAGCCCAGGAATATGGTGCCTGTCAGATGCCTGTAATATTATGCCAGTCAGATGCCTGTTATAGTGTGCAGTCAGAGGCCAGGAATATTGTGCCAGTCAGATGCCTGTAATATTGTGCCAGTCAGATGCCTGTAATATTATGCCAGTCAGATGCCTGTAATATTATGCCAGTCAGATGCTTGTAATAGTGTGCCAGTCAGAGGCCAGGAATATTGTGCCAGTCAGAGGCCTGTAATATTGTGCCAGTCAGATGCCTGTAATATTATGCCAGTCAGATGCCTGTAATATTGTGCCAGTCAGAGCCCAGTAATATAGTGCCAGCCAGATGCCTGTAATATTATGCCAGCCAGATGCCCAGTATTATTGTGCCAGCCAGATGCCCAGTAATATAGTGCCAGTCAGATGCCCAGTATTATTGTGCCAGTCAGATGCCCAGTATTATTGTGCCAGCCAGATGCCCAGTAATATAGTGCCAGTCAGATGCCCAGTATTATTGTGCCAGTCAGATGCCCAGTATTATTGTGCCAGTCAGATGCCCAGTATTATTGTGCCAGCCAGATGCCCAGTAATATAGTGCCAGTCAGATGCCCAGTAATATAGTGCCAAACAGATGCCAAGTAATATAGTGCCAATCAGATACCCAGTAATATAGTGCCAATCAGATGCCCAGTAATATAGTGCCAATCAGATGCCAAGTAATATAGTGCCAATCAGATGCCCAGTAATATTGTGCCAATCAGATACCCAGTAATATAGTGCCAATCAGATACCCAGTAATATTGTGCCAATCAGATACCCAGTAATATAGTGCCAATCAGATACCCAGTAATATTGTGCCAATCAGATACCCAGTAATATAGTGCCAGTCAGATACCCAGTAATATTGTGCCAATCAGATGCCCAGTAATATAGTGCCATTCAGATACCCAGTAATATTGTGCCAATCAGATACCCAGTAATATAGTGCCAGTCAGATACCCAGTAATATTGTGCCAATCAGATGCCCAGTAATATTGTGCCAATCAGATACCCAGTAATATAGTGCCAGTCAGATACCCAGTAATATTGTGCCAATCAGATGCCCAGTAATATTGTGCCAATCAGATACCCAGTAATATAGTGCCATTCAGATACCCAGTAATATAGTGCCAATCAGATACCCAGTAATATTGTGCCAATCAGATACCCAGTAATATAGTGCCAATCAGATACCCAGTAATATTGTGCCAATCAGATACCCAGTAATATAGTGCCAGTCAGATACCCAGTAATATTGTGCCAATCAGATGCCCAGTAATATTGTGCCAATCAGATACCCAGTAATATAGTGCCATTCAGATACCCAGTAATATAGTGCCAATCAGATACCCAGTAATATTGTGCCAATCAGATACCCAGTAATATAGTGCCAGTCAGATGCCCAGTAATATTGTGCCAATCAGATACCCAGTAATATAGTGCCAATCAGATACCCAGTAATATAGTGCCAATCAGATACCCAGTAATATTGTGCCAGTCAGATACCCAGTAATATAGTGCCAATCAGATTCCCAGTAATATTGTGCCAATCAGATACCCAGTAATATAGTGCCAATCAGATACCCAGTAATATTGTGCCAAACAGATACCCAGTAATATAGTGCCAGTCAGATACCCAGTAATATTGTGCCAATCAGATGCCCAGTAATATAGTGCCATTCAGATACCCAGTAATATTGTGCCAATCAGATACCCAGTAATATAGTGCCAGTCAGATACCCAGTAATATAGTGCCAATCAGATACCCAGTAATATTGTGCCAGTCAGATACCCAGTAATATAGTGCCAGTCAGATACCCAGTAATATTGTGCCAATCAGATACCCAGTAATATTGTGCCAATCAGATACCCAGTAATATAGTGCCAGTCAGATGCCCAGTAATATAGTGCCATTCAGATACCCAGTAATATAGTGCCAATCAGATACCCAGTAATATAGTGCCAATCAGATACCCAGTAATATTGTGCCAATCAGATGCCCAGTAATATAGTGCCAGTCAGATACCAGGAATATTGTGCCAGCCAGCCCCCCCCCCCCCCCCCGTACTTACATGAAGCGGCTCCGTGTCCCCCGCCGGATGTCTCCTCCGTGCAGTCTTCCCTCTTGCACGGAGGAGGGAAGCAGACACCGGATGTGACGCGACGTCACATCCGGCGGCAGTTTTTTTTTTTTTTTTTTTTTCGGCCGTCGCATCCATCGGATGCGGCTTGCCGGAAAAAAGCGTTCACAAGCGCAATGCGCTGTGAACGCGGCAGCAGGGGCTGGGGGCCCACGGGACAGCTGCCTTGGGGCCGCCCAGGAGTAAATGGGCCCAGGGCAGCTGCCCCGTTTGCCCCGCGTTAAAGACGGCCCTGGCGGCCACGCGGCCGCATAGGGCTAGTGCGCCCCCCCAGATATTGCGCCCGGTGCGGCCGGCCCCCCCTGCACCCCCCACGCTACGCCACTGTGTGAGTGTAATCATTTATAAGAAAGATATACCTCTTCTATCTTCCTTCCTACCCTGCACCTCTGGGGCAGTCAGTGAAGGCTACCCTTTGGCCTACCAGCTATTATGTTTCTCAAGATACTCACCAGTCAGGTAGTAATAAGGGGGCTGTAGCAGTTGGGCTAGTGATTAATATGGGGAACTGTGGCTATCTTCAAGTCTTATCTTCTGTCTCTATAGAAGACAACTTAAATTATGCTCCTAGATATAAAAATTGAACCTTAAATCAAACAAAGACTTCTAGGTTGTCATATCATGGCAGCTATTCTTGTGTCATGGTGTCAATCATGTATAACAAGCCAAACACATGTTCTAGTGGAAGCAGCGGCTGACTTACCAGTGGATGGGATCAAAGCATGATTGATGTTGCCATACGTCAATAACAGAGAACACAGGTTATGCAACTGCTTCTTGAGATGTCAGTCCCAAGTCTTTTGTTACAATTTAAAGGGACCCTGTCACCTCATTGTATATATTTAGTAAGCTAATAAAAGTAGCATAAGTGAAATGGCGGCAGAGCAACACCGACCTGTGGCTTAGTATACAAATATGCCGCATGTCATTCAAATGAGTACAGATCTCTGCTTTGTCAAGACCAGCTGTAAAATAACCATCCCGTTGCAATCTACTCACCTCCACAACACACAACTACACAGACAGAATTCATATGATTGGGCATGCAGGCAATTAAAGGATGTGGAGACATGAGCTTCTGATACACCCATTAGGCTTGAGACCAGTATCTCAAGCAGGGGCGTACCTAGAGCATTTGGCACCCGGGGCGGACCCCGAGTGTGGCACCCCCCCCCCCCCACAATAAAAATGCAAGAAAACACCCACAATTTTTTCAATGTTTGAAAATTGTACAATTATAGTTACCAGGAATAGTGTGCCAGTCAGATACCAGTAATATTGTGCCATTCAGATACCAGTAATATTGTGCCACTCAGAGCCCAGTAATAGTGTGCCACTCAGAGCCCAGTAAGTGTGCCAGTCAGATACCAGGAATATTGTAACAGTCAGAGCCCAGTAATATAGTGCCAGTCAGTGCCCAGGAATATTGTGCCAGTCAGTGCCCAGGAATATTGTGCCAGTCAGTGCCCAGTAATAGTGTGCCACTCAGAGCCCAGGAATAGTGTGCCAGTCAAATGCCCAGTAATATCGTGCCAGTCAGTGCCCATGAATATTATGCCAGTCAGATGCCAAGTAATTTTGTGCCAGTCAGTGCCCAGGAATATTGTGCCAGTCAGTGCCCAGTAATAGTGTGCCAGTCAGTGCCCAGTAATAGTGTGCCAGTCAGAGCCCAGTAATAGTGTGCCAGTCAGATACCAGGAATATTGTAACAGTCAGAGCCCAGTAATATAGTTCCAGCCAGAGCCCAGTAATATAGTGCCAGTCAGAGCCCAGTAATATAGTGCCAGCCAGAGCCCAGTAATATAGTGCCAGCCAGAGCCCAGTAATATTGTGCCACTCAGAGCCCAGTAATATAGTGCCAGCCAGAACCCAGTAATATAGTGCCAGCCAGAACCCAGTAATATAGTGCCAGCCAGAGCCCAGTAATATAGTGCCAGTCAGAGCCCAGTAATATAGTGCCAGCCAGAACCCAGTAATATAGTGCCAGCCAGAACCCAGTAATATAGTGCCAGTCAGAGCCCAGTAATATAGTTCCAGCCAGAGCCCAGTAATATAGTGCCAGTCAGAGCCCAGTAATATAGTGCCAGCCAGAACCCAGTAATATAGTGCCAGCCAGAACCCAGTAATATAGTGCCAGTCAGAGCCCAGTAATATAGTGCCAGCCAGAACCCAGTAATATTGTGCCAGCCAGAGCCCAGTAATATAGTGCCAGCCAGAGCCCAGTAATATAGTGCCAGCCAGAACCCAGTAATATAGTGCCAGTCAGAGCCCAGTAATATAGTGCCAGCCAGAACCCAGTAATATAGTGCCAGTCAGAACCCAGTAATATAGTGCCAGCCAGAGCCCAGTAATATAGTGCCAGCCAGAGCCCAGTAATATAGTGCCAGCCAGAACCCAGTAATATAGTGCCAGCCAGAGCCCAGTAATATAGTGCCAGCCAGAGCCCAGTAATATAGTGCCAGTCAGAGCCCAGTAATATAGTGCCAGCCAGAACCCAGTAATATAGTGCCAGCCAGAGCCCAGTAATATAGTGCCAGCCAGAGCCCAGTAATATAGTGCCAGTCAGAGCCCAGTAATATTGTGCCAGCCAGAACCCAGTAATATAGTGCCAGTCAGAACCCAGTAATATAGTGCCAGCCAGAGCCCAGTAATATAGTGCCAGTCTGAACCCAGTAATATAGTGCCAGCCAGAGCCCAGTAATATAGTGCCAGCCAGAGCCCAGTAATATAGTGCCAGTCAGAACCCAGTAATATAGTGCCAGCCCCCCATCACTTACCAAATCGCTGCTTCTCCCGGATGGACGACTCCTCCGTGCAGTCTTCCCTCCTGCACGGAGGAGGGAAACACAGTCGCCGGATGTGACGTATCGTCAAAAAAGGTAAGCAGTGCGGGGGGTGCCGGCAGCACCGGTGGAACCCCCCTAGTCAGTGGCACCCGGGGCGGGCCGCCCCCCCCGCCCCCCCCTCGGGACGCCACTGATCTCAAGCCTTCAGGAAAGTGAAGAAGGTAGTACATTGTTCAAATGATTGTATTTGGTGACCATTTAAAGTCTATTAAATCTGCAGTTTTTATTTCCTTCTTTAGGCATATCTAATCACAAACAATTTACTCTTTATTGAGTAGTGCTTTAAGACGTGTTTTTAATCAGGTAGACGTGACCTTTTGTTTGATTAAAACTTGTTGGAGATTTACTCATTCTTCAAGGAGCCAATCATTGATCCTTAACCCCTTAATGATGTTAGGACGTACTATGCCGTCCTGACTTTAAGTGCCTTAAAGTCGTTAGGACGGCATAGTACGTCCTGTGTTAAACAGCTCATCGCGGCTCCCCGCGATGAGCTGTTTTCGGAACCCACTGCAGGCACTTACAGCGGGATCCCACCTGTCAGATGAGGCCACTTTGAGTGGCCTCAGTCTGACAGGGGAAATGTAGCTGGTGCTCAAAGCGAGCACCGGTTACATTTCTCCAAATCGCGCCGTGCCCGAACTTCCGGGTTCGGGCACTCCTCCGTGACGTCACACGTGACGTTCGGAGGTCTCGCGATTTTTTTGCAGGGACCCACAGGGTCTATTAAGACCCTGATTAGGTCTCTGCCAGAGTGTTCCTGGCTACCGATCACCTTGTGATCGGTGGCCAGGAACCAATCGTGACGTTTTGGTGCTTGCATCGTTTGGGACGCAAGCACCTTGCGTCACAAAGGGGTTAAAGGGACTCTGTCAACTTAACATTGCTCATACTCAGAGGCGTAACTAGAAACCACTGGAACAGTGCAAAAATATCCATGTGGCCCCCCTACCCTACCATGCAACCCTTTTATTATCAGAAGTAAGACGTATATTGTATATTGTATGAGCTGCAGTCCCAACCTGGTTTCCCTCCGAGCGCTGGGCTTTCATTTGACATGGCAACTGGTGCTCCAACACTAAGCGTGAGGAGGCGGAGTTAACAGCCTGTGTTATTACTATGTTAGCAATTTTGCTAACACCATGTATAGATAATTATTCAGCATTTTTTGTTCTCTCCATTCACAGTATACGCAATGTTTATGCATGTAATATTCTCTATATTAAAGAAGTAGGACAGGGTCATTACAGACATAGCCTGTCTTGGACCTGAAACTATTTATTACCGAAGCCCAGCCACAAAATATATCCATTGCTAGAGTTTATATCTAACATTCTGAACCTGTTTCTGCTTATGAAGCTGGAACTTTAATTTAACATGAACCTCATATATAACAAGAATAGTTCATATTTGAAAAATCACATTTGTAAATAGTAACAGAGGTTTCTCACATCTCCTTGGCACCACCTTCCTGGCTGGGTAGCAAAGTGGACAGCTGTGTGGTGTATATCCCAGACACATTTATCTTTGTAGTATGTACAACTCCCTGACTCCTGGCAGAGAATGCCAATCTGTTTAGATCATCCGTTTTGAGAAGTTATTGCATTTGGTGATCTGTAATAGTTAGCATGCAGAGCAGGGACCTATGCACCCCTATTGTCAATCATTTGGTGGCCATAAACTCCACTGTTCTATCGATTTGTCAGTGTTCATTGATTGATGAAAACCAAATAAAAAAAATATAAATAATTAAAAATAAAAAAAAAATCAATTAATTTTCTTCTTGGGTGCTGATGTCCGGATACAGTTAAATCCACCTACATATGCTGTACTAAAAAGAGTAAATATATATTTTTTCGCATGAATCCAGCATAACAGTGGTATAGCTTAAAATTGAGGGGACTTGAAGGTAAATCACAGAAATGTGGAATGCAAAATATTGTTATTCAATTCTATAAAATATATATCTTTATTGTGTATGTTTAAAATAAAACAAACATTTGCACTAAATATATTTTAATACAATTGGGTTACATTTGTTCAAGTCAAACTTCTAAGTCATCAGTTAGCTGTACTCTTATTTCTCTCTATTCATTTAGTGTAGTGCAATGAGTTGAATGGTGATCAGTATATACTCTTATTGACTTTACTATGCATTTACTAGAGATATCATTGTAATTAGGGTTGCCAAATTTTCTTCAAAAAAATACCAGCTATGCTACTACATCCAATGACTTAACATTGGGGTCAAGCCAATTTTTTACCAGCTTGCCGGTAAAATACCAGCCAGGTGGCAACCCTAATTGCAACACTGGCAAAGCATAGACAGCAACGGTTGATCACTGCCTGCATGAGTTTTTCACAGATATGCCACTTTTCAAGCACATGATAACCTTAGCAGTGCTGGTATGCATAAGACACTTAGAGGTTTGCCTCAGAGCACGAGACAACCTCTAACACTGGCTGTCGGTTTGTAGCGCTGTGCTCAGGAGCGTGACTAGAGTTAAGCAGACACCTGGATGTTCGGGTTCGGCAGGTTCGGCCGAACTTCGAAAAAATGTCCGGGTCCGTGCTCGAACTTGACCCCGAACCCGAACCCCATTGAAGTCAATGGGGACACGAACTTTTGGCCACTAAAATGCCTCTAAAAAAGTCCTGGAAAGGGCTAGAGGGCTGCAAAATGAAGTAAAATGTGGGTAAGAGTAGGACAAGTGCCCTGCAAGCAAATGTGGATAGGAAAATAACTTAAAATAACACAAAATACATACAAATTACAAATACAACTGAGCCATAAAATAGCACTAGATGGAATCTTTGATTTGAAGAACATAAATCTAAATCTAAAGCATGGCTGCCAGGAGGATCAACAGAATTATCCATTTGAGAGAGGGTTGGAGTGCAGGGTATTCTCTTTCAGTTTATACTAAGTGACCCATAAGTTGAGAAGGGCGGTGACCGTGGCGGTGTAGGTGGAAGCGGCGCTGGAGGAGGAGGAGGAGGTAGCCAACATTGTTTTTTATTTGTTTTTTAAATTGGGGTGCAGGAACCCACCCTCAAAGCCACTTGTGAATGACTGGCCTGATAACTGTGGAAATGACCCCTCTTCTTCCTCCTCCTCTTCCTCCTGTGCCACATCCTCTTCCATCATCGCCCTAAGTGTTTTTTCAAGGAGACATACAAGCGGGATACTAAGGCTGAGAACAGCGTCATTGGCACTGGCCATGTTGGTGGAGTACTCGAAACAGTGCAAAATGGCACACAGGTCTCGCATGGAGGCCCACTCATTGGTGGTGAAATGGTGCTGTTCCGCAGAGCGACTGACCCGTGCGTGCTGCAGCTGATACTCCACTATCGCCTGTTGCTGCTCGCACAATCTCTCCAGCATGTGCAAGGTGGAGTTCATATTAGTCGCGTATGAGGTGGTGAGCGGGAAGGCCTAAGTTATGCTGCAGCGCAGACAGGCGAGCAGCAGCAGGGTGAGAACGCCTAAAGTGCGCACAGACGGCCTGCACTTTCTGCAGCAGCTCTGATATATCTGGGTAGTTTTTCAGGAATTTCTGCACCACCAAATTCAGCACATGCACCAGGTAAGGGATGTGCGTCAAACCGGCTAGGCCCAGAGCTGCTACGAGATTTCGCCCATTATCGCACACCACCAGGCTGGGCTTGAGGCTCAGTGGCAACAACCACTCATTGATCTGTTGTTCCATGCCCGTCAACAGCTCCTGTGTGCTGTGGGGTTTTTCCCCCAAACATATGAGTTTTAAAAGAGCCTGCTGTCGTTTCCCAGTGTTTGGGAGATGGACAGATGAATGCTTCCATGGGACAGTGTGGAGATGCTTTTGGACGGTGGCGGACGTGGTGGCGTTACTGCCGCATCCTCTGTTTGAGGGGTGGCAGGTGCCACTGTGACGCCAGAGCTGGAGGAAGAGGCCAAGACAGCAGCAGAAGAGGAAGCAGGAGGAGCCCGAGACCTTTCTTGGGTTTTGAGATGCTTACTCCACTGCAGCTCGTGCTTTACATGTAGATGCCTGGTCATGCAGGTTATGCTCAGGTTTAGCACGTTTATGCCTCGCTTCAGGTTCTGATTGCACAGCTTGCAAACCACTCATGTCTTGTCGTCAGCACATTGTCTAAAGAACTGCCACGCAAGGGAACTCCTTGGATCTGGCTTTGGTGTACTCGGCCCCTGGGTGCGGTGGGCAGTAGCAGGCGTACTGTCTAGGGGACGGCCGCTACGGTTTTGCACCCTGCTCCCTCTTATGCTGCGCTGGTGCCTCTTTGCGACCACCGCCTCTTCCTCCAAACTGGACACGTCACTCGCATGACCTTGATTCCATGTGGGGTCTAGGACCTCATCATCCTCCACATCATCTTCCACCCACTCCTCAACCCTGCCCTCCTTGCTGGTCTGCACACTGCCGAAAGCCACAGCAGTTGGCACCAGTGTTTCGTCATCATCAGAGACGTGCTGCGGTGGTCGTCGCATGTCCACATCCTGACACATAAGTGGTTGTGCATCAGTGCACTTAATCTCTTCCACTTCTGGGGCAAGGCTAGGTTTGATGACCCCACCAGCAGAGTCATCAAAAAGCATAAGAGACTGCTGCATGACTTGTGGCTCAGACTGCTTGGCTGATTTGCAAGAGGGTGAGGTGAAAGACAGATGGCCATGGGCTGCAGGTGTCAACTAGCACCTGAGGAAGGTGTTTCACTTGTGCATGTAGCTGGCACAGATCAACCACATCCCCTACTTGCAGCAGGAGCTCCACCAACACCAGCAGCACCACGACCAGGGCCACGTCCCTTATTTGACGCTCTCCTCATTCTTTGCGGTCACCCACCAAAGTAACAGATGGTTTATGACAGGCGACAATGTAACCGCCAATAGTCAACAATTTTTATTTGTATTTTTTTTGTTTATTGGACTGCAAGAAATGCACCGCAAGACGTAAATGTACTATTTAGCACCCAAAACAATTAGAATTTTTCAAAGTGCGCTGTAAGCACAGTATTGGACTGTTCTATTTGACTCTCAGATATGAAGTGCACCCCAAGACGCAAATGTACTATTTACCACCCAAAACAATTCGAATTTTTCAAAGTGCACTGTAAGCACAGTATTTCACTGTTCTATTTGACTCTCAGATATGAAGTGCACTGCAAGATGCAAATGTACTATTTAGCACCCAAAACAATTAGAATTTTTTAAAGTGCGCTGTAAGCACAGTATTGGACTGTTCTATTTGACTCTCAGATATGAAGTGCACCGCAAGAGGCAAATGTACTATTTAGCACCCAAAACAATTAGAATTTTTCAAAGTGCGCTGTAAGCACAGTATTGGACTGTTCTATTTGACTCTCGGATGTGAAGTGTACCGCAAGACGCAAATGTACTATTTACCACCCAAAACTATTAGAATTTTTCAAAGTGCGCTGCAAGCACAGTATTTGACGGTTCTATTTGACTTTCAGATATGAAGTCCAGGACACAAATGTAATATTTAACACCAACAAATTGCAGTATTTAAAAATGCCTAGATGTTGCCCACTGAGCTAACAGAACAGGATTAAAGTCATGTGCCTGGCACACATGCAGTTGCAAGTGCACTGCACTCTCTGTGGCACTGGGCTCAGGGCAGGGTACAAATATGTAGTATAGCACCCACTAAAATAATCACTGTAATTTGAATAATCACTGTAGTTTAAATAATCGCTGTAGTTTGCAGATTCAACACCAGAATTTTTTTTAATCTGTCCCTCACAGCTGCAGCATCCTCTCATATACTAAGAAGAGCTCATGTGATGTTAGGGTTGCCACCTTTTCTTCAGAAAAATACCGGCCTTGGTACGGTCTCCATAGACTTAACATTGGCCTGATGCCAATTTTTTACCGGCCTGCCGGTAAAATACCAGTCAGGTGGCAACCTTATGTGATGTGCGTGTACGTGACTCCAGCTTATATATAGAGGCTGGGTCACATGCTGCACTTGACAATCACAGCCATGCCATTAGTAGGCATGGCTGTGATGGCTTCTAAGGGCAAACGAGTCAAACGCTTGTTGATTGGCTGCCCTGCAGCCTTTCAAAATGCACCATTAAATCACCGAACCCGAACATACAGTGGAATGTTCATGTTCGGGGTCCAAAAACCGTAATGTTCGGTACGAACCCGAACAGTGCGGTTCGGGTTCGCTCAACACTACACGTAACATTAAAACACAGGATATATATATACGTCCACATGGTCCTCAAGTAACATGCTTTACAGGATGTATATATATATATACACGCCCAAATGCGCTGAGGGGTTAAACATTTTGTTTAGTTATATTTACTGCACCATTAATTGGTTAATTCCAACTTAGTAAGGGAATGTCTTAATGTCTGGCAAGGCGATGGTTCATGAGTTCAGAGTTGGACGACACTGGTTATATGCATACCTTTTCCATTAAGTTTTCATAGTTCTGAAGCCAGGAAAAAGAGTAATGGCACACTATGCATTTTATGACCAAGACTGACGCTACTCCCAAACTTTATTCTACATGAACCAATTAAACTAAAATATGGAAGTCGTAGACATCCTCACAGAATGTACATTATAACGGCACACTGCACTAAAGGACTTAGTTATTTGACTCTTTGGTAGAATAGTTTTAGATAATGCTCAAACCTTTTAATATATTATTTTAATATTACATTGCCTATGGAACCGGGTATGGAACACTTTGAAAGAAAAAGGATTTATGTCTAAAGGTCAGTTGAGGGAGACAATACTAAAAGTGGTCCAGTCACTATGAAAACCAATGGAAAGGGTTGCTGATTAGATCATTTTTAGAAATTTGCCCTGGAAAATTACCTTTATCAATATCCCCCATTATTATCAATAGTCTTTTAAAAAAAAAAATATTTTTAATGTTGTCACAGAATGAAATTGTGGGCTGCTGAATAAGCAGACTAGAGACCTGTTTTTCTATAATATATATTTTTTTCCTGTGCATATATATATAAAAAATTATGGGCCCTTCCCTCCCCCCTGGATAGTTTATCCATTAATAGCCCAATGATAATTTGCCCATTAATATGCCACAGCCAAACCTCCCACCTTCCCCAGTACGTACTTGGATGCTGCTCATCCTCTGCAGTCTCCTCCGCAGGGTTTCTGCATACACGCTGCATGCAGGAAAACAGGCCACCGGCTATGACATGCCGTCATTACCGGCGGCTGTGACTAAAAGCTGGGTCTGCATCCAGCGACTGCTGCCAGATTGTTACTGTCTCCGTGTGAAGCACTTTTTTTTTTTTATGGCCGGGGCAGGTGTATCTCTGTCCCCTCATGATGGCGGCCCTGTAGCTAACCTTGGGAATGCAGATACTTATGAACTACCTATTCCATGATCCCCATCCTTTAAAGATGTTAGAGACAATCAGGCAGTCTTGATGGTTGATGTCACCATTTCAGTCTTCAGGTGACTGTTTTGCTTTGACTGGTGTTCTCTATAAATTACGTATAGTAGCTCACCCTGTGCATAGGTCAATCATCTTCAGTAACTTTAACGTACATTAATTGAAAATATATTTTGGATTTCATTAAAAGTGAACAAAGAAAGCATACTATTTAGACTGTTACCAGGGCCGGCCCAAGATATTGTGCTGCCTGGGGGCAAAAGGATTAAAGGCTGCCCACCCCACCAAATAATGAAATTATGTATATAATAAAAAAAATGTTCCCAAGAGCTCACCCCTCCCACTCTCTCCTTGCTAGTCACAAAAATACATTCCTTGTTTTCATTTATTTCCTCTGTACCCAGAACTTACCACAGCACCCAGATTTGCACTCAGGACTCCACCCCCATTACCCAGATTTGCACTCAGGACTCCACCCCCATTACCCAGATTTGCACTCAGGACTCAACCGGCATCACCCAGATTTGCACTCCGGACTCAACCCCTAGCACCCATGGCTCACCCCCAACTCCAAGATTTGCACTCAGTACTCACCCCAACACCCATATTTATACTGGGGGTGAGTCCGGAGTGCAAACCTGGGGGCTGGGGCTGAGCCAGATTTGCAGTCAGTACTCGCCCCAAGCACTGAGATTTGCACTCCGAACGAATCCCCAGCACCCAGGTTTGCACTAGGACTCACAGAACCCCTATTTTTGTTCTCTAAAAAGTGTAACCGTTTAGTCTGCTGTGTTGTTTGACAGTTTTATAATTGACACAAATTGTTGTGGGTGCAACAATTTGTGTCAATTATAAAACTGTCAAACAACAAAAAATTATGTCACCCTAATCTTGATTGTTTTTCTCTGAGAGCTGCACCAACAACGTCTCCGTACTGCATTTGCCCCCCCCCCCCAAAAAAAAAACATGTAGTCAAATGCCATGTCTAAACTCAGGACAAATACTAGATATGAGTCTCTATCATCACATTGTTTGTTGTGCTTCAGGCTGCTTTCAGTTTGGGAAGCAATTGGTGTATGGTGGAATTCCTCCACTATTAACCCCTTGACGACAAAGGACGTGCCAGGGAGAAACTCCCTTAACCCCTTAGTGACCGAGTGCTATGTTGCATTTGACGTGCCTTGAAGACCAGAATTCCATTATTTTTGTCAAATGTTTACTGAACTGTAAATTTCTTTATTTGTGTTCAGTCCACCCACACAATTTATATATAATTTTTTAAAGGACGGATAGGGCTTTCATTTGATACTATTATTTTCATCATATGATATCATTTACAATAAAAAAAAATATAAAATATGATGAAAATATGCCATAAAAAACACTTTTTCCAACTTTGACCTGATTTTTTTTTTTACACAATTAAAAATGGTTAAAAAGACCCCGTCTATATATTTCTACTATTTGTCCTGAGTTTAGTAATATCAATGTTTCCTTGTTTGTCTGTTTTATTTCACGTAATAGGGCAATAAACAATATTAGTGTTATTTTTTTGTTTTCTAACCATTTTCTTCTACAGTGATTTTTTTAACCCGAACCCTAAATTTACCCCAACTCTAAATTTAATCTAACCCTAAATTGACCCCCACCCCTCAATCCGAAGCAGCCTCTGAGAGTAGCTACAGACATGTAGTGTTGAGCTAAGGAGCGCAACACTACATGAAAACGGAGGACGTATATATACGTCCTCATGGTCCTTAAGGACAATGCTGACGTATATATACGTCCATATGCGTTAAGGGGTTAACGACAGTGCCTGGCACGTCCTGCAGTGAATGAAGCGGTTTTCGCGATCAACGATCGCGAAAACCGCTTTAACAGTGCTGGTCTATTGCCTCGACATCGAGGCAATAGCCAGCACCGAAATTTCTATTTTGGGACCCCCACGGAGCGATCGTGGGGAGCCATATTGACGGAGCATGCTGCTCCGTCAATATGGCTAAGCCCTCTGCCGGTCTGAGCTTCGGAAGTGAAAGTAACTTCACGTCCGTCGCTCTGAATATGCTACTTGACTGCCCCTAGTGGTAGTTAAGTAGCATTGCAATGGAAAATATTTAAAATACATATTTAATTAATTAAAAACAGGTTATTTAGCTATATTAGCCTATAGGGTTAAAATTAAATATTTTTTAGCATAAGGGATAGGGTTAAAATTAAATTAAAGTTAAAAAATATTAAGGGATATAATAAGGATTAGAGTTGGGGTTAAATTTAGTGTTAGGGTTAAATTTTGGGTTCGGGTTGGGGTCAAAAGATCAATATAGGAAAAAACCAAAAAACACTATTTTTGGTTTTTGCCCCATAACTCGCAAAAAAATACCGAAAAATATGGAAACATGCATATTTTTGAACTCGGGAGAACATTTAGAAACTATTTAGACGGGGTCTTTTTTAATGATTTTATTTGTGTAAATTATATTTTAGGTCAAAGTTAGAAAAAGTGGGTTTTTAAAAAAATTTCATCATATTTTATGATTTTTTTTGTAGTAAATTACAAGATATGATGAACATATTGGTATCTAATGAAAGCCCTTCTTATGACGATAAAAACAACATACAATTTGTGTGGGTACTGTATGTGAGAAAGAAAATTACAGCTAAACACAAACACCCTAGAAATGTCAAAACAGCCATTGTCACCAAGGGAAAGTCAAGGTGAAAATGTCTTGTCACTAAGTGGTTAAGCATCACATTGGGGCATACTGTGTATTCGGTTCATGATGTTTCCCTGATGTGTCCCGAATCATTCCGGACCTTCGGCCAATCACTTCGGACCAGAAGTTCAGTCTATATTAAGTAGACCCTTATTATCCCTAGATGGCAGATGTGAAGAATACTTTATATGATATTGCAGTCTTCTTTATTTGAGATTGACAAGTAAAGAGGGAACACATTCTATGCAATACACATGCACTGCTCCCTCCCCACAACACTCACTGTATCCTGCAGGACATGCTTATTATCTAGGTTCATTTTATTGGCTAGTTCTATCCACTCAAGACAACTCCTCTACTGTGAAAACAATCCCTGGGATGACAGGATAGCACAAAAGGTGATACCAACTTGCCTCTGCAAAGAGATTAATACTTGGGTGCATGGTGTCCTTTGAAGCTTCGATTGATGACAAATGGTAAGAGATAACAGAACTGGGGCCTGCTGTCAAACAACAAAATGTGAATGGTGCACAATTTAAAATCAAAGCTGACGTTCTGAAATTATATTTATACATTTTTTCACATTACAATATGCCCTATTAAATATGAAACTCATATTTATGCTACAGATTGTTAAATATGTATATATTTTATAAATAACTGTAGCATGCTCCACTTATTAAGGTCAAATATTGCAAAAAAGATAAATAAAGACAAAGACAACTCTTTTGTGGTGACAGTGGAAATAACCGTTGGATAAAGTGTTTATTCTTTCCTTGCAGCAGGCAAGTTAACTTTAAATTCCTTGGACAGAGAAGTACATTCCTCACTTACGTTCCCACTGGATGGAACAATCAGCTTTAAAACACGCAGACAGCATCCTCATTTAGATTCCATAGGAATGCTAGACCTCGTATGAGTGCATTTCCCCCTTTCTGTTCTGGCAAATATTTGGACTACTCGGTAGCAATTGAAACATTCCCTTGGAAAAAACAGGTAAACTGCGCAATCCTTACAGCATGAATCATTAAACCATCTGGACAATAAACAGGTGGTGAAAATAATAAAGCATCGTGTTATTATGCAAAATGGGAAGAGCTGCCAACCGGACAAAAAAACAAATGTATTGCACAGAATTCATGAAGTTATTGATAAATATGGCACACCAATTTTTAGGGAGACTTATGTTTTAGGTTTTTATCTGATAGAAGAACTAGGGTTTTCTCAACATTTGTTTTTAGTACACAGTTTGTGTAGTTTACCAAGTAGCAGGAACTTTGATTAAATTATCTATACAAAATTGTAGAATATATAGAAGGACTAAACCACATTAATTATTTTATACAGCCACAAAATCCAGACCCATCATCCCCCAGCAACTGGACTTGTTAAATACAGATTCCACAGGTATACAGTTCAGAACAGAGCTGATAATAGATTTTAAACAAGCTCTCTGTTTCTCTCTTAATTACTTCATTTAATTATCTTTTGTCACTTTTCCATTTGCTTCCAGTCTCCTCCCACGTTCTTTAATGAGTATAACTTGGTTTGTGGCGAATAACTTGTTTATATTAAGGACAAATAATAGTCTCTGTAGTTAGCACAAACTAGCGCCTTATTATGCTGTCCCAACATGGAATTTCTTACTCCTTTCGTGTTAACAGAGCTGTAGAATTGTTGGTGCCAATGCTGAAATTGGGTTTAAAACCGCCAAATAACGATGGCACATAAAGTTATTCAGCTTCAAGGCATTCATAGAAAATGAGATCAAGCTATCTACACGTTGTCTTAGTGAAAGTCTAGGCATGATGTCGAAGTGCAAACTCTATTTAGTTAGAAACCACAGAACTTTAATTATGTGGCACCCCATGCAATGCCCATGTTTTGTTATAGCACTACACATTTACTCATTTATTTCTTGTTGTTTGCTTCCTGCGTGAAGAGTTTATAAGCAGCTGACATGACTAAACATTCCAGACCAGCCTTCAATAACACACTGGTCAATGTCACAAGCAACTTCCTGACATCTGTATTTGAAATAAGCTTTTCCCTTGAGTGATGGTTCTGAATAAATAGCTGCATTTTCGAAAAAGTGACTCTTCTTGGACAATGTAGTTTGGCATGAAAAGCCGGACCTTCACTGGACAGCAGCACAGGACTCAACTTGTATACACATTTGTTGAAACACAAATTGGGCTTTGTTTTCATATTAAAAATCATGAAGCAGCTCGTGTGCTATCTTGATTATCTTTTCATTTTTCATTCCTATATTATTAAGTCTGCATACAGTACCAGCCAATACGTCAGAAATTTCGTTGGCAGCTTCCTGTGTCTGAGTCATCTGAGAGATAGAGAGAGGAAGCAACATTATCCTTAAATGCCTTTCAACATTTCACAAACAAATATGCATTATTCTATTCCAAATCTTAATAAGCCAAACATTGACCACGGAACAAACTATTTTTATGTTTTTAATTATACCCATCCAAAAAGAAAGAACAAGCTCCCTATGTTTTGATCATGCTGTGACCTTCCAACATTGGGGCTCGTCTTGCTCTAAAATCAAAAGATTCAGCTCCCAAACAGGAAAATAAATATTAATAAAGGAAAATGTTCTGCATTCCAATACCACATTCTCATATGCCTATGAGTCATGTACATCCAGTTTACTGCAAATTATATAATGCCAACTGTCTATGCTCCAAAACCAACAATGAAATCCTTAGATAACTGGCTTCTTATGTATAGAACAACATGTTTTAGATACATTGACCACTAACTAGCAAAATAAGTATTGTGTGTCTTTACTCTCCGGCCTACTGTCTATTTCACAATATGCTCCACCTCACACTAATGATCCTCCCACTGCCTTATTTCTTGTGTAAATGATGTGATTGGATGTGTAAATATACCCAGGGTACAAACTAAGCAGTGCACCTTATTCATTTTTTTATTTTTATTTTACTTCTTAGGAAAATAAAGGACAACTATAAATGTTATTTGTACGTATATGTACACAACTATTAAAAATGCATATAGTTTGCTATAAATTGAATTTAACACTAAGGGGTTATATACAATGGTGTATTTTGGCTCTGTGCTGCCTAAGCAGACTAAATTCGGGCACCCCCCTCTACCCACATTGAAGAACCAGGACATGCCCCAGCAGCCACATTGCACACCCATTACATGCCCCATCACCCACATTGCACACCCATTACATGCCCCATCACCCACCCATGACATTCCCCAGCACACAGTATTTGATCTCATAATACTGACCAAGAGAAAAGTCACATTTAGAGGGATTGTTAAAGCTGGTTGTGGAATGATAGCTCTCTCTCTTGCTTGTGACTTTGCATTGTATTTCACATTTATAAAGTGCCATTTATTTTGCACTTGCTTCAACTCTATGTCCTTGTGTGTTTAAAATTGTTATGCCATCAAATACTTGGTTGCCCATAGACAGTGCTGTGGAGTATGTCTAATTGTTTAATAAAATGTGTAAATATGTTATTTCTATGTATTTTAAGGCTGCATACCCTCTTCAGAACAACCTCTATCTATCTATCTGTCTATACATGCATATATATACATGTGTGTGTGTTTATATATAATCATATTAAAATATATGTATACATTTGGCTATATAAAAAATAGAATACAAGCAGATTTCACATGTTAGAAAAGTATTTGGTTTTACCTTGTCACTAGTAAAAACATGAAAAATAAATGTATTGCTTTAAAATCACATAGGTGAATGTAGCTAGCAAATTCCACTGCACAATTAGATGGTTTGAATAACTTAATAATAGTGGTCTGTTTGTTCAAAGAATGTATAATCAATGTACCACTTACATGGGAAATGCACTCCTTGGCAATGCCATGCCATTTGGGTGAAACAAGGAGGAACATGACACAGAGATGCCTAATAAGCTGCATTGTACACATCTGACACTCTTTTCTTCTTTCATATATATCCTGCAAAGTCCTGGCACAGACCAAAGCATTGCTGCGGAGCATTGCTAAACACCCATAGACCTCTTTCACTTCAACCTGAAAATGTAATATGAAATAGTAATGATTAGAAAGTTATATGTGCTAAAACAAATAAAAAAAACTAAACTCTGTAATTTAGAACTGAACAAAACCTCAAACACACTATCATCTCTAGGAAGGGAGTTTGATTTGTAGTCATTTGGAGCAAGTAGAAAAACAGAAACTATTAGTGACAAACCCAAAATCCATTTTAGAAAGTCAGCAGACCATTTTCTTACAAAAATAAGCAGGTTTTAGACATTTGTATACTCGACTTGACAGCAAACTCGGAATTTAGAAAATGAAACACCCGGAACTTCTTTGGTCTTTGTGACTAAGCAGTCAGGGCATTTAGCCAGACCCTGGCCTTTAACAGTGAAAGAAAACAAAGGCCCAAGTGCAGCTAGTTTGATTATAATTTAGTAAAAACAGAAATATGGAACAATGCTATAATTGTCTCATGCATATACATTTGGCACAGAAAACAAAAAGTGTTTCACAGATTATTTGAAAGGATTTGTAATTGATCTGTTGGTATTACGGGATAAGTCTGGATTGCTAGATTGAAACCGCACAATCTGATTTATTATTTTAGTGAATGAATTGTTATACATTCTAGGGGGTTAAACTACCTGTCAACAAAAACCATGTGGTCCTTAAGGGAATTAACATACAGAAGAAATAGAAGTCATATAGTTGCACAAACATCTAGTTTATTCTATTTAATTGGTGTGGATCACACAG
Organism: Pelodytes ibericus; assembly: GCA_036172795.1. Lineage (NCBI taxonomy): Eukaryota > Metazoa > Chordata > Amphibia > Anura > Pelodytidae > Pelodytes > Pelodytes ibericus. The sequence continues at coordinate 94,351,116 of CM069860.1, forward strand.
TGTCAACGAGAGCCAAGCAGTCCTACATTGTTATCTGCAGTATATGGGAAAAGTATTTTCAGTGAGCTGGTAATGTCCCAGATATTCCCCTTTTCTTGTAATTAACATACAGAAACCAGATAAAATATGTTTGGCCTTACAGTATAAACCAAAATGTATTTACCATTTTAAAATGGTCTTACCATTAGGAAACCTCAGTCAAATAAACTTCTCCTGTTTGCTAGGTGTTAAAAAGTAGTGGAAACAATATTTGAAAAGTTACAATTTACCGATGTTCTATGGACCTTCACAAAACTTGCCAAGGACACTGGTGTCATTGTACATACATTTTGCTGATCCCTGATGTACATGTCTGTCGCTGGAAACATGGCAGTGTTACTGAAAATGTTTGAGGTGTAGATAACTAGTTAGGTAACTGTGTATCCTATTTTATTTTCACATACCAAATTTTCCTCGCAGCTATCTCTTTGCAATTCATACAACTATCTAATGGGAGTAGGAATGATAACATAATGAATATGCTATATTCATAGCCTCTGCAATGTATCTATCATCACTGCAAATATATTCAAAAGGGAGGTACATTTAGATTTGATCTTCCGTACACTCACAGCATTTTAGGAGAAATAAAGATGATAAAGCACTTTAAAAAGAAGCAACACTTATAGAAACATAGAATGTGTCGGCAGATAAGAACCATTCGGTCCATCTAGTCTGCCCAATTTTTTTTGAATACTTTTATTAGTCCCCCGTTCCCGGTCTTATAGCTAGGATAGCCTTGTGTCTATCCCACGCATGCTTAAAATCCTTGACTGTAATCCTTATTATAAATTAATTTCAAAATTATTCCCGTATATCCTGTATCCACATAAAATGTTGGCAATAGGGGGAGAAAAAGCTAACCAATTATAAGGATTATGTTAATAAGGTAAAAATCAGTCACCTTTAGGTCCCTAAAAGATTTGAAAAATTGTGTGTGACTGAGTGTATGTGCCATTGTCTGGCTCATAGTTTTGCGGGCTCCTAAAACTCAGTTAAGTTTGTCGAGCCCTGGCCCACATAATTCTCCTGACTGTTATCACAGTCCCCACATTGCCATCCTTCTTATCATCACAGCTCCCCCACCGCTCTCCTGAACAGTGTCATATCTCCTACAACCCCCCGCATTGCCTCGCACATTTGATATGATGATGTGAGTTGTCTAACCGTATGCAATATGCATGATTTTGTCAAAAATACAACCTCTTCTACTGAGCTTGACTGCAGTGCTGGCCAAATGGATGGCTTTGGCAATAGTTAAGAGAAATAGAGAAAGACTGTTATATCAAATGAAGTATACTCTTCTGTAACGTCATCTTTGGAAAATGTAACCAGTATCCATTAGTACAGGATATACATGTGTTTTATGAAGTGGGCCACATGATCAGAAATGCATGAAATTTGATTAATATGCAGGAGGCGTGAATGTGATGAAAGTGAAGTCTGTATGGAAGGGAAATGTATGGGAATGATAGAGAAGTTATAGTCAAATTGTTGACAAAGTATATGCATAGAAGGAAGGTTACATTTTTTTTTTTTTTATAGGAGAGAGATTTAGAGTAAAGGAGTGAAATTAGAACATTGGAGGGGGTGGAAATAATGAAGGGGTTTACATTTTTGTTTGGTTTGGTATCTTTAGTTGTATCTCCTCGTAAAAGATATACATTGGAATTGTATAAGTTATTTTTGTATCTACTTCTGTATAAATTATTAAAAAACTTAAAAACAAACAGACAAAAAAAGAATAGCTGGTTAGCTATATAAAAATGTTTGACTATTTCGTTATAAAAAAAGTGGTCCAAAAAATTGTTTAAATCAACATTATTCAAGAAAATGCCCGGCGGGCCCAGGTCACGCCAGGAAAAATAAATAAATTCCCCTCTGTTAAGCCGGTACGTGGCTGCAAGGGAAATCTCTTTACAGGGTACAGTTGGGGAGGTAGGTGACACACTTTAAAATTTGAGGATTATTTTTAAGTTTGTACTATTTCATTAAATCATAAAGACAAAATTTTATTTATTTGTAATTAGAAATAAATATTTCACAATATATAATTATAGTTTTTGTGATTAATCACTCTGCTTTAATTATGTCCAATTTGTAACAATGAAAACACATTCTGCATATCAGATATTTACATTACAATTCATAACAGTGGCAAAATAACAGTTATGAAGTATCGACGAAAATAATTTTATGGTTGGGGGTCACCACAACATGAGGAACCTTATTAAAGGGTAGCGGCATTAGGAAGGTTGAGAACCACTGGCCTAAACGGTTGAGTGATTTTGTTGCCATGCTTCATGGGGGTCTTGATACCCTAAAGTTTTAGTTATTTGGAGTTTTGTAAATACTAGCCAAGTGGCATCTGAGAAATAATAAAACATGTGTAACCACTGCTCTAGGCATAATGGGAAGTGTAATTAAATCAAAACTATATTTAGCATAACAAACTACATGAGACATACCAGCAGTACTATATGAGGTGTATTTTGTTATACCAACTGAAAGCCAATTACTGTATCATGTAAAGTAAAGGATAACTTATCAGTCCTTTCCTCAACTTTTCCTTTCACTTACATACTGCATTTAAAGTGCAATAGTTATATTGCTGTAGCACAATCCTGCCTATCTCTCCATGTCCACCTTCTTGGACGTCACTGAGTTTCAAGGCCCCAATGTAAAACTACAGTAAACTGTAAATTGTTTTAAGGAAGAAATAAATGCATTCCACATATGATAGAAACCTGTAAAACTTACATAAAATACACTTGTGGGAACTGACCATTTAAAGTGGAACAGAAGTAATACATCAAAATCATTTTATGCTCTACAGCAGGGGTCCTCAAACTACGGCCCGCGGGCCACATACGGCCCGCCGAGGACATTTATGTGGCCCGCAGGGGGTGCTGCCGGCAACCCCATACACTGTTTACTTTTTTTTTTTCTTTCGGGCAGCCGCAAAGGATGCGGCTGCAGGAAGAAAAAAAAAAAAAAAAAAAATTACCGCGACCGGATGTGACGTTACGTCACATCCGGATCCGGTAACTGTTTCCCTCCTCCACAGGAGGACACCACGCGAGACGTCCGGGGACACAGCAGCTGGAGGTAAGTGATGGGGAAGCGGGGGTGGAGGGAGGTATAACGAGCACTATTCCTTGGCTCTGACTGGCACAATATTCCTGGGCATCTGAATGGCAAAATATTCCTGGGCATCTGAATGGCAAAATATTCCTGGGCATCTGAATGGCAAAATATTCCTGGGCATCTGACTGGCAAAATATTCCTGGGCATCTGCCTGGCAAAATATTCCTGGGCTCTGACTGGCAAAATATTCCTGGGCATCTGACTGGCATCATATTCCTGGGCATCTGACTGGCATAATATTCCTGGGCTCTGACTGGCAAAATATTCCTGGGCATCTGACTGGCAAAATATTCCTGGGCTCTGACTGGCAAAATATTCCTGGGCATCTGACTGGCATCATATTCCTGGGCATCTGACTTTCAAAATATTCCTGGGCATCTGACTGGCATCACATTCCTGGGCATCTGACTGGCATCATATTCCTGGGCATCTGACTGGCATCATATTCCTGGGCATCTGACTGGCATCATATTCCTGGGCATCTGACTGGCATCATATTCCTGGGCATCTGACTGGCAAAATATTCCTGGGCATCTGACTGGCATCATATTCCTGGGCATCTGACCGGCACAATATTCCTGGGCATTTGACTGGCACAATATTCCTGGGCATCTGACTGGCATCATATTCCTGGGCATCTGACTGGCATCATATTCCTGGGCATCTGACTGGCATCATATTCCTGGGCATCTGACTGGCATCATATTCCTGGGCATCTGACTGGCATAATATTCCTGGGCATCTGAATGGCATAATATTCCTGGGCATCTGAATGGCAAAATATTCCTGGGCATCTGACTGGCATCATATTCCTGGGCATCTGACTGGCATAATATTCCTGGGCATCTGACTGGCACAATATTCCTGGGCATCTGACTGGCATAATATTCCTGGGCATCTGAATGGCACACTATTCCTGGGCATCTGAATGGCAAAATATTCCTGGGCATCTGAATGGCAAAATATTCCTGGGCATCTAACTGGCATAATATTCCTGGGCATCTGACTGGCATCATATTCCTGGGCATCTGACTGGCATCATATTCCTGGGCATCTGACTGGCATCATATTCCAGGGAATCTGACTGGCATCATATTCCAGGGCATCTGACTGGCATCATATTCCAGGGCATCTGACTGGCATCATATTCCTGGGCATCTGACTGGCATCATATTCCTGGGCATCTGACTGGCATCATATTCCAGGGCATCTGACTGGCATCATATTCCTGGGCATCTGACTGGCATCATATTCCTGGGCATCTGACTGGCAAAATATTCCTGGGCATCTGACTGGCAAAATATTCCTGGGCATCTGACTGGCATCATATTCCTAGGCATCTGACTGGCATCATATTCCTGGGCATCTGACTGGCATAATATTCCTAGGCATCTGACTGGCATAATATTCCTGGGCATCTGACTGGCATAATATTCCTGGGCATCTGACTGGCATAATATTCCTGGGCTCTGACTGGCACACTATTCCCATTGAAATACTGGTAAGTTTGTTGATTTAACTTTACTTTAAATATTGTATTTGTTCTCGTTTTGTTCAAAATAAGATATATGCAGTGTGCATAGGAATTTCTTCATAGTTTTTATTTTTACTATAGTCCGGCCCTTCAACGGTCTGAGGGACAGTGAACTGGCCCCCTGTTTAAAAAGTTTGAGGACCCCTGCTCTACAGTAATAAGATTTTTTTCCCCTAAAAAAAAATTGCCTCCAATTAAAAAATACCACAGTTTAAGCAGACTGCTTTACAGAGTAACTCATGCAGCATGGATACCACAACCCACCATTGTTTTCATTCTCTCCTGGTCGTCATTGCATGGATTGTAATAAAATGCCAAAAGCCACAGGAGGTCATCTGAAATTTCAGATTCTGACGTCAACAGCTGCTCTGCTGCAATATCCACCCAATCTCCAAAATGAATTAGTAAAAACCAGGACTTAAAGAGATTTTCTTGAGATCTGGAAAATAATTACGTCAGTCATAACATGGAAACAAAATAGGCATATTAGTCAGACAGGAAACATTATTTATTTATGCAGCATTTAAAAAAAAATCTTATTGTAATTATCCAACAACTTCTATTTGCAATCAATGCACAACACAACAACCTCTGTGAATGGTACAAAACTCAGCCTGCCAATTGTCTCTATTGATAATTGACAGAACATGAATTAGGGATTACTGGGTCTGATGCACAGGGCCTCCATCAGAGAATTTGGGAAGGTGGTGAGAGGGATAAGGGCGGGGGTAGTGGGGATGATGGTAAGAAGGGACACTGGAGGAATACTGGGGATGCTAGTGAGAGGGACAATGGGGGGGGGGGGGGGGGGGGATGGTGGTGAGTGACACTGAGGGGATACTGCTGATGGTAGTGACACATGCATTTGGGGAAGTCACCAGCAGTGTGGGAGAAATGTTACCTTTTATCATTGTGCATATCTTTCAGCTTCTTAACAATACCATGTAGATGTTGAAGACAAACATCAGGTGTTAACCCTAGAAAACAAAATTTCATGATAGTTGTAAACTAAAGTAACCATGATGCCCAGCCAACCAAAGTCTCCCTGGTTGCTGGATGAGCATTACAGGAAAGGTACTCCACACAACAGCTATACATATGTAATAAAAGTATTTGACCAGGATGTTTATCATAGGACACCACAGAACCAACTCACATAAATATGCAGTGTGTGTGTGTTTACCCAAGATCTTCACAGAACTAAAGCTCACATTAGCATATATGGGTGTATCACAGAGCCCCACCATCATAAAACTCACTGCAGTGTGCAGGGTCTTCGAATGTGCCACACAGCTCACAGCAATGTGCTGTATATGAGTATATTGTAGAGCTCCACAGTAATAACACTAATAGTAATGAAAAATCCTATACAAGAGGGATTGTGCAGCAAAATGTAAATATAGTTTGACACATCTGCACTGCTGACCCATCATGCTAAACTCAAAACTCTATGTGATTATACTACAAATCACTGTGATATGCTAAAAGTAGGGACAGGCAACATGTCCATACAAGGACTAATGAGTCTTTTGATGCATGTAAGTTTAGAGAGGAAGAGGTTTTACTTCAGCTGTCTAAAGTAAAGACAAATAAGTCGATGGGACACATCCAAAGTTATTAAAAGAACTTAGTGGTGTACTAGCAAAACCGTTAACAGATTTATTTAACCAATCATTGTTAACGGGAGTAGTTCCAGAAGATTGGAAATTAGCTAATGTTGTGCCCATTCACAAGAAAGGTAGTAGGGAGGAGGCGGGCAACTATAGACCAGTAAGTCTTACTTCAGTAGTGGGGAAAATAATGGAAACCTTGTTAAAGAATAGGATTGTTGAACATCTAAAGTCATTTGGATTTCAAGATCAGAGACAGCATGGGTTTACTTCAGGGAGATCATGCCAAACTAATCTTATTGATTTTTTTGATTGGGTAACTAAAATAATAGATCAGGGTGGTGCAGTAGACATTGCTTACCTAGATTTCAGTAAGGCTTTTGACACTGTCGCACATAGAAGGCTTATCAATAAACTGAAATCTTTGAGTTTGGATTTCAATATTGTTGAATGGATTAGACAATGGCTGAGTGACAGGCAACAGAGGGTTGTAGTCAATGGGGTATATTCGATGCAAGGTCTTGTTACTAGTGGGGTACCTCAGGGATCTGTTCTTGGACCCATTCTCTTTAATATTTTTATTAGCGATATTGCAGAAGGTCTTGTTGGCAAAGTATGTCTTTTTGCTGATGATACAAAGATTTGCAGCAGGGTTGATATTCATGGAGGGATAAGCCAAATGGCAAATGATTTAGCTAAACTAGAAAAATGGTCAGAGCAGTGGCAACTGACATTTAATGTGGACAAGTGCAAGATTATGCACCTTGGGCGTAAAAACCCAAAAGCAGAATATAGACTATTTGGTACAGTCCTAACCTCAACATCTGAGGAAAGGGATTTAGGAGTAATAATTTCAGAGGACTTGAAGGTAGGTAGGCAATGCAATAGAGCAGCAGGAAATGCTAGCAGAATGCTTGGTTGCATAGGGAGAGGTATTAGCAGTAGGAAGAGGGAAGTGCTCACGCCATTGTACAGAGCACTGGTGAGACCTCACTTGGAGTATTGTACGCAGTACTGGAGACCGTATCTCCAGAAGGATATTGATACTTTGGAGAGAGTTCAGAGAAGGGCTACTAAACTGGTTCATAGGTTGAAGGATAAAACTTACCAGGAAAGGTTAAAGCATCTTAACATGTATAGCTTGGAGGAAAGACGTAACAGGGGGGATATGATAGAAACATTTAAATACATAAAGGGAATCAACACAATAAAGGAAGAGAGTATATTTAAAAGAAGAAAAACTACCACAAATAGAGGACATAGTCTTAAATTAGAGGGGCAACGATTTAAAAGTAATATCAGGAAGTATTACTTTACTGAGAGGGTAGTGGATGTATGGAATAGCCTGCCAGCAGAAGTGGTAGAGGTAAACACAGTCAAGGATTTTAAGCATGCGTGGGATAGACACAAGGCTATCCTAACTATAAGACCGGGAACGGGGGACTAATAAAAGTACTCACAAAAAAAAAAAAAAAAATGGGCAGACTAGATGGACCGAACCTCCAGAGTGCAGCTCTGACTATATATTTTTAGATTAGGTTTGCTTTATGAAAGCCTGACACAGTTGTCAGCCTTTGACGATGTCTGATACTAGAGATTGGCAGCAGATATTTGGTGTTTGATCCTTTTGGACACAATTTGGTCCTTTTCAGCATTCTTATTTACGCTCCATGCTATAACTCACCTGGTGTCATAGAATCTTTAATTTGTGTACCTACACAGTAACAGAGGATACCGTTGTGTTTTGTTTGTTTTTCTTTATCGTCAATATTTCTATATACATTTTTTTCTATTTTTCTGTGTTACTTCCGTTACGCTAACCAATTATTACTTGTGCATTTTTACCTTGTGTAATATTATTATTATTACTGGTTGATCATTCTCAGTTTTTAACACTTTTTGAATTTATATCATCACTCTGTGTGTGGGATATATTATTTAACTTGTGTACTACTGCTAATCTTCTTTCTCCATCCCCCCCATTTTTTATCCTCATTATCAAATAAAATGACTTTTTAGATTACATCATCATCTCCTTACCTTCAGATTACAACAATTCTTTCCTTGTTCCTTAGTAAATATCATACATTATCATTTAGTGAGAGTAAGGGGTGCCCATCTTCCCTGGGTCTCAGTTGACCTCCTGACTTATTCCATTTCAGGGATGCTTTATGGTCAAAATTTAAGCAAACTTGCTCTGACCAAGAGCACAATGCTTATCGGCACGACCGCAATAGATGCAAGACTCAAACTAAACTTGCCAAGGCAACTTATTTCTCTGAACGGCTGAATAGAAATCTAGCCAATCCGACCAAATTTTGGAGCGTCAAAAAAAAAAACATGTATGACCCTCCGTGCCGCTCAGAACCTACCACAATTAAAACACATAATGAAGTTCTAAAATCTTCAATGGCAATAGCAAATGAATTCAATAACTACTTTGTAGGATGCGCCACAGCTCTTCACCACAATGAAGATCATGGCACTTTTTCTATGGCAGACGAGTCACCATCGATATCACCCCTGGCCAAACACATTGCTGAATTTGAATTTGCTACTATATCAGATAGTGAAATAGCAGCGCATCTCCTCAATAAAAAAATTAAATTACAGGCGGACCTACTTCCATCAATGCTACCGAGGCCGAGTGCGCCTGTTACTGCGCGACCCATTGCCTGCTTAATCAATGCGCCCCTGTCCTCAGGTTATGTCCACAAAGCCTGGAAAACAGCCAGTTATCGCCATTCACAATAATGGTGATGTAAACTTAGTGTCAAACTACAGGCCTATTTCACTGCTACCCATACTTTCTAAAATCCTGGAAAAATGTGCCCATGATCAACTGTGCAAGTATTATCCACGGTCCAATTATCTAACCTCGCTTCAATCTGGGTTTAGGTCAAATCACTCCACGACAACTGCCCTCTAAAAGTTGAGCAATGACATTCAGAGTGGTATGGAGATTGGTGAACTCAATGGAACGCTCCCCCCCCCCCCCCCCCCCCCACCTGAGCGGCATGCTCGCTCTTACTCCCTGCACTTCCCACAATCTCAGATCCTGCACCAACCCTTCACTAGCGATCCCTCACTTCAAAAAGGAAGCGGGCTGAGGTGCATTCTCTTTCAGAGCTCTTCATATGTGGAATAGCCTTCCTGTTTCTGCCAAATCATCATCTAGTCTAAAATCCCAGAAAATAAGTGTCTCCCAAATCCTCAAAACAGATTGTACCTGTTATTAGTTTACAAACTCCTTCGTATACTGTACATGTTGTTCCTTTTTTGTATCAATAATGATTTGCCCTGTATGTTCTCCTTTCAACTTGTTTAATATATGTATATAAGTATTTATTTTTAATCTACTGTTAAATGTGTAACTGTGTAATTCCATTGTGGACTGGGTCCTCAGGACATACTTGAAAACGAGAGAAATCTCAATGTATTCTTCCTGGTAAAACACTTTCTAAATAAAAAAATAAATAAAATATGTTTTAGTTGCATATGCAGATGCTGTTATTTGGACCATTACCTGTTCTTTCTGCACAATACGAAAGTACCTTCACTAATATGCTTGCTAGAATTGAACATTTAGACTGATGATGGACTGATATTTTTGGCAGTGTCTTAAATGCTCCGTGTCAGATTTTTTTTTTTTTATTGACAATAAAAAGTAAACAGCATGTATACATTACTAACAGTCGATTCAAATCACTTTACAAAGTAGAAAATAAAAGGAACACCAGTCATATATATCCATTGAAGAAGCTTTATATTGACAGAAAAGAGAAAATGTAAGCAGGAGTGATGGTTTAGTCACAAATGGAGGAGGTTATGGGGCTGCTTTGCTGCCAGGTGATCATAGTAAGAGGGGACGGAAAAGAAAGTAAGGGGAAAGGGGAGAAACAGAGAAATGCATTGTTGCATCTAGATGTTCTTATACATAACTGATTTGCACAATAATACCAAGAACCGTGAGACATAGCCCTTTGGAAGACTAACTATAGGTTACTGTAGAGGGATTTTTCACAGAAATGTATAAATTGTTGTTAAAAAAATTTACTTTTTTACAATATACATTGATACTCAGGTATATTTGGTGAGCAAAAATCAGAATTAATTTGTGTTGATGAATTTGTCCCAATAGAACCACTTAATTCCCTTACATGCCTTTTACCCCTACTGGACCAGATCATGTCCTCCATGTAAGTGGGGCATTCTGTTGATTTCCATTGTACTGGAATGATTGATTTTTCGGCATCTTTAGGTGCTTTGTCAGCGACGTCTTTAGCTTAGTAAGAAAATGGAGTGTGATGGAGGAGGCCGTCTTCTGGGGTTGGTAGGAAACTGGGGTCACCAATTTCTTTTACTATTTTGATTCCAGGGGCATTCCCACCATATGTGTATGTAGGAGCCTAGGTCAGCTATACATCTCCAACACTAAAGCTAGACTGGTGTTGGGGGGGGGGGGGGGGGGGGGATAGTGCCATTCCTGTTGCACGTTATATCTTCTATATACAATTTTAAAACCGGTTTCCTGAGTTTTGCTGCATATGGTTCCTTTATGAATAATCAGTAACTTTTTCTGCAATTCAGAATTATGTAGGGTCATAGTGAGGTCTCTGTAGCATAGGTGGGTATAAAAAGTCAAAGAGTCATGGCTACTACTAGTTGTTCTATTGTATAAAAAGGATAAGAGGTGTGGTGTTTATTCTTACTCCGTACACAATGTCTCAAAATGTGTAAATCCTTTGTGGGAGTCAGAAGGTCTTCTTGAGAGGACACAATGATTCAATTGGCGATATAAAAAATTTGCAGAAAATGTATCAGCCTGTGTCAGGAAAAGGCATGGTATAGGTTTAAGTGATTATTTCTAAATGAAAAGGTGCAGTCAGATAAATTCACCTTCTTGGGGTAGAAGAAGCAACTTTGTCCGGCGCTCGGTAACCAGTGTGAATTCTGGATTATTGGTCAGGTTCAAGAGGCAGCTTTGGAACCTGGATTCAAGCCCTTTGTTCAGAGTCTGTTTCCAGACTTAAAAAGTTGTGCTGATGGTAGGATGGTGTCCATGCACTATATGTCCCACAGGATCAAGTAAACAATGGGCTTGTGCAATTTGGTAGTATATTCATTTTTAATACTCCAATCCTGCCGAACCATGTAACATGGGGTAACAGCCAGTTCGTCAGATCAATTTTAAGGAGTGCTAGCAAAGGCATGAAGAAAAAGTTGGGATAGATCAGAGGAGAGATGCACACCTAAATACTTAAAACGTTTGATACACCAGCAAAATGGAAAATCCTGTTGTAATTGTTCAGATACAGTAGAGGGAATGTTTAATGCCCATTTTCTGGGATTTAAGGGTCGAATCAATATGTGCTGATTATCACCCCCGAAATGGTTTCTCTAAATTACAGAAGGATTGGGATCACATTGGCACCCGGATTTCAAGCTACTTATGTAGCCTCAAAGTGCTTCTTCATCTGTTGCAATTGAGAAATCATAGCTGATTCCTTGCTGATATGTCCAGACACCGAAATCAGACGGTAGGTAGTCAATAGGAGAACTTCAGCTATAGCTGAAAAAAGCCAAAGCCGAAATGGCAGTAAAAATCAGTAAAACAAAACAAAAAAAACAAGATATATTACAATTAAAGTAAATGAACATAAAATAGTACATTTTTATTATAATTAATATGCTTAACAACAGAGCAAACTTTAATATTCTCATCCGCCCAGTCCCCACCCTGGGGTAAGTTCAACTTTATCTAAGTAAGGTCACCTTTGATCGACTTGGTTGCCAGTTTTATTATGGTTATAATGTCCTCCTTTGTAGGTAGTTTTTTTTTTACTGGCACGCCAGTCTGCATCGGCATCTTTGGCACCTGGTAGGATGGGCATACAGTGTCTGTGGAGACCATGCTAGAAGTGCTGAGAAATACGCCATATTATCATGTTTGGCACCAACCTCTCATGGTCAAAGAAGGTGGCTTTTTGTTAGTTGTCGATGGTCTAGCAGTGTTATAATGCCCATTTAACTTCCGATGGTAGCTTGTCTTGTTTATAACAGTCAGTTTGTGGACAAGATCAAACGGAGAAAAGGTTTCAAGCAGCTGTTTTTTTTTTTAATGGGGTAGCCATGCCCCACCCTGTGTAAGTTGTTTTATCAACATATTTTGATTCTCAATTTACATCATCTGGACATTTTTATCTTTACAATTTATTTTTGTTTAGTTGCTTTATTTTGTTTACGTGTGACTGCAAAATGACATTTTTTGACCCTATCTATCTAAGCATTTACCTATATGTTTTGGGGTAGCAATGTAATGCACAGGGTCCAGGTAGAATGGGACACTGAGCGCTGGAGTTTAGGAGTTGCGTTGCAGATGTGGAGACACAGGGCCTGGTGCAGTATAACTACACTTCCCCGGAAGCTTGAGGCTTCAGGTTTGTGCAGCCACATTCCAGGGCCTGTGGGAGCATCTGCTTTGTCCAGACAGAAACTAGAGAGACCCTGCAAACATTCTGGAGTAGGCACGAAACACAACTATGACAGGATAGCAGGATGTAGCAGACTAAGAAAGGCAGATAGACCAAGTAAAGCGAAAGCAGAATAGCAAACTATGGCAGAACAAATCTGAATACAGAATACACGTCCAAGGAGAGACTAGGGCAGGACAGACGCAAACATAAGCGGGGCAGAGCAGAAACCAAACTAAGGACAAACAATAGAGGGCACAGGGCTAACGACAAAAACATAAATACAACTCAGAGAGAGAAAGGGCAGAGACAAAGGGGAATGCAACTGAACTTAAAGGTATACACATGCACAAAGAACAAACAAATAATGAGCTAAAGAAAACATAACAGAGATAATGACATAAATACAGAAACTAGTCTAGGACTGTAACTCAACAAAAAAGGAACAGAATAATACACAAGCGGGAAAACAGAAATAAATCAGAATAGAAGAACAAAGAAGCATGGAAAGGAAAACCCTTTAACACGGTTCTATGAGAGGGCACAGGGAGTTAAGACAGGGCTGGAACTCTAAGAAAGGGCCAAAATTCTAAGGCAGGGCTGAAATTCTTAGATAGGGCTGGAACACTAACACAGGGCTGGAACTGTAAACACTAAGAAAGGGCTGGAACTGTAAACACTAAGAAAGGGCTGGAACTGTAAGACAGGGCTGGAACACTAAGACAGGCACCGGACAGGGCAAGAGCCGCTCTGGGGTCAAACTGGGAAGGTGCTGCTCTGGGGCTGAGCCTGGGGAGGTGCCACTCAGTGGCTGGACAGGACATGAATATAAGCAAACAGGAACGAGCATAAGAAATAACCAAGCATGGAAAGCAAAATGGATACTGAAAAGACTGGATACAGCCAGGATGAGCCTGCACATGGTTGAATCGTGACAAGTAATGATTACATCTATACATGAAAAAGAGCAGTTTTAGAGATTCTCAGACTAAGACTAATAAAGATGTATTCTGGAACCACACTATATTTGCATATAAAATACTCATACATGAGTGCCATGGTTACAAAACAAGACTTTACCAAACACGAATGCTTTCAGTACTTCTATTTACTATTCTCTTTGCAAATTATAATTTGTACAAACTTGTCACATAAACCACTCCCACAATGTAGTTTTCTTTTATTTGGTATAGCTGTCGAAGTAGTTCTTTTTCCTAGCAGAAATCACATCATACAAATTGCAAACGTTTTGGCTAGAGAGTTGGAATAGAATACACAAAATAACCCATTGTTTAAACATGGATCAACTATAGTACAAAGTATCTATGAGATGGTACATGGTCCCAGAGAGACTAGCTAAATTAAATCCTGGTCTTACTCCATTATGCTGGAGATGTATTACACAAGGGGGGGTACAGTTGTTTGCACCTGCACATTTGGTGGGAATGCGAGGAAATTAAGGAGGCCTGGAGGGATATATTCGCCATCGTTTCAAATGCCACGAACACCATCTTCCCCCCCCATCACCAATTTGTGCCTTGCTACACCTTGACCTGGAGATGCTCGCCACACCAGATAGTGATTTAGCTATTTAATGCTTCCTGGTCATGAAAATAGTTGTGGCCAGAAGATGGTGTAAACAGGAGGCTACTAAAACTGATAATGTAAACCAAATAAACAACCAGTGTCTGATGGAAAAAGTCTTCTTTAGTGCACATCATTGGGGTGATAAGTTTTATTTTATTCGGAGTAAATGGCTTCAAACGTATCCTCTTGGTTGAATCAACACTAACACAATAAGACCCAGCTTTGGGACTCGAACTCCGGGGAGGGAACTTGTTCTTGTTATGTCTGTTTTGGTATGTATTGCCTGTGAGTGAATGCACATTGAGTGAATGGGGTTAAACAAGAGAGGGAGGGGGCCTGTAACAATGGTCTTATTACCTTGTGCAATTGAAGTTATAAAAAATATGTGCAATTGAAGTTATTAAATATGTGATTTAGATATGTATGTTAGATTTGTCATGGTTTATATGCAAATTTTTATATGTTGTGACCAGGTATTAAAAACAAATAAAGGTTTACATAAAAAAATTGCAAACGTTTTACATCAACAACACTTGTACACAATATTTAATTGAAATGCTCTCAATCTTAAGGTAACCATTTAATGAATTAAATATTGCTAATTTTTTTCCTCTTAAAAGTGAGAAAATATAATATCTAAAAATCCTTGATTATACTTTGGCCATGTCTTTAAGTCTGGAAAAATAGCTACAAGCCTTGTTTTTCTCCCTCTTACACATGCTAGTGAGTATGACAGCATGAGATAATTTTGTGAAACGAGTAATGCCATTGGAAAGTCCCAGGACTAGAAAACCTTGCAGAATTAGAAGATAGAAGGAGGAATGATAGGAGAAAGGTTTATTTTCTCATTTGACCTCAGATCCTTTAACTTGTTGAAATGAGATGTGAGCACATTCAGCTGTAGAGTGATGCAAAAGCACCCGATATCCTTGAGAATCAGAGCATTGCATACATAGCTCGTTAACATTACAATGTGGCACATGATAGACGAGATGAGAAATTGGATGTGTGGTGGCAAGCAAAATGAGGTTCCCTTACCTCTTACTGTAATTACTGTACAAGCTATTAATAGTGCACATTAGTTAAACTCTGGGGTTTGTTGTCTGGTACTCAAAAGGATGCGAGTAAAACTCCCGATCCACTTTAAAACGTGTTTTGTTAGTAAGAACAACTTACCTTGGGATTGTCTAAGCAATGCCATCAAAAGAGCCAGACTACTGTGTGGGAAGTATGCCCTCAAAGGAAAGCGGGGCTAAAAAAAAAATAGAAAAGCATATTAAACACTGGAACATTATTACATCATTTTTTGTATTTTAAATGAATAAAATAAAACAATTGATCACTCCAGCGTCATTAATTTTCACTAATTTATGAAATATGAAAACAGCTTATAGATAGCAGGTCCTTAAAACACAAAGGGGGATACATATAACTAACTACTCCTGCACACTAAGATTTTTTTTTAAGTAATTTGTAATGTATAACAGCAAATGTGCCTGATTGTTTATACACGGTTTGCGCTGTTGTATAGACTGCCAAGTGTAAGCGACAGAGTCCCTTTAAAGTGATAGTGAGAGAGCCAATGTTTCCTATAGCAACTGATCAAGGCAGAGATCTACTTATATAATATCATACATCCTAGTTAACGGAGAACAATGTGCATCACTGTTACCGACATGCAAAATGGACTATGAATCCTTAGAAACTAGTTTTGTTTCCAGCAACTGTGAGGATTTTTTTTTGTATTTATATACTCCTTATTGTGTTCATCACCCTGGAATGTTCTTATTGCTCCACTTTTATAACTCCCCAAATTGAACATTATAAATTGTCTCATGACTTGTTCCTTTCATTCTCAATAATTTCCATCTCTTCCTCCTTTGGTATTAATCAACTTTTCACTTTACACATCACTTACCATTCCCTTGGAAGCTAGACCAAATTACTGCACTACAGAAACCTAATTCCACTTGTACCATTTCTTAGAAATTTCCCTTGTTTTTCAGTGGAAGATCAGTGGTTCCTGAACAAGTGCACAAGCAGCACCAGTTGACCAGTATTTGGGGATTACACAACTGTGTTTGAATAGAGACAGCCAAAATCCTGAAAAATTGATGGTCATTGAGGACAGATGTGTGCCTTTTACTCTATGTAAATATTTATGAATATCTCCTCTAGGAATAAGACAGTTACATCCACGGCAATAAAGACAGGATAGTTGAACTTTTAATATTATTCTTTCCGTGTCTACATTACCATAGGTATATTTTATATTACAATATATAAGAGAAAAAGCAGTGAGGTTAAATACTATTATCTTAACAAGAAGGCATGTTTACCATTTACTAAGATTAGAAACAAGTATAGATGCTGCAGATACTGAAGACCATTTAGTGTTGCAGATCTTGTCAATAATTTCCATTTGAAAAGATCGAAGCTGTAAGTTTTTGTGCACATAAAAACTATTACCTATGAAAAAGTATAATTCTGCCACGTGAACAGGTAAGTAGGAAAATATTTGACATGAAGACAGCTGCAACTGCGTCTAGTTAAAAAGCATTGCTTAGGGCTAGCAACAGTTATATCACAGGAAAATGTATCCATAACAATATATATAAATATGCTTTTATTAAGTTTGACTTGACAAACATTGATCTTAAATAAGATAGAAAAATCACAAAAGAATTCCAAGTAGACCTAAGGAGTAAAAATAAGATTAACAAACACACAAATGTGGCCGGCTCAAGCCTTATCAGCTAGTGACCGTGTAAAGTACCGTATTTGCTCTATTATAAGACCCTGATTATACGACGACCCCCCAAACTTTGGATATTCCTTTAGGAAAAAAACTAAAAGCCTGAATATAAGACTACCCTATAGGAAAAAAAGTTTAACTTGTATATATTCACATGTAAATTGCTTTTTTAATAAAAAATTATATAAAGAAATGCATTTCTTGTTTTTATTTCCTTTTATGTGCCAATGCTGGCTCTCTCTTTCCCTTGCCCCCAGCTTTGTCTCTCTCCCCCTCCCTTTGACTACCCCCTCGCTTCTGTCTTTTCCCCCCCTTGTTTCTCTCTGCCCCCCTCCCTCCCCTTGTTGCTCTGTCCCCCCTCCCTCTGTCTCTTCCCCTCTTCCTCCCCTTGTAGCTCTGTCTCTTCCCCCTCCCTTGTTGCTCTGTCCTCCCTCCCTCCGTCTCTTCCCCCCTCCCTCCCCTTGTTGCTCTGTCTCTCCCCCCCCCTCGACGCTCTGTCCCGCCCCCTCCCTCCTCCTGTCTCTCTGCCCCCTCTCCCCCTGTCTCTCTGACCCCCCCCCCCCTCGGAAGTTGATCCCTGGTGGCTAGTGGGGGCAGCCGGGGGATGTCTGCACGATACATAAATTTCCGTGTGGGGAAGTCATTCTCAATGTAGAAATTATGGTAAACGTTTCATTCTAGAGAAGGGGTTGAGGTACATAATCCCAAGGTCTCTTTAGGTGGCATTTATTGCCCCAGCACCTATATCATATCCACCTATATGAAATTGTTATTATCTCTTTTCATCCTGCTTTTATATTGGTTACCACCAGAAGTTTACTGGCTGGTAAGTAGAAATTTACAATAATCACTTCAAAGCTAGATGTCATTTAGTCAGTTTCCGATGCTACAAAAATGGTGCATATTGTTTTGAACATCAGGTCTAATTGTGGGATTATAGGGGCTCCTATTCAGGGCTATGCAGCGAACAGTTGGGGCTACAGCCCCAGAAGCCCACCTCTAGTGGCCTGCTCTTCGGCAAGTCTTGTGTTGGTCCTGTGGCAATATGGTACATGGCAAGTCTTGAGAGTGCAAAATTGGTGCAGTGGCAAGTCCTGTGGATGCAATATGTATGCAGTAGTAAGTGCTGTGAATGCAATGTGGGTGCTGTGGCAAGTACTGTGGATGCAATATGGGTGCTGTGGCAAGTACTGTGGATGCAATATGGGTGCTGTGACAGTTTATACTGGTGCAATATGGATGTTGTGGTAAACTCTTTTGGTGAAATTTGATGTGGGTGCTATGGCGAGCTCTGCTGGTGCAATGTTGGTGCTATGGCAAATCCTGTGGGTGCTGCAAAGTGGCAAGTTGTGTGGGTACAATGGAAAGTTATGTTAGGCAGATGACATAAATAGAACCAAGGAATTCATTTTAATCAAAAATGGTATTAAAATATGAAAAAAGTTTACATGTAAAGCAATATTTACTATCATTACTTTTTTCCCAATAGGGTTGCCTGATTTTTATGTTCCACACTGTGGAATTAAAACTTAGGTATTGTTTTCATATAGTCCCTTGATAAGAATAAGAAGACTATGAGGGTCTTGTTTGTAGCAAAACTGTGTAATTCAAGCATAATACTTTCATGTAAGGCTCAACCACGTTTATTTGAAGAGCTACTGAACTATGCAAAATTGTATTGAGGAACTTCACCTTATACTTATTCCCTAATGCATGCTTTTCTACAGGTGTGACCTAGAAGACAGACTTTAGAAATTCAGACTTCACAAACTCAGCTGTTATATATAAGTATACCAGCATGCATTGCTGGATCTGTCTCTAAGGCACTTACAGAACCTTGCCAATTAAAATTCTTGAGCATTTCCTTGTTGGAAGATCTACTATGGCAGTATGAACAAAAGTTACTCTGTTTTAGAACATTTTAATTAGACTCACTATAATAATTTGAAAGCTGCAGCTAGGGCCATGTACATTAATGGGTAATAATGACAGCATTGTACGCTTATTTCAAATCCCTACTTCCTGACCAATCATTTTAATCACTATGTACTATGTTTAATAAAATTCACTCTGGTAAACTAAAGTCAGGCAAAATGGTGTTGGCATAATCCTCTCCCCTAACTGCACCTTCCAACTTTTACCCTCATCACTTTCCCTCTCATTTTCGTGATTTAAAATCCACAATACTTGCTTGCTCTCTAGGAAAGCTCATCAATTCTTTTGACTTACCACCTTTATGCATCTGACACATAGATCTACCTCTCCTCCCCAGACCTTTCTCTTTCCAAAAATCTCATGTCAGGCATTGTCTGTCGGCAATCTGGATGTCTGGTCGATACCCCAAATGCTGGTTCATTTTTCTCTTCTGTAATCTATTCAAAATGTGGTTACCGGGCTCAACTTTCTCACTCATTGCTCCACATCGGCTGCATTGCTCTGCAAAGCCATCAACTGGCTTCCTGTCTGCTCTAGATCAACTTTTGAATTCTATCAATAACTTACAAAGTGCTCCACTCCTCGTCCCCTCCATACATTGCCACCCTCATTTACTGATACTACCCTGTGCAAAAGCTATACATTCCTAAAGTGGACTAAGACTCTCCTCCAACCTCGTCACTGCTTCCCATTACCACTGCCCCCCTTTCTATGGAACTCCCTTCCCATAGCATACAGTTCTCTTCCTCATTCTCAATCTTCAAAAAGTCCCTCAAAACTCACTCCTTTAAAGGGACACTACCTCTTAAATACAATGTTACTAGATTGCATGTGCATTGAAAACAAACAATTTATAAGACATTTGAATTGCATATAAAAGTAAAAATAAAATTAGGTGTCTATCTCCTGCATCCATTTGTAAATTTTACCTATGATGCAACATTCTTCAAAATCTCATAAGATCCACCCCTGTTCTCGTACTGGCTGCTGTGTATCATAGTGGGCAGTAATAGGAGGCTGTATACCTTTTTTTTTTTTTTTAACCTGTCTTCCAACACAAGACAGAGGAGATTGACCTGATAACAGGATCATAACTCTGCCCCTAGTGATGTAATAGTAACATTATCTTTCCATTCAATGCAGGTCTATGGTCAGAACTCTGATTTATAGACTGCATTCTGTGTCCCAGCCCCATTGTTCGATACTAGTGCCGTAAAGTCTCCGGGGGTGGCACCCAAAAACACTATATTTCACAAAATGGAGGCACGCAGTCAAACTTGTTTAATTAAACTCACATAACAAAAACAATGTAAAAAGACAAATCTGAAATGAACAATGCAAAATAAAAAAAATAAAGACTTTTCATTTGTTGGTGGGAGTTTCCCTTTAAGAAAGCTTACTATTCATCCCAATAGAACACTGATTAATTAACCTATAGTCAAACCCTCCTAGATCTCACAGCCCACAAATATTGATACTACCATCTCCTTCCCCTTTCACCTGTCCCCCACTCGCTCTAGATTATAAGCTTGTGAGCAAGGCTTTCTACCTAATGCATCAGTCTCTCTGTTCGTCTATTATGTAAACTTTAGTGCTATATAAATAAATGTTAATGTAATGTATTTGTTTATTCATTTAGAAAGTGGTTTTCCAGGAAGAATACATTGAGATTTCACTTGTTTTGAACTATATCCTGGGGATCAAATCCAGAACATTATTACACAAAGTTACACATTTAATGTAAATAAATACAAACATACCTATTATGTAACGGAATACCATCAAATACCATAATAGAGGATTCATTATTCAAAAATCCCTCATCTTCATAGCAGGACTAACAATATTTATTTCCTCAAATTGATAGTAGGAAAAATTGCAGCTTCCAAATAAGACACTATCAGTGTATGAGTAGCAGGTATTTAGCAAATATAATACTACAAATAAAATTATACGGATACCTGCATGTTAGACTTCTCATATAGCTGGGTGAAACAACGTGTGAATAATCGTATAATAGTCATTACTTTCATGTTCCCATCACTCTCTAGTAAAGCGCTCCTGTGTAGAAAAAAAATAAATCAGCAAAAATTTAAAACAGGTCATTTTGAAAAATTATAATGGTAGTTGATGCAGGATTTGTAGCATAACAGTTTGTGTAGAATACTTTTTCAATTTGGGAGCTAATCATTACATACAATATATATGGCCAATTTATTTACCAGTGCTTTTGTAAGGAATTTAACAATGGAAAAATACACACACATAAAGATAAAGATTCTGAGTTGTTGAGATCATTTTTTTTAATAAAATGGTTATGCAGTGTTTAATCCATATTTATTTGCCTGGAACAGCACACACTGGTATCCTTTTGCTGCTCTTTTACATTTTTGGATGACAAGTTTATGACAAACCTACCTATTGGCTTAAGAGTAAACCGTGTGTCTGTAAAGATATATGTCAGGTTTAGTCTGTAAAGGGAACATTTTTTTTTAACATTTTCTTCTTCTGAGGAAATAAGGGTAAAAAAAAAAAGGTTTTTTTAGTCTCTTTACATATGTGTAGGTGGAATAACTCTCGGCATCACTCAATGCATGTCCATTCATGGCGCCATCCATCTTTAACCCCTTAGCGACAATCGATGTGTCAGGCACTTCCAGCCGGCAACTCTGTTGTCGACAAATGGACATGCCTGATGCTCCGTGAAACGAGTGGTTTGCTCCTCCAATATGGTTGCTGCCCTCTTGTGGGTAGAGCGTCGGAAGTGAAAAAAATTCACTTACGTCACTCTGATGCTGTTGCTTGACTGCCCCTATAGGCAACAGCAACATTGCAATAAAAAAAAACCGAAAAAAGACAATTAGCTAAAATCTAGGGTTCAGGTTAGAATAGTTGTTAGGGTTACAATTAAATTAGGGTTAGCATAAGGGATAGTGTTACAATTAAATTAACATATATTAAGGGTTAGCATAAAGGTTAGAGTTGGGGTTACATTAAGGGTTCAGGTTGGGGACAAAAGGTCACTGTAGGAGAAAAAAAACACTATTTTTGTTTTCGCCCTATCACTTGCAAAAAACTGCTGAAAAACATGGAAAGAAGCATATTTCTGAACTCAGGACAAAATGTAGACACTATTTAGACGGGGTCTTTTTTATGATTGTGCTTGTGTAAAAAAAAATGTAAGTCAAAGTTAGAAAAAGTGGGCTTTTTTATTTTTTCATCATATTTTATGATTTTTTTTGTACTAAATTATAAGATATGATGACAATAATGGTATCTAATGAAAGCCCTTCTTACGAAGATAAAAACAACATATAATTTGTGTGGGTACCCTATTTGAGAAAGAAGAAAATGACAGCCAAACACAAACACCCCAGAAACGTCAAAACAGCCCTTGTCACCATGGGAAATACAATGTCAAAAGGTCTTGTCACTAAGGGGTTATTTATGACTACTATTGTTGAGGCACAAAAACATATGCCTTGCTAAAAAAAAAATAGATCTGTATGTTTGCTACCAATTTGGATAGCCCAATGTGTTCTCTTTTCACTTTCTCTAAAGTGGCCCAGCATGCTGCATTCAAGGGTGTGTCAAAAAATGTTTTTCCCTACAACTTAAAATTATTTTCTAATCGAAGAGAGTGACATATAACAAAATCCAGATTTATATAGTACGTGTCAGTGTGTTAACCCCTGGATGGCTAGACAGATATAGGCAGTGTCACAGGAGTTAACCCCTTGGGTGGCTAGACAAATCTAGGCAGTGTCAGAGGAGTTACCGTATTTGCTCGATTATAAGACGACCCTGATTATAAGACGACCCCCCCAAATTTGTACATTTCTTTAGGAAAAAAACTAAAAGCCTGATTATAAGACTACCCTATAGGAAAAAAGTTTAACTTGTATATATGTAAATTGATTTTTAATATTTAATAAAAACTTTACATAATACAAATGCATTTCTTGTTTTTATTTCCTTTTATGTGCCAATGGGGCCTCTCTCCCCCTCCCCCAGCTGTCTCTTTCCCCCCCAGAGTTGTCTCTCTCTCCCCCCAAAACTTCTCTCTCTTCCCGATGAGTGGAAGATGAGCGCAGACCTCCCCTGCTGCCGCCCGGCACGATCGCCTGGACTTATGTGATGAAGCCGGAAGTACCCGGCTTCTTCATAGAAGCCCCGGCGGTCGTGCCGTGTGGGAGCAGGGGAGTCTGCGCTCATCGCGCAGACATCCCCTGCTGCTAGAGAGGGGGATCCAGGTCCCCTGCAGCTCTGCTGGGGACCTGGATCCATGTCTTATAGTCTGACCTCAATTTGAGGTCAGATTATAAGACGACGTCGAATGTAAGACGAGGTGGATATTTCAGAGCATTTGCTCTGAAAAAAACCTTGTCTTATATTCGAGCAAATACGGTAACCCCTTGGGTGGCTAGGCAGATTTAGGCAGTGTCAGAGGAGTTAAACCCTTGGGTGGCTAGACAGAGGCAGAATCAGGCGTTAACACCTTTATCCACACACTCACTCACAATGACAAACAGTCTGTCACTCACACCGACACACACACACTCACTCACACAGACATAATCGCAGAACTGCATGCAAATGCATAAATTAAGTGGAAAATGTCTGTGGTTTCTACTACTTATGACATCACATGGGACTTAATATGCAAATTGACAACATTCAGTAAGAAATGTGCATATCAAGCCACAAACTGATGTTTTATAAAGGAGATATCACATTCATATTTTTCACTTTTCGTTTATTCTCTTCCTTAACAATATAAAGGATGTTAGGTAATGGAGGGAAAAAAGATACACAATTACTTGATATTATCGATAATCTGTAGATTTTTTTTTTTTAGAAAGCAAAGTTTTAATCTAGATTATAATGACAAATAATCATTGTGAAAATAATCAAACACAAGTTTAAGGAATCAATTCACTGTGGTTAAAATAATTAGGCAACAGCAAAAAAAAACCTTTAAACACTCCACCAAGACTGCTTCGTGATAGTGTGTTGCTAGCTACCCTTTCCCTACCAGAATATTAGAATGTCAACCTAAACACTAGTTAACTAAGCCTTTTATGCATCTAAAGTGGATAAAATGGGTACCACTAATTATTTATTATTATGGTCGGCAGCCGAACACAAATTCAGCATTACCTAAACAATTATGATAATGGAGGAGGAGTTTTCCATTAATGTGCATATGCATGAGTTTTGCATTTACTTTTAATTATGGTATGTGTATTTATGAAAACGCCTTATAGGTTCTGGTAAAGCACAATGTGCGAAACTCATTAAGCATCCACAAACTAAGATTCGCTCTCCTTACTGTAAGTGTTTAACGTGTGTGAGGACAAAAATAAATATTTTATTGAAACGGCATATGCTCCTCCATTTTTCTGTTGCTCCTGTCAATCTTTTCTCTTGGATTTAACATTCTGTATTTGAGGCTGGTACCTGAGGCATCCGGGGACAATGAGGAGAAACTGTGACCTTGATACAGCTGTAGCTATTTTGTATATAAAACTGAATAAAGTCAATAATTTAAATGGTCTGTTGGTCTAATGAGGCTATAATACATGTAGAACGCAACTGTTGACTCTCATTTGCAAGTCTGACAGTGTTTTAAGCTGTATTACACCTGGTGGATATAACTCCTTTTTAATCAATTTTTTGAGCAATTGTAAAGAAATATTTAATAAAGGCAATAAAGAATTTTAGTAGGTGGAGTACTGAATACCTGGTTAACAATTGATTGTTCATTTGTTCAATGTGTTTCTAGTGAATATGTAAGGGTCGTACCTGAAAATACCGTCAATGACCATAAAAATGTCTGGGTGGCAGGCAGCTTGTGGCTAAGAAAAGTAAAAATAACAACAACAAATATTATACAGGTATACAACAGCCACAAAATGTTATACAGACATTTATAGATATGTTTACAGAGACTTAAACTCTATACTTGAATTTTTCCCTAGGTGTCGCTTATAATTAAAGACAATGAGATAAAAAGAAAAACAGGAAAAATCTCATGTGAAAAAGCGCTAAATCCTCAAAAACTGGAGAAAAAAACACTTGGCAGCAAGCTTGATTGTACTTAATAAGAAACATACCCACAAAAATAATCTAATTGACTGGGTAAAATGACAACGTCGTGACTTGTTTTTAAATTTCAAAAATATAACTTTATATGAAATAAAACGAATAGCTTTTTAAATGTTAAGTATATTATGAATTCCATTTTCCCTCCCCAACATCTCAGTCTGCATAGGAATGGAACCTCCAATATAGCCAACCTTTGATTGAATCAAACCTGATGGGAACAAAGGGAGATAAAGTTCAGAAGACTTTACCACATGCGCAGAGAAGCCATTCTAATGCAGCCAAACTCTACCCATGATAATTTCATCTAATCTAATATTTGATTTATTTTTTAATAAAAGGTGTATATTTATGTTATATTCATGCTTAATGATGCTTTGGTCTTTAACCCCTTAACCCACATGGACGTATATATACACGTCCTGAAAAGCATGGTCCTTGAGGACATTTATATACTGAGTTTAAATGTAGCGTTACGCTCCTTAGCACAACGCTACATGCTGGCCGCTATTCTCAGAGACTGCTTCAGATCTAAAGCACCATCTGAA